>CM040396.1:86803301-86843301 GCA_022702515.1 Ilyophis sp. 1 JC-2022 | reverse complement strand
CGTACGATGCAATAAACCAATCAAAATGTCAAATCCCATTTCCTTTCAAAGCCTGATTTTCCACCACGGCAAATTCCTTGATTGTGCATGTGCAGTGCGAGCAATGAATAGGCTATATGGACCAATAGTATGATCAATATTATTCGGACTAACCATTATGACGCATTTTGATATACACAATAATCATCTTTCACATTAGGGTTTAACACTGGCACGGGTTTCCGGTAATTCTCGACAGTGTTGTTATTTTACTAAATATATGCGGTTAAATTTCGTTAAATGCACCTGCAACAGCTGAGAATAAGCTACAAATGGCTTCCATCTCACCTTAGAAAATGCCAAATTAGTGCCTGCTTGTTTAACAAATTCCGTTTGATTATGCAATGAAGCATTTTCAAACATAAATTCCACGAGGCTGTTCTCATGGAGTTCTCGAAGTTCAAGCTTCATCCAAAGTTCATTAGCTGCATTCTAATAGCCCATTGATTAATAAGATGAATACCGTTATTTTGCCTTAATGATGACACTAAATACAATAAAGCTGTCAGGTTGGCAACCCATAGGTTCACGCATATTTTCCCTTGTTTTATAATATCCTGCTTATAGAAATGTAACCAATGCTTTAAGTCCACTTTCCCAAGAAAACAGCGAAAAGTGTGATTTACAGCAGGTGATTCTGAATTAATTATGAATTAATTGTGTGATGTGCTGCAAATTAGTTTTTGTTTCTAATTAGACTTTTAGTTCTCTTTAACATTGTTTGGTTCAGTTATGGAATAACAGGTAAAATCAGAGGGGTGAAAACCTGAAAAATTCAATGAATCTCCATTTTTTAACCCTAATCTATCAAAAAAACCTTATGCACAGCGAATCCCGGGGACTGCAGTCTAGGCTATTTGAAAAACAATACACTCAAAGGTTTTGAACTTTTTTAGTCAAAACCATTCTATTTACTTAGAGGCTGTAGGCCTAGATAAAGAGAGCTGTATTGTAATGACATCAGAAGCGCATTTTCACAACTGAAATGTCCGTCTATTGCAGTGCGTGTTAGCAATTAAAATGTATTGCTTTTCGTGGTCAAGGAGGTAGATCAAGGATACTCTTCAATTCAATTCGAAAGATTAAAACACTGTGTATTTATTTGTCAGCTCGAAGTCTTTACATAAGAATACAATGGGTTAGTACATCTGTGGTCCTCTGGAAGCGCGCTGGAAGCGCGCTCTCGCTCGCACGCTCTCTCATGCACGCTCTCGCTCGTGGACCCCCCATCTCTGCTACTGTGGTGCTTATATACTGTTTGCTAAAAAGGGGTATGTCTTCTACCTTCCATTTTCATACATCACTGGGCGTATAATTAAAACCAATCAAACGTTTAGAATTACTCATGTTCAGTTCATGTCTAGTATTTTTCCACAAAGTTGTTAGGAACTTATCTATTTGGTGTTTTTGCACACACAAGGCTGCTTCTGTGGCAAATCCTTTATCTGAAGAATGTTTCTCAAGACATTTTCCTGTGGCCCTCCCTCTCAGAACTCTCAGAACACAGGCCCAAGGTCACCCATTCGAAACTCAACTACCACAGACCAGTTTATACATTCTATTACACCATATATTTTATAGAATTAAATGTTAAATTCCCACATGCGTGAGTTTCCCATTGAATGACAATTCACGCATTAGGTGTAAATGACAATTTGCGCATTAGGCTTGATATAGGTGTTATCAGCAAAGTTTCTAATGGATAGCCATTGTCCCGTAACAGAAGATTGTTCCCCCAGATGATAACAGGAACTATTGGCAAATATATAGGCTAAGTCATAGATTGATCCAGGATAATTGTGAATAGTCTAAACATGGATGTTGATGGAGTGGGCTGAAAGCAATTTAATGCGGCATTCCCCTTCGCTGAGGGAGAAGTATGTGGTTTTTGACCTATGGACCCTTTTACTGTTATACATTTTTTGATATAGCCTACACAATAATAATATTTCACATTGCAATCGTGATATTTTTAGGGATGCTTGTATGCGCCTCTCAAACAGGAGGGTGTACGCACGTTGTGCACACGCCTATGTAGACGCACTTATATGCGCCGTTAAAATAACATGCAAACAACTGCGACATGACTTTAGACCAGGTGTGTGGTGGTTTTAGCGCAAGCGCTTTCTGCTGGCTCAAGATAGCAATACGCCAAAAATTATGCTGGCCACTCTTCATCTTAAGACCAACCCACCCAGTTCACTTGCAATGGGCACAAGAATACTTGGTATTTAAACAATGTGAGCGCTAGGCACTATAATGAACCCAGCGCCGGGTGTAAGATAACAAAGACACTTGCGTTTGGGTTAGCGCCGGATGTAAGATAGGGCCTTTCTCTCTCTCTCTTTCTCTCTCTCTCTCTCTCTCTCTCTCTCAATTCAATTCAATTTGCTTTATTGGCATGACAAGACATTGCATGTGTATTGCCAAAGCATACTGCATTAAAACATCTCTCTCTCTCATTATCTTTCTCTGAATGCTTCTTGATGGGGAAAAAAAAGAAAATCACTGTTAGTCCTGACTGATTCCGACAGCTGTCTGCTTGAAATTTTATCACCATTATAAACAGGTTGCATTCACCGCATTCAAGAAATAGCCAAAAAAATATTTAAATCACAGTGCGGTGTGGGGAATAAATAAGCCAAATTTGTTGTGTTCGGGGACTTTGAAGAAGCTGTTTGCAAGATATCATATTTTACAGTAATGGGTATCAGTCAGATGCTTTTTGAATGCAGCAATATGTTACGTTGTTACAACTGGTGCTATGGGCAGATTATGGCGCCTGTTTATGGATTTTGATATACCAGCTGATATAATATACCTACCGATTGGTGCAATCAGGATGGGCTTGCCAATCCCTGCTGATCGATAGCATCTCTGATCGGCTCGTTGAGGCGTGTCATCAAAGGGAATGGAGCCGGGGCGGGGCGGAGGGGAGGTGGTTAGTCTGGTCAGTGGCAGTGCAGAAAAAGGCAGATTTTTAATTACCACCTGCCTAGCCATGCAGTAATACATCACTTCCATTAGGCATATGTGTCCATTATGGATCCGTACCACTCTTTTCAAAGAAAATGAGAATAATCTCTTTCGCTGCTTTAGTGCTTGTACACGCTCTGCATTCTCTACATTTAGGCAATGTTGTTTTTTTCTTTCATAGTGCTGGGTTTTTTTCTTTCATAGTGCTGGGTTATTTTCTTTCATAGTGCTGGGTTATTTTCTGTGCATCTCATACAGGTGCGCTGTCAAATATTTCCAATCTGAAAGTCTTAAAATACAGGGGTATCCTGATTTATATTGAGAACAATGACTAGGATGATTCAATGTTTCATGGCCTGGTTCATATACTGTAAAATCCAACAGAATGTCACAGAGCCATCACCTTTGGTTATTGTGCTCTGTACTCTAAACTTTGCTTGCATTTGCAGGGGCAATCAAGAATGCTTGAATGAACAAATGAAATGGAAATTAATTGGTTGAGAACTTGTGGGTGTGTGGAGGTGTATGTGAGTGTGTGTGTGTGTGGGGGGGGGGGGGGGATCCCCATTTCCCGCCCCTAAAGACAAAACATTCTGTGTTCTTGCCGGCTTTTCCCAGATTTAGAGAACAGCTTTTAAATAATTAGGGATCCAGTGATGTCTTCTACTATGAGAAATTCATTATGCAACTGTCGTGGAGCGCAATACTCTGTACACTCCCCAGTAATAATGAAATGCAAGACTTTGTTTGCAGACTTGCACGTCAACAAACAGTTTCTATTTTGGTTAGATTGGATCCGGCAGAGAGTTCATTAATGACTCTGAAATATTAATGTGCTCACGTGGTGCGGGCAGTAAGGAGAAGCTCTCCGTGGTCCTCGCACGGCGAGACGAGAGCAATCAGGAAGCTTTTCCTCAACGGCCATTCAGGGCACTCCAGATATGTGTACGCCACCATCTTAACTCACCATGCCACGGTCGGATCCCGGGATCCGTTTCGGGAAGCGACAATGATGGCGGGAAGATGCATAGCGATGGGGACGCGCAGGTGTCAGGGAAGGGTGTGGGCAGCCCCGGATTGTCAACTGTCCCGTGCTTCATATACTAATGTACAGCCCCAGGCTCAGAGCAGCTGCTCAGCTTTAAATAAAGCAGAGTGTCTGTCCCAGGAAGACTGAGAAACACCATATCGCCGCCACAAGAGTGGTTGTCCTGGCTGACCTTTTCGTTAGCGTATTCGTTTGCATTAATGAGCACAAATACCCAGGCACACGCACTGTGCGTAGCTCTAGATTTTGCTATCATTGAGCCCCTTTTGTTAACTTTCACATTTAATTGGTTTTGAAAACTAGCCTTATTTGGCAGGCCAATAATTTGATTTTTTTATCGTTTTAATTATGTGAATTATATGTCTGGTCGAGCTCTGTGTCTGTTCACCGTGTATTACAGTTATCACTGATTTTTATGCAGGGGGGGGTGGAGGTGTGGGAGCTATTGCTAGGCAACAGCCCCATGTGCAAATTGTGAGGGCAAGTGCGGAATGCGCAATGTGGATAGATTCTGGAATCAGAACACCTACAGAAACTGCGTTCCGTTGTCATGGGGGTCTCCAGGGAGCCACATGGCCCCTCCGCGATGGCTCGCGCAGAGAACAGAGACAGAGAGTGCAGAGCCCTGCAGCTCTACATTATTCAGTGGAAATTTATTGAACATCGAGGCCTAAATTATTCACCAGCATTGACCTACTTGCACGGTGTCGAATTAGATACTGGAATGTTGTCGGCTGTTTTTTAAGTGTTTAACCGATACCAGCATGCTAAGGCAGCGGGCTGGGACAAGGCAGTGAATATTTGTTGTGCCTCTTTGTGTAGGGAAATTGCTAATGACGTAGTTTTAGCCCATCTCTTTTATTTTTTTCCCCCGAAACAAATAACAGAAGTAAAGACCTGCGGCGGTCTAGCTGGCTGTAGAATTGGCTCAGAACAGGTATCTGGAGAACTTATTAAATAGCTGCAGCAGAAACTGGTATAGGTCTCTAAGGTCTGCCCGCCCCCTTTCTACTGAAATGACAGGGGGCAGAGCCCACCCCCCTCCAACTTTATTTCTCTCTCTCTCCTCCCTTTTCTTTATCCCTTTTCTTTCCTGCATAAAGATGTAGAGCTGGAGTCTCTCAGAAGCTGTTATAGTATATATTTAATGAGTATATGTATAAAAATGTAACCCCTAAAGTCAAATATTGTATTTTCCCCCTCTGGTTTTCAATGGGGAACATGTCCATGATAACAATGCAGACACAAATGTATTACCGTGGGTTTTGTGGTATGTTGCGTTGCGGACCTTTAGCGGAGAGCACACCGTAAGCAAAGAAGCTACGTCATTCCAGTAAGCAAGCGCAGGCGTCAGGGCATCCCTGGTGAGCCGTGTCTATGTAGGACACACAGGCTTAATGGATCGTTCATGAGGGCCCCTGGCTCAGGGAAAAAAAAGGAGATGGGGGTTTGGGCCTGTGCCAGGGAGAGTAACTCTACTGGTGTGGTGCATTTCTCATGTATGAAATCAATAGGATTCTGAGGGGAGAGGCTCAAAGGGAACAACCCAAATGAAACCACAAAAGTTGTCACGATGACCTTCATTCCTTCTTATTCTTTTCTTTTTTTTCTTCATTGCCAGTTCTCCAAACGGCCTCTTGGTTACGATTTGGCCTCCCTAAATGTGAATGTCCATGGGAAATGGCCATTGGCTGTTCATAGCAAGCTACAGTCTTAACTGGGACCCAAGCATAGGACTGTAAAGCCCTAGTAATGAGCGCCTTCGCTGATTGAGCCAATCAGGAAAGATCCTCAATACGGCTCAAAAGAAGCCAAATAGCCTAGTTTTCTAGATTGAGCTTTTTATGTTCTCATGCAAAAGGGCATTCTTACTCAAACTGTTCTTCCAATTTGGTAGTGAGTGAGAGAGACTATTCTACCAATGTGGTAGTGAGAGGGAGGGAGAGAGAGATAGAGAGAGAGAGAGAGAGATCATTTTAAAATGTACCAATACTTCTTTGCGGACAATAAACAGCAGCTTATGGCGCAATACCCCAGCCTCACACCCTGCCTCTAATTAGGAGGAGAGCAGGTCTTGATTGGCAGGGCGGGTATTGGCTGTCTCTCCTTCTCTCCCGAGATCAAAGGGGAGAGAGTGAATTATGAACTCCACTCAAGGAGAAGTTGTAAATTATGCTCGGCGGGCTGGTCTGGGACTGCTGACGGCAGTGCTCCCGGACCGGCAAGGAGCTCCGGCCCACAATTCGGCCATCAGTCCAATTAAGAGGGCGGATTATCAATCTCAGCAGATCGAAAAAGGGGAACGTGATGGGGTTCGAGAGGAGGCGGCCCGCTGTCGGAAAAGAAACTGCGTGTGCACATCTTTCATGGGTGACTCGATCAGCAGGAAGGGCCGTCTGATTATGTATTGTACCATAAACTTTTAGAAAAACACACACACACACACACACACACACACACACACACATGGCCTGCAAGAGCAACATCAAATGATTATTAGAATTGGCAAAATCTAGTAATTTCTTGTCAAGCTAAGAGCTTGGGTCAAGAGAAGCTAGGACCGGCTGTGATTGCTTCCAGTTGTCCTCTTTTTACCTTCACATCAAGATGGTTATCACAGCAGTACAGGGGCTTTCCATCACACGGAAAGTGCATTTTGAACAAGCACACTGCACTGCAGTAATGCACCATGGGGACTGGTGTTCCATCCTCTGAAGTTTGGGGCCTTCTGCACTCTGTGTCAATGTACACCATGATGGCTGAGGCCACAAGGGTATCAACTTCAGCAAGAGCTGGCTCATGAATACATAAGAAAGAGCATCACAGCATTTGGGAGCGGGACCTGTCAGCTATAAGCAAAAGTTCAATCTATCGAGCACATCATTTCAATTCAATTTTATAATTTTGAATGTTTCATGCATGCAATCTCAAAATTAAATGTTGACCATTGATTTTAAAACATTTCTAAAGAAAATGTATTTAATGGTCGGAATATTTCACGAAACCACCCGTCAGCCAAAAACCCAGAGGTATGAAGTTCTAGCAGGACTGGTCAAATAGCATTGAAGTTACTGAGTCCTACAAATTATATAATTTAATGAATTAATTAATTAATTAATTGCATATCACCTCATGGACATGTAGGCAAACAAAACAAAACCCTTCCTCCACAGGTTTACATTTGAACCTTTGAAAAAGATCTGCTTGTGATTCCACTGGATTTTGAATGTATCACTAAATATCATCGCATATCACTTTCGTGCAAAACTACGATACCCTTACGATATATGATGCCCTAGTGGGCGGGTGGGATTGGATCCAAACACGACTGAGTCTTTTTCATTGAGAATTTTCACCAAAAGTCAGAGAGTGAGTTGTAAGAGAGTGTTGTTTTGTTGTGAAGCATTGATGGTAATTAGCTGGCAGAGTAAAACACCATCAGATGTGGTCACTTTCGGTAGTTTTATTCCACTCCTGCAGTAGTCTCACATACCCAGAATTAAATTGCCGCAGGTAAGAATGACCCAGAGCAGGAAAGCTGTATGCTATGAATGTGTAATATTATTGAATTCTGACCAGGTCAGGACCGCATCAAAATGTTGACCTACAAGCTAATCCCAGATGGCAAACTTGCACCCTGCCCCTCCAGTACTTATTTTATTAAAAATTTTTTACGGCCTTATTTTTTCCCACTCGAAGAAACATCCATGCAATCCTGTGTCGTATTTTTTGATAAGCCGGGTCAGAGATGTGATTTGGTTGAGATTAAATTGTCATACAGGCGCATGGACACAAATAAATTGCAGGACTGTGGGCCCTGAAGTGTCATAAGAGTCAAACTCTTAGTCTACAGACTGGTAGGACTCCAGGTGCTGCTTTTTTTTTTTGGACAGGCATCACCGGAATCTACAAAACAGTGAAGTAAGGGAAATATTTCTCTGAAAGAAACCCGTGGAGCTGGCTGGTTGCTCATGCAAGGCAAATAGCTTTGTAGCTTTAAAAAATATATATATATGTACACCCAAAAAAAATTTTCCCCTGAATATTAGATTTATTTGTACAATGAAAATACATTTTTTTATTGCTGTTCCCTTTCACCCTTTTTTCAGGTTCTCACAATGCTTGAAGCAATTATGATACAATAGTGAGCAAAATCTGCACCACAACACATTTAAAAAACCGCATGTAATAATAGGGTTTTCAGGCAATACCCAAGACTCCTTTTCAGCCCTGAACAAAGCAGCCTGGCCATGATATGTTAAACACATTGGGACACTATTCAAAAGTGTCCAGAAAGCATTTAGAGCCAGATATTGGATCTCTCCATGGATCGAACCCCTGTTAAAGCGGGAGGTACTCATTAAGCCCTAGCCCAATTTTCCACATTAGAACAGACCCAAGGGATTTTTACATTCATCTTTTTTCTTATTCTTTTCATCAAAAGCAGAACAAATCCCAGAGCCTCTTAATCTAGCAACCTGTGAAGAAGCTTCTGGAAAAAATATAGCAGAGCTCTAACTTCTGAGGCGCTTGTGGTGATAGTTAACCTACATCCCGAACGTTCCGCCTTACATCTCGGCTCCACCTCTGATTAAGGTGGAGAGAGAGAGAGAGAGAAAGACGGAGGGAAAGAGAGATGCATCGATTCCCGCACCTCTCGCCGTCAGTATGGAATGCCAGGATCTCCCGCCAGGAAAAACAAATCACATCCGCGGAGTGATGAATGTGGCACTCCGAGATCCGTGCACACTCTGCCATCTGGAGAACCGACACCATGCATCAGCCTCATGCAGCAAATTACATTTAGACTTGCACGGCCACCTCTGTGCTGCACAGAACCGAGACTAAGAACAAAAAAAATCACACCCAACCAAGACCACCACTGCTGCTGCTGGAGGAATGTATGTCCAGAAAATAAAACAAAATGTACAATTCGACAATAGATTGCTACTGCCCTCCAGGGTGCATTTTTGTGAAGGGTGAAAACGCAAACTGATTCGCTCAAGAGTTTGTGCAGGAATGCAAAGTAAGACAAGAAAGAAATTGCAGAAGACAATGAATGCGGAGTTCTATTTCAGACAGCTTTATCTTCATCTTCCTTTCACAATTTGCATCACAAACTGGATGATACTGTGTCCTGGAGCTGTTGTTTGGCTCAGAGAAACTGGGTCCCAGCGTGTCTCATTGGGGCCCCACAGTCTGGCATTGTTTCTTGTGTCAGTGCTGACATTGGCCAGTACTTTGGCCGTCTTGATCTGCTTGTGCCATCCGTGGTTGAACAGCTCAGATCATTGATCACTGTGTAAGTCCGCTGGAATGCAGAGGGAAAAAAACACATTTCAGGAATGTTTGTCTATTAGAATACACTATTTGTCCTTGTAGCCTAGCCATACCGCACGCCTACATTAATCAAGTCATCGGCCTGTCATTAGAATACAGTATTTGTCTTTGTAGCCTAGCCATAGCACCTATGCTAATCAAGTCATCGGCCTGTCAATTCTCAGTTTTCAGCACTGCAAATGGGCGGCCTGTTTTATTATTTATAAAGAAAACATGCTCTTGAAAGTAAAAAGAATCCATCGATCAGTGCTCCAGCTGTCGAACGCTTGCATATTTTATCATTGTCTCACCCCAAGAGACTGCTTTGATGGTTCTCCTTAGTAATACCGAAGGCACATTGTGGAAGTCACTCAGTCAATTAGTGAGAGAGTGTGTGAGTGAGAGAGGCAGAGTATTTTTACGGAACTGCTTTGTCATGGCCACATTATCGGGTCTGCACTGTGCTCTGACTCTGCAGGTCACATATGCTGTAATATACAGAGGCATTTAACATTATAGTGATTAAAGCTCACAGAAAGTAACATTGAAGCATCGATGGTGGGGAAGCAATTGATCCGCTTGCTGTTCTACCTTCAGACAGATCGATACTGATCTAATCCACAGGAGTTCACATGTCATTTTAGGAGCATGCTGTTGCTACATCAAATCTATCTTTGTTATATCGGGGCGGAAGGATGGCCTTTCTGCTTTAGCATGGTGGAAAGTAGTGTGAAACACCTGTTAGTTTGAGGCTTGTAGAAACTTTGAATGTCATTCAACTCTGCTGTGATCTCTTATCTGGCAAACACAATGATGTCATCATGTGAGGAATAGAATGTCACTGGATTGAAATAACAGCTTTTTATAAAATAGTTGAACATAATTGAATTGAATTGGAAGGAAGAAAACAAATGCATGCAAGGAAACGTTTGTGTGGCTAAAGGGAGCCAGACACCAGGTTTACAGTGGAAAGAACCACCCCCCCTTTTTTACACACACACACACACACACACACACACACACACACACTCCCTTGGTGCAGCCTGAAATATTCCGGTGTTGAAGACGCTAGAGCACTCCCGAGAAATGACCTTTACTGCCAAACTTGATCTGATTGCCCCTGGCAAGAATATAAAAGATGTTGCAGAGTACTGTTTTATTCTTTCATTTTCAAAATGTATTTATATATTTTTTTTTAAGTTGCCCTTGTCCTTAATTCCCAGACTCTCCATTTGTATGTAAGGATAGTCACTGAAGTAAAAGAAAGGGGGGCGGAGGGGGACGAGAGTTTTTGATGAGGATTTGGGTGAATATGCAGACGTTCAGTTTCTTTGCACAGTTAAATGTTTGGGGTGGTTGTCAGGATGAAGTTTTGAGGTGGTGATGAGTTTGAAGGTCAGCGGTGTATGAATGAATGACTGGTTATATGGGTGAAAGATTTAAAGTTGAAAGATTTAGAGAGAATGATTGCAGATTTGGGGTGGGTATACAGTGAATTGTTTGAAGAGAATGGCTGGAGATTGATGGGGTACAGGTGAAGTTTTTGGTTTAGCAAATGTGTTTGGATAAGGGTTTCAGAACGAGGTTGCACTTAAAGTTTAAAATAAAAAATGCAGGTGAGTGTTTGCGTTGATGGTGCATTTCATGACTTGGGACGAGAACACACAGAGTTGTCCGGTTAAGGGCTGTGGTAAGGGCTTGCATAGGGCTGTGGAGGTTCAATATATACTTGCACCAGCATCAAACAAAACAGCACAGTCTTCCCCCTGGAGTGGTCCGCCGGTCTATTTTTCTAGAAAAATCTGAGTAAACACACACAGGGGAGAAAGTTTTTGTTTTTCCCAAAAGTTGCCAGTGTCCATTCTTTCTGCTATCATCCTGTCATATCATCAGGCTATCATACCAAACGGTAAAAAAAGCCTGTTACTAGGGGGCCATTTATCATTTTATTTACACTCAGTTGGGAAATAAGAATTATGAAAGTAAAACTTGGTGCTGAGAGAAAATACTGTTGATGGTGGAGGAGTGGACTGCTGTAAGAGTCTCAGGGTCAGAGTTCAGTGATGCTCCGCAGCTGTGCAGTTCTGGTTTTCGTTTCCATTTTCTGTGGTGTGTTGTATAATGTGGGTGAATCTGCTGACTACGGTAAAGACTGGACTAAGCAAGGTTTCAGGTGTGTTTATTGTAAAAACGAGCTACGGGTCAGCTGGGGTTTAGAGACCGTGAGGTCCCTCTCCACATCCGGAGCAGTGCCCCTGCCAGAATTCGACACGGCGGGTTCACTCTCTCCCTCTTTCTCTTCCCACAGACGACGGACGACCTGTTGGTGGCGTCTGCAGAGTGTCCGACTGATGATGAGGACATTGATCCCTGTGAGCCGAGCTCAGGTGGGTTAGGTTAGTCATCTCTTTTATTACTACTTCTCCCTGGGCGTGTCACTGTTTTTGTGTGTGTCACACTACCGCAACACTGATAAGCACTTTCTGTGTGTGTGTGTGTGTGTGTGTGTGTGTGCGCGTGTATGTGTGCGTGCGCGTGTGTGTTTATGTGTGTTCACAGCAGTATTTTCATCGCTGTTTTGAGTGTCAGTGGCTTTGTGTACGTAGCAGTGTTACTACACTGATACGCACTTTCAGTGCAGGTTTTCTGTGTGCGTGTGTGTGCGTGTGCGTGTGCGTGTGTGTGTTCACAGCAGTATTACGACACCATTGGTCTAGGTCAATTGTTTTTTCACCAGTGTTTTAAGTGTCAGTGTTTTTGTGTGTGTATCACTGCCACTACACTGATAAGCACTTTCAGTGCTAGTCTTCTGTGTGCGTGCGTGCGTGCGTGCCTGCGTGTGTGTGTTCACAGCAGTATAACGACAACCTTGGTCGAGGTCAATTGTCTTTTCACCAGTGTTTTGAGTGTCAGTGTCTTTGTGTTGTATATATAATGGATTATATGAATGTGTGCACCACTCTGCCTTCACCGCACTCAGCCTCGCTAGTTTCCGACCCTCTCCACAAGCAACACAGCCAGAACATGCCAGAACAGACCCACAGCATGGGCACAAATGCACGGGCAACACCCGCCCTACGTGACCACGCAGCGCCTGTCCGACGTGACCGCACAGCTCAGATTAATTCTCCAGCTTCCTAACCGTTCTCCACACGGGTGACCCAAGTTTCACAGCGGTCATTAATTAGAGAGTGGCACTTCACCCCGGGCTCTGAGCCGCTGCGTCTGCTCTGTTTACGGGACCCGATCGCGCGCCACATCTCGGAAATGACAGCGGCGTGCTGCGGCTCCTCCAGAGCGAGCAGCAGGGCTGTGTTTGAGGAGTTTGTGACAGAGCGCTCACTCTCCAGAGCTCCACGTTCCCATTGAAAATCGAGTACATGCTCACTGTGAGAGAGTCTGCATGATTACCATGGCGTTCCGCCCCCAGATTAATCCACAATTAAGCCAAGTCTTACATGCTCAGGTGAGTGCGGCTGTTTTTCAGTAGTCCTTAGAACAGCCTCTGGCTTTCAGAAAATTCCTGATTCCATACCTGAATCTCACCTGTCCGTTTTCACTTTCATCTGTAAACGGAAAGGATTTGGAATAGGAAGTCCTGTCATTTTATTTTGAAGCTTAAAATAGCAACTTATTAAGAATGTTGCAGTCGGTAGCTGGGGGCCAGTGAGAGAAAAGCCACTATGCCTTGCCAAGCATTTAAGACACAACAAAGCACCAGAACACCATTATGACATGTGTTTATGTTGTTTTTGTTGTTGTTAAGCTTCTTCAGGTTTCTTGGTCTCTTGTGGATATGGATTAGTTTCCCCTCTCAGACCCACCAAATTACCCAAACAGAAAGTGCACCAGCAAGAGTCTTTACCTCTGATTCGAGACAAAGGGGATTTTTTTTTAATCAAGAGAAAATAAATTGTGAAAGGGAGAAACAATTAAAATCAAACTTAAAGCACTTTTCTTTTATCTGTCTTTATTTTGTGGCAACAAAGCCACAACCAAACAAATGAGTGTTTTTGTCTTCCATAAAAACTGGCAGTTATATTATCTGTATTTGGGCACCTGGGGGGATCAATGCTTAGGGCATTTGAGTGACCCAAGAGACATGAGTCCACTTCCTTTCCATGAGACAAATGTGTGAGTTATGGTACTATAAAAATAAGAAAACAAATATTAAATAATTTAATAAAATAAACCCAGTTATTTTAAAGTAAACACTAATTGACACAAACAAGGATGTCTGCTGAAGAAATGCCTGATGAAAAATGCACATAGACCCTTCATTGGCAGAAACTGATATTCTCCGCAAGTTACGATACCTGGAACCTCGGGCTCCCAAAAGTGATCAACACCAGATCCTGATTCATATCTGATTTTAGGATAATTCACACAGATTTGGGGCTGTACCAATATCTTGGATAGCTGAACTATGCACGGAGGACTGTATCCACTGCACATAAGCCTTGTCATCTTTTATTACCGTAAGGACAGACGTTTCTCCACGGACGAGTCACACGGCCCGTTTCTTTTTTGTGAATAATCACGAAATGACACTCTCAATCAATGAGAATCTGGTTAATATCAGAGATTTGTGAGGTGGCTTTTGAAGGCTTTCCGCATTTGCCTACTGTGGAAAGTATATCTCCTTCATCTTTCTTGGTCCTTTTTTTTCTGCAAAGATATTTTAACTGTCTTTTTTATTTTTTATGTAAAAAGAGCGCAGGGTCAGTCACCCTCCTCTTGTATGATCTGCTTTGTTCAGACAGGTAGAAAGCAGAGAGATTCACAGATAGAGAGCACTAACAGCTGTAAATGCTGTTAATATAACAAAAATCCCATATTTGATACCTTTTCACTGGAATCTTTGTAGCAATATCCATTCGGATGTATGTATATTCTGTAATTACTTCTCTATATATTAGTTTCCATTGGTGCCATCAGGTGCGACATGCCTGCCACAAATTCAAATGTGATGACGCACACATTGGAACTTGCAAGTCGAATGCGGAAGAGCAAGCGTCTAAAATCCAAAGAAGAATATTAGCGTGTCGGACAACATTGTTGATCGTCTCCAGGCAGTCTCCTTTCTGCCGCCGCTGGATTATCTTCTAAGAAAATTAAACACTTGATACGCTTCTATTGCTACACCCCCAAGCAAGCAATGCCATTCTGTTTTGGTGTAGCTTCGTTTCGAATGGAACTATGGGATTTGGAGTATGAAAACAAATTGTTGTGACCAACAGTCCACCAAAACCGACTACCACTTTAAAGTTCCACGGTGGTGGTAATCGCATTTGGCTCAAGAGTTGGCCGTAATCTGCATTGTGGGTTGCAGCAGGGAGTGGGGAGAGGTGGTGAAGAAAGAATCATGTCAACATTCGCATGGTAACGACACTGCAGTATCTCGACGGGGAAGGAGATGACCATGTGAATTGACCATCATGCTGTGAAGACGCCCCCCCCCCTCTGCTGCAGTCATGGCAGACATCGAACACCAATCAATTTTTCAGGTGTTTTTGTCTCGGCACACCCCACATGCCCCCCTGTAGTGAGTCAGCAGCATGGGCGCTAATCTTTGATAGCCTGACGATTAGCTCACACTGCTACAAATTGAATCTCCTCCCTGACCCTCCCTGTCTGTGATGAGATCTTGTCTCCAACAGCGCCTGGTCTTGGGAGAGGGGGGGGTCGTGTCTGTGGGGTGCAGCAATAGGAGGACCACCTTTTCTTTCTCTCTCCCACCTCCCTCCCTCTCTTTCTCTCTCTCCCCCTCTCTCTCTCTTCCTCCCCCTCTCTCCCCCCCCTCTCTTTCTCTCTCTGCTGGATAGCTGTAGGGAAAGTAACAGCTCTGTTTGTTGGGAAACCTAGCCCTGGAGGGGTAGAATAACACAGCCGTTTGATCCAATTGGACCCAGAGCCAGGAGTATCCCAGCGTGCCGAGCGGCTCGAGTTATTGGGTTATCTGGCATGAAAAAAAGAAAAGGAGACCAAATTGCAGATTTAATTTTCAATGAAGAGCAGGACCTGCAGTATGCTTCATGAGGTGTTTGACAAACTGGAGCAGAGCTTCCTAACAGCGCCAAATCTACATGTCCTCTGCAGCTGCTTTGCTTGTTCCATCTTTTTTGTCCTCTGCTGCTTTCCCTAGTCTGTTCACTCACTTCAAAAGCAGCTAAGAGAGATGCCTGCCGGCACACCGGATGCCTGCTTCCACTTGTTTTTCACTGAATGTTATCGGGAGGCACTGAACCATTTTTCTTGTTCACGTGCCATCGATGGCAGGCATCCTCTCGTGTTTTGGGATGGCGAGGAAGTCAGACGCCACCCCCCCTTTTTCACTCTGCTAGCTGCCAGCTAAACAGCCACAGCTACCTCGCTGGAGGGCTGTGCTGCTGTCATCAATGACATCACATTCAGCTAGCAGGTGTGTGATTAAAGCTTAAGAAGCGATCATTTGGGGGTGACAGTTTTTCCCTTCCATCTGCGGTCAACTCTGCGACCTGTTCTGTGTCACCCACAAGACTACCGGCCACAGTAGATTCAATTTGGGCCAGGCATCACTGCATCGCACAGTGGCTTAACCAAAAGTGTCACATCCACTTTTAAGCAACGTGTGGCTTAACTCAAGAATGGCTTGAGTGGACAGGAAACCGTGCCATCGACCCTTCAAGTACAGTAAATAAATCCCTCCCCTACCACCTGATTGGCTGCCATGTCTTTCTATTCAAAAGTAGTACAAACATCATCACCTCTCAACAAGGTTCCACAAAAAAGGAAGGAGACATTATGTCAGGACACATGGCTCTCAGTTCAAGTCAATGACATCACTGCATGTCACATGTTCGGGTTTCCAGAAGAGTCTTGGCCAACACTAGGGCTTGTTTTTTTTTTCAACATCTGAAGGGTATTTTTCCTTTCCTTTATGCATTACCACATTTAAAGAGATCCCTGCATTGGCTATCCACAGAGTGGCTAAACTGCACTTTGTCAGCATGCACCATTGTAGAAGCTCGCTTTAAAACCCCCACAGAGGAAGTGGAACTCAGCTCCTCCCTGTCTCTATCCCGCGACCGTCGAGCGAAGCTGAGGTCTCTGCCCACGGTGTTTTGAGCGAGTCCTCTTTCATACAGGTTCCCCAGCCTCTTCTGCTTGCTTTTGGGCAGGCAAAGTTGGCCATTCCTCTATTTGGATTCTTCTCTCTTATTTTCTCCATTTTCTGTTCCTCCTCCAGCAATGTACAGTGGAGTTTGCAGCGAGGGAAGTGTTTGACATTTGTGCTAATGTGTTTGCTTTATAAAAAGAAAAAAAAAAACATTTAAGAGGGGAAACCGATTAATCAAGTGGCAAATGGCAAATTTCATCTTAAGATGAAGGGTGATGACAGGCCGGCACCCCATGCAACAAAAAATGATTCCAGCAAGATATTGTTTTAAAGAAATGTTGAGATTAATGAAATAATCAGAGCATGCTGGTGGCTGGAGAGGTCACTGCCCACACATAATAGGCTATTTAATCATTTCCAGCATGCACTATGGCTGTTGGTGATATTTGCTGTGCAACTTATATGACCATGTTAATACCACCGCTTCTGGCAGCGAGAGACCTAAAGACCCAATAAAATACCCAGAAAGGTAATCAACATATAATATAAAGGGTATTTTTTTGTTTGTTTTTTTATATTAATAATTTACCAGTATGTGCAGTGGGAAAGCAATGCTATGCATTCTTTTGGAACTGCATTTGTGTTGCTTTGCTAGGATGATGAGGATCAATCCAGTATCTTGTCTCACTAGAGCCTGCCTTCACCGTGGTTGCTGACAACACTGGCCAATTTCCTAGTCTCCCCTGCCAGTTTATGTAATTCGTAATTTGCTCATTTAGGCACCGCCCTCTTTGCTTGTAGATTACCGCTGACAGGCAGCGCAGCAGACGTACAGTATATTTAATGAAATGTGTTGGCCCGGGAAACAGGATTTCATGGTCGTGTCTGCTCTGCTGTCAGACCGACCCACCACCCAACTTATCTGGTCAATTATTTTTGCTTCCCCCAGACCTTTCAAATGACATGCTTTTAGTGACATCCAAAATCCAAACGCCGCGCGCCAGTGTATTATTCCGTGGCGTGTATGAACGGGGTTTGTTTTTGTTTTCTTTGCTTTTTCCTCAGAGAAAATGAGGATATGAACGGCCGGCGAGCGCTTCGCGGCGCTGCGGTTGTAAACACCGCCAGCGGGAGCTGCCTTTGTGTTAACCAAATGCTGGAATTAGTTTTTGGGGGAAAAAAACACAGGTGAAAGCTGCTGATGTGAACGGCGGTGGGGTGTATGTTGATCCATGAAACGTCCTCAGCCACCCAGGGAATATAACGTTCATAAAACCGGTGCTGCCTTTGCCAAGAGGCCGTTTTTTAACATTCATAAAACACCTTGCCTTGTCAGTGATGGATACATTATTTTGCATTATTTATTTGCTAAGCAGATGCCCCTATCGGCTGTGCACAGTCTCCGCTCTTTATGTACATATTATGCATTTTTACAGCCTGGTGTTTACCGATGCAAGTGCCTTGCCCGAGGGTACGATTGCAGTGCCCTCCCAGGGATTTGAACCCGCAACCAAGCCCTGCCGGAGAGTCATTACTCTAAACCACCACCCGCAGAGTGTTTGAGTGGGTATGAGGGGATGAGGGGAGGGGATTATAACATTCATAAAGCAGTGAACACACCCTTGCTGAGAGAACTCAGTGATTCTGGGTTGGGGAGGCGGATGGGTTTTTGTGATTAACTGGACTACGAGGCCTGATAAGAAGACAGATTGGACATCTGAGCTGAAAGTGCTGAACACACTGTGCTGCCCGACCACACGAGACAGATAAACAACAACCGTAATGACACCCATTCCTTCTGTTTACAGTAATTATGCTTTTTTTTCTCTCCCCCAAGCAGTATTAGGTTTCTCAATTGCACCCCAGTAAATACAAATAACAAGCTTAGAGAGACGCCGTAATATAATGTCTGGACATTCTGCGGCTCCCCGTCTTTTTTCACATCCGCTCGTTATCTGATGTCAAATATGGACTGTACAGTGTTTATCTCCAGAAAAGGGCCATATTTATCGACCACTACATAACTGAGGCAGGACATGCTCAATGAATACTGCTTTGATTGCTCTATTGGAAAATGTGATTTCTTTATCCCCCGAGCATTATCAGTCTGCAGTATTTACAGTAAAGGCGTCCATACTGTTTCCCGCAGCACACCAAAAAAAATGTTTTGCACTTTTTATTTTTATTTGGGGGGGTTGATTCAACTGCATGCAGTTTCAATTCCCCAAATGCAGGTATGGCAAGGCAAACAATACAAGCAAAACAACAATGGCAGGTCTGATTCAGGCTGATTGTGAAGAATAGTCATCAATACACATAAAGTCAGATACACATAAACATGCACGTATGCATGCACACACAAACGCACACAACGCACGCGCGCATTAACACGCAATCACGCATACATGCATGCATATGTATGTACACACAAAAACACAAATCGCAAACACTTTTTTACACACTCACTGAATATGCCTACAGAAAGGGCACCAACTTTTACGACCTAATAAATGGCGTAAGCTGGCTTTAAATGGGGCGCACCGCTCCATATAGCACTATGGTGATGAGATGTGTACGCCAGTGTAATGAGATATTTCGGTGACATGTAGTCATGCCTCTCCTGTCGAATCAGCAGAAATCCACTGTGGAGCAGTAAAACAGGAGCCACTGCGGGGCTGGAGAGAAGGCGAGGCGCTGTATCTCGGTCTCCTACCAGCTGCAGACCGTTTGAGAAGCGCAGCCACAGACGGCGTGCGGCCTTCCGTCCTGCTCACCGTGGTCGGCCATTACTCTGAGTTGTGTTTAATGGAACCGATCGCTCCGTCTTCATCGGACTCCAGCTGTGTCACCTTGCTCAAGGTCCGGATCTGTCCCATCTGGGATTGGACCGTCCTTTCAAAAGTTGATATTCCTCCCCACCCTGGCACACACGCACGCACATGCACACACGCCGACACACACACACATACACACACTGGCCTCTCCTTCAAGCTCATGGAGATGTTCTGGCCATTTACGGCAGACCTGCATTCTGAATAGGTAATGCGTATCAGACACTCGTTTCGCGAAAGTTTCCACATGCAAGCTGAGCTCTGCTAGATGCAATAGATTTCTCCTGCTCTTTTTGGAGTGTTTCATGTAGACACCGCAATTGCGAGCCACAAATGCATGTCGAAAAGCGCGTTCATGTAGGCAATCGGTAAATCGGCAATCTTTCTCATCCGCCTGCCTCGTTTTGGTTTTGTATAGAATTTTGTGAGCAACATTGTAGCAATGCTCTGTTGTATGTAGCCTGGCCACAGGTGTCAGGTACCAATGGGTATCTCGGGGGTTGAAAACACGGGATTAAATTGGAATTACACATGTAACATGTGATTTGAACAATTTATTTTATTTGAACTATTAGTTCTCCCCAGTAGGCCTAATATAGCCTACACTTTATAGTTACATGTCACCACTGTCACCTAGAAACCATCCATCATTAATGTCACCTGTGACAAAGTGGTGACGCATCACAGTTCTTCTGTGTGCTCCCGGGGTATTTAATCACAGCATCTAATACTTTCTAATTGACATCACATACAACTTACATGTTTATCGAGTAGCACCTTTTTCTACACACAAAAGCGTGTTCATTCTCAGTCGATGCCCTGATGGGAAATTGCGACCCATCAATTGTACCAAGGGGTTTTGGGAGACCACGCAGTGCATAAATGTTTATGCGTGTGTTGTGGCTCATTAAGCTGAATGACATCAGTGTTTACAATACGTAGAGTTGTCATCACTTTATGGATGCATGTGGACGCCGAGGCTTTGCTTATTCTATTGCATTGTCCAACAACCCCGAGAAGGCTGCCGGTTAACAGGAAATGCAGAGCTGTCAACCTTTACAAAAAATAAGTTTATAAAAGTATGCCTTAAGTGCACTTTTTCTGAACTAAATCCCGGGTAGTGTCTTTAAAGTGCACTTTAATTTTACTACCCAGAGGTGAACATGTTTGAAAATACATAAAAGTGTACCACTTTAGGATACAAAGTTTAGAAGTAGTAGTAGTACTCATAAATGGAAGAGCCTACTTAAAGTATAGTTCCAGGAAATACTTTATAGTATTTATCCAGCTATACTTAAAATGGACCAATTTAGTTTTACTAGTTTTAAATATACTTATTTTATGTTAAAATATACATTAAAAATTAATTTGATGTATTTAAAAAAAAAATTATGGAGATTGAAAATGCTCCTCTTAACCAAAGAGAAGGTCGCATAAATGTAATATTTCATGCCGTGTCAATCTACAGTATATCTTTCCAGCTAATCATTAACTCTGTACTTATCAAAAGGGATCACGGAAAGTTTTTTTTGGAGTTTGCCTTTGTCTCCACACAATCAAAGGAAACACGACACTTGCAAGGACGGAATTTAATGTGCAAGAGGCCTGTAGTCACTGCACTTTTATTTGAAATTTGCAAGCGATTAATTTTTGTGAAATTTTTGTTTTGACAAGTGCAAACTGCGGATGAAAATCTTCGTAAATCGCTTTCATAAAAAAAGTTTTAAAAGAGCATCAGCTCGTTGACTGAGCCAATTTGCGTGATTCACTCTGGGGAGAAAAGAGCTGTTGACTGGTCTTAGGATTCGTCCACCATTAATAAAACAACTATCCCCAGTGAGTTACACTTTGCTTTACTGGCTTGGAAAGGACCACTCGCCCATCGCCAAAGGTTACCGTGACTTGCAATGTGAAGAGTGTGAGTCATCACTGCTGGTTCGAAGGTTGAGATCCTCACTGTCAGGTTAAAAATGCTGATCTTTCTACTGCAAAAAACAAAAAAGTATGAATGGGAAATATGTTTACAAAGATCTAGCAATATGTTTGTCATAAATTAATATTTATTATTCTTCTAATTATAGTACATGGCAGTTGGTGTGGATATGAAGACAAGCGCATTGCTTCTCATTCATTATTCACCCTGACATGTTTAGCTTTCCCTGCTCTATCTTTGAACAGTGGCAGAAATACTTCTGCTTGATATCCAGCCCACACATGGATGTTTGTGGAAAGAACCCAGGCTTTCAAGGACATGCAGTTAATTAAAATAAAATACTTAATTTCAGAGTGTTTCGCCAAAGGGAGCACTGGCTGATACAGTGATCTGCCTGCAGTTGATCCGCTCCAATGTGACAAGGATGACAGCTGGTGATTATGACTGGATATGTAGTGCCACTGTAACACTAATCCCTGGGATTACAGAGATGTGTCACCAAGCGAGCTAACTAAACCCAGCGTTTCTGGAAAATTCCTCTATCACACGGCTGCACGGTGTTAAACTGAAACACACTGGAATCTACAGTAGTATCAAAACAGGCATGTGTGCACCACACACACACACACACACACACACATGCGCACATACGCAAACACTCAAACACACGCAGACAAGAATAATCAAATAAAAATCTAATCAGAATGAATTTATATATCACATTTCACAAACAATTGTTGCAATACGCTTCACAGAAAACCCTGGCCTAAGCCAAAGGCAACAATGGCAAGAAAAAACTCCCTGGTGTAGAATACAATATCAGTTCATTAGCACCTGACATTAAACTGCAAATATGGACAAACATATACAGACGTATACAAACGCATACACTTACATAAATGCACAAACACATTAAACACATACAGTATGTACAAACAGCACACAAATAATGTTCCATATTCCACCCCTTCAAGGGGAACACCGCTCCTCAATCCATCTGTTTCTCCCATTGCTGCCATTAACATTCACTGTTATTTTTTTTTAATGGAGCACATTTAACATTCCCATTCATGACTTCAAGAAGGAAAAACTGAAAATTAGTGAAGAAAAATAAAAACAGTGCCAGCTGTCATAGTATAGCTCTGGCTTGTGGCGTAAACGGTATTATCCGTCTGTAGGTATGCATCAATATGAACCATACCGTCCTTCCTTGGGGTTAATTTGACTTTGAATACTTTACAAGGATAGATACACCTGTCTCCTCCCTGCCAGGAAAGGCGTTTAGCACATAGCACGCCCATTCACAGTTTGTTGGATATAAGGGAGTGTGGGGCGCGCGCCGCCGGGCTTGATGGATGGCGGTGGGAAAGACGATGTGCAACCCGATGTTTCAAACACCTCTTTACACCTCTTTGTCATAATCAGTCCCCCTCAGGAAAGGTCAGACAGTGTCTTGTCCATTCATTACCGCACAAGTAGACTTGTTTACTCCATCACTTTACATCATCTGCCAGAAGGGCCCCCTGCCTGCCCCCTGGCACCATTACTCCCACCCCACCCCATCTACTGGCACAGATCAGCAAATAAATGGACCTTCTCACCGGAGATGAATGAGAAAAATGGTCTTTAAAAGATCCATTTATTTACATCCCCAGGAACAGCAGGGGGGATTCTCTGGCTCGGCCCCTCTCTCGGCGCTGTCTCTCCAGGAGGAAGGGAGGGACTGGGGAACCCCGTCTCACTTCCCCTGTAACTGCCAGCCCTGGGTTTAATCTTCACACAGTGCAACTCCGGACAGACCCGGAGAGTCCTGGTTCGATCAAGCATGGCAGCACCCTTTCCGGACCCTTCTTAACATGTGGTTCTTGTAAACAGTGTATAGAAGAGCGAATCTGTTTAAACCTTTCTAAACGTTACAGTTCAGAGGTCTCCAGCTGGTGGATTATCACAACGGGTTTTGTCGTGTGACGGACAGGATTCATACCGTGCCGCTCTGCCCCTCTTTGTCAGAGATTCAATGTTTGTAGCAAGGAAATCTCAGCCAAGATGTGACACACAGGAAATTAACTGTGGCATGGGGTCCCACCGGGGTATTCATGACAGGTGGGAATCGACACCGTAATGTGACTCTTGCTCAGTAGGGAGGTTTTTTTGTCAGTTTTGTGCCCTAAAAGTTTGATACATGCATCTCTCTCTCTCTCTCTCTCTCTCTCTCTCTCGCTTTCTCGCTCTCTCTCTATCTGTCTTTCTCTTGCTCTCTCTCTTTCTATCTCTCTATCGCTCTATCTCTGTCTCTCTCTCTTTCTTTTTCTGTCTCTCTCTCTCATGGAAACGTAGCTTGTTCGGTGGCAGTTTTCTCTCTGTCTAATTTTACCCTTGGGTGCACTCGACTGAAATTTATAACAGCGCCCATCATTTTAAACACTTGTTTCAGGCGCCATTTCTTCCAGGTTTATGGCATAACCTCGCTCCGCGGTGACGGACCGTTAATGAACGAGCGCTCAGATGTTGCCGAGGCGCGGCTGCACACCGGCACGGGCGCGGCCCCGCCCAGTCACAGCACAGGGGCCGTTACTGATCGGCAATTTACCGAACCACCGAGGTCAAGCAGCAGTCAGAGCCACGGGGGCTCAGCCGTAAGGTGTAACTCGCCAAATCCCAACAAACAGACGATCGCACGTCGGCCCTTGACGCCATCGGCTCATCGCGGTTGAGCTGACAGGAAATTCACACCAACCCATTGGTTAATCACGTCTGAACAAATGACTGAACCTACACTGCCGCTCTCTCTCACCCATCGCTAATCTCGCCAGAGTTGAATGCAGCGTAAGCCTACACGCGCACCCATTTGCTGATCATTAATTACACTGAATTCATTATTTAACATGTGCTTATCTCGGTGAATCACTTGAGAGCGTCGTCTCAGTTTCAAGAACAACCTGTTCTATGTACTTTTGATACTGAAGGACTGTGCAATGCAGTATGAAAAATATAGCCGCTGTCTTTTATTATAAAATGTATACCTGTGTGTGTGTGTGTGTGTGTGTGTGTGTTTTTCACACTCAGTGATACTGGTGGGTGGATAATGTTTGCTCAAATGTGCTAATTGCCATGCAAGAAAGCTTGGGCATAATGCACAGACATAACGCCGACCACCGCTTTAATCTTCTGAGTAGAATCTTCTTTTAGCTGAGAAATTTAATTCCTTGGAGTAGCAGATTATAGCTTTTTATCTCAGTGCCAGAACCCTGTCTTCTCCTCTTTTGATTACCCCACCGCCGCCACACCTGTGTTGAGTCTGAGGTCAAACATTTCAGAGAAACAGTTAATCAGCAATCACAGATGAATCCAAAAACTAGACAGGGACATCTGGAGTTGAAAGATCCACCTCGAATGTGGATTACCTTGAGGGAAACAAAGCTTTGAGTTTGGTTCTAAGTGTATACATGGTCAAGAAGCATATTTTACAGCACACCTTCTTTCAGCGCGTCTTCTACGCTGTGCGATTTAATGTGCGTGTGCATGTGCATGCGAGTGTGTGTGTGTATGTGTGTGTTTGTGTGTAAGAGCGAGCCTGTTTTAATAGTCTTTTAAAGCTGGAGATTATTGCTCTATTGGTAAAAGCAGAGCTGTGATTAGTCAGGTAAGTGCAGGAGAAAATGCTAATGTTAGTCAGTCCTGCTTGGCTGGCGTGTGGGTTAGAAAGAGCAGACTGATGCAAATCAGCCAGGCGAACAGGCAACAGCATCTTCAGTCCCCTATCAATAACCCTCATTAGGCCCGGCGTGACTCCAATCAACAGATGGGAACGAGTGCAGGTGTTAGCGCCTACCTGAGAGCCCCAATTAGGTCAGCGGTGAAAAGAGGAAGAGGGAATCAACATGCGCTGTGGGCACTGTGGGGTTACCTCATTCACTTCCTGCCTCACACGCTGCATTGTTCCTGTGTGTGTGTGTGTGTGTGTGTGTGTGTGTGTCTCTCTCTGTATGTATGTGTGATAACAAAATAAAAAGTTAATATTTGTCTAACGTTTCCCTGACGTTTGGTTGGTGGACTGCGATGACACCCACAGTGTTTTAGCCTGAGAGCAGAGCCGCCTTCACACCTGTCCGCCGGTATTTCGGGAACCGTCTAACAGATCTGTTCTAACACCCAGGTCAGGCTTCTTCCCAGCGGTGCTTCTCTTTGCCCTTGAGTTTGTCCTGGCAGTGTCACCCACCAGCGCTGATGTTTACCCCACCCCCCTCCTCCTCCCAGAATGGGAGGACGATGGGCGATAAATGCGGGAGCAGACATTCTCTTTTTCATAAGGTGAAGGAGGTGGGCGGGGAGACTATGAGGGGGTTCTGCCCTTCAGTCGAGAGAGAGAGAGAGAGAGAGAGACAGAGCACACAAAGACTTGACAGGAAAGAAGCGGACATTCAATCTGAGGAAAAGGCTCAGGTGCACGGCATTATCAGTTGGCCATTATGCATTCATTGCAGTCATTCCGTGTGTCCTGATGACAACCAATCTGTGGAATGCGTCCTGCCTGCTGTCTCCAGAGAAGCTTGGATCACCCAGAAGAGGAGCTGGTGGTGAATGGAGATGTTTTGAAACATCCCTTGAGAGCGTGACTCAAGAAGGATGTCACGCCTGTAATTTTGTGGCATGCCATGTTTCCCAAACCAAAGTATGCCTCCAACAAAGCATTTAGTGAATGAGCTGCATTTTCTGCATGGTTCATCTGTGCTACATTTGCAACCTTAAGTCATTTAGGGATGGGTCTGTGGATTGGCCTGTGAATACTGACTGGTTGCATCATTTCCTGCAAATCAATAGCGCTGTTTTAAACTCTGCTCTTAGAGGCACCTACTCATCAGTCATTTTTGTCCCTCTGCAAAGTCACGTGTAAAGTACAGCTAATTTTGAACATGCTCAGCTGTCCATGCACTGTACACTGGATGGATGAAGATACGGTGGTCAAAGGTCAAAGAGGACATGACTAGTGTTCAAATCCTCAAGTGTGATATTGGAAGAAACTGGGCTATTATGACAGTATGGGCAGTAAAATAAATAATTGCCAATTGTCCCTGTGTTACCTGTGTGTTTGTGTGTGTGTGTCTGTGTGTGTCTGTGTGTTTGTGTCAGTGTGTCAGTCAGTCTAATCTTTTTGTATTGACTTGACACTTGCATCATTAAGTATCTATTTGCAGAAACAGCGTATTTACGGAGGAAACAAAATGCAAGTCTATAGCATGTTGCACCGTCACACAGCTGTGCCGTTTTTCAGAAAACCTTGATTTGAGTAGTAAGCCCCTGGTGTGAGTCAATCACACGCGAGGGCTGTGCATGCTTCTCTGTGGGAAATAAAACCTTTAAAAATCTATATATATAAATGCTCATGTTCCCTTAGTATCGTGGCCGATTCTCAAAATCAAGACAAGGGCCACTTAGGCTGAAAGCACAGGCAGTTAATGAGGTCTGCAGGAAGTAAATTGGAACGCAAATTTAAGTAGAGAAGAGGAAGGCATAGGCTGCAGAAGCTAGCGATAGAGAGGGGGAGAGAATTAGCTGTGAAAGAGGATGATGAAGTGGGTAGTGAAGGCCTATCAAGGCTGATGGGAGAGTATAATTTGGACAGCTCTTGTACATAATGGAGACTCAGAGATATGTAATCAGTTTCTCATTGAAGGTGCAAATGGATCCAAGGCCCATTCTTGTCAGATATTGATCCCATTATCATATCAGACATTTAGAGTTCGTTAAAGAAGGCCAATTGTATTTATCAGAATTGCTAATCTTAACAGTTGTGGCGCATGTTCCGATGCATTTCCAGGCCCAATCATAATCACCATGCTACTGCATGGGTTGTCGTGTGAGTCGGCAAGGTGTCACCATGGTACATAAAAATATTACATTTGTGAATGTCGTTACGTTTAATCTGTTATTATATATATTTAATGGTAAAGCATTGGTCTTCTTTCTCACTGAAAGGGTTGTGATTGACTGTAGGTGCCCAAAGTAATCAACCAGATTAAATCAGCCCTACATTCACTTACATTTCCTTTCGATTGTTGTTTTATTTATTTTTATTCTCCAAAATTGTGTTTGGTGGCCAGTATCACTACTTTTCAGGGTAAATATTGCACAATTCAATCAACAGAGTTCTATTTATGTTTTGTTTGCAGGTATTTTTCACTAAATGTGTAAAATCTGCCCAAAATGTAATAAATAACGTTATGTGCTAACTAAGAAAAACAGTGAAAAGGGACAGGATTAAAAAAGTTTGGAGCCAGGCTGGCTGACTATATAGATGACTGTAGAGCCAAGGTTTTCTGTGTCTTAGGGCCTCGTAATGACCTTCGCCACCTCTCTCTGTCTCACAGCCAACCCCACGGGACCAGGGACAAAGGGGTACCCAGGCCCCTCGGAAGTATTTCGGGAGTCCAGCAGCACCACGGGCATGGTGGTGGGCATTGTGGCGGCCGCTGCCCTCTGCATCCTCATCCTTCTTTACGCCATGTACAAGTACCGCAACCGGGACGAAGGCTCCTACCACGTGGACGAGAGCCGAAACTACATCAGCAACTCGGCCCAGTCCAACGGCACAGTGGTGAAGGAGAAGCCCGCTAACAGCGCCAAGAACTCAGGCAAGAACAAAAAGAACAAGGACAAAGAATACTACGTGTGATCCCCCTCCCTACCCCTTCTCCTAGCCCCGCCCCCCCACCCCCTACCGGTCCCAAACTGGGAGCTCCACTCAAAGATGAGAAGACCCCCCGTATGTATGATAACAAAGCCACAAACTAATACAACTTTTAGTCTTCATTTTATCTAAGACATGGTGGTAATACTGAGAAATGGAAAACAAACTAAACAAAAATAACCCCACAAACTTGCTTTACTTTTTACTCGAGCACATCGGACTATGAGGAGACGGACGTGAGACATAAACGAGCCAGGCTGACGGACAGTTGAGCTAAAAAGAGCGACCAGCGAATGGCGGGCTGAACAGAATTAACACAAATACTTTGATGAGCAACAAACAGGATACTGACATCGCTTTCTCTATTTCCCCCTCTTTTTCTCTCTTCTTCCTGGAAAGGTGTGAGGGAGGGGACGGCAGACGGGTGATCTGAGGGGGAAGTAAAATACCATAAACTGTCAGTGTTTTCATTTATGTTGCCTGTGTTTGTGTTGCTGGGACATTTTCTTAATGATGAAAAAAAATAAGATTATAAACCGATGCATAAATCAGTAAAATGATAAAACCGCCAAAACATTCACAAGTGAAGACGCGCGAAGGTAAACCAAGGGAAAAGGACGTGGAAAAATGCAGAAGCTACCTATGTTTGAGGAAACAGCCAAAGTATTTGCACTTATCCTACAGCGAGCGGGGGTCGGCACAGACTGCGTTTCCAGGCCGAACGTCCGTCTTGTCAAAAGTGCAAAGTGCAAATGGTGTGGCCACCAGATATTAAAAAAGAGACTCATTACAAAAAAAGGGAAAATATAAAATAAATATAAACATTCATGTGATTAAGGAATACGGAGGCCTTAATTTCATTCCCAGTGTGAAATCTAAGGCGGGTGTTTTTGCGCAGAATTCAAGGATAACTAAGAGGAATCGGGAGAACTCCATGCACGCAAAGTATCTTATAACATATGTTTATATACAGTACAAACACATCTATATGTGCTTTCTGGACTGTGACAAGTGGTGTTTTATAGGCTGTTGTATAGATGATGCAAACTATATCGGCTCTTCAACCATTTTTAGTAAAAAAACAAATGAGAAAAGAATAAAAAAGAAACATAAATGTTAGTAAGTGTTGCTAGATATAGATTTTATGACATCATCTGCACTTACCATTTTTGTTGCGTTATTGTTTTCCCCCTCTTCTATGCATATTTCCCTCTTCAGTTTTTTTCTCCCAGCCATCAATTTGTATGAGTCCATATAGTGTCCCAGCTGTTGCCTGACTTGTCCACATTAATTACTGAGCATTGAAGAAGAGGGTGGAAGGTGGGGGACCTGGGAGGGGGGTTGGGGGTCGGGGACAGGAAGTGATGAAACAGGAAGCGCCACAGAAAGAGCTGGATTATAAAATCGCCTCCCTCTTCCAAAACCCCATCCCTAAATTAAACCTATATGCTAAGCAAGAATGTCGATGTGTGTGAATGGCGATGCTGTTATGTACTTGGTAATGAACATACTGTAGGTCCTGATAGTCCACAATGTACTTGGATTGATGCAGAAGGAACGGTTCCTTGGAGTAGAACGAAGAGGCCATTTCAATATTTCTGTGTTTGTGCTGTCATGCTGTTACTCGGTTCTGCTTTCTTGAGACCTGTATTCAGAATGAACAAGGGAAAAAGAAGAATATTACCTAAGCTATAAATAATGACAATTGGTTTTTTGTTTTTTGTTTTTTTTTGCTAATTCTTTTCTACAGTATTTTATGTTAATTGTGATGATTCTCTATTGACCTCAAAGTAAACTTTATTATAAAAAAATAGTTTTGAAAAATTAAATGAATAAATAAAACATTACCTAAAGTGAAAATAAGTCTATGATGAAATTATTAGAAAGGTGTTGATAAATGAAGTTATGATAAATGAAAAATGGGGAAATAACCAAAAAAGTTTTTTTACTTTTTTTCCCTGTGGCTTTAATTTTATTTTTTTTTAACATTAAATGAGTGTGATTTGATCATGGATTTACCAATCAAAAATATATGAAAACATGTATGGGGGAAAACAATCTCTTGAAAGGTTTGTTTTTTTATGATTTTCATTAATATTGCTTCATCGTGTACTACCCCCTTCATTATAATCTACTTTATGTATCTCATAATCTGCCATTTTATTTTGAATTTTTAACACAGAGCTTATGCTGGAAATAAAAACTAAAGTGGGTGAGAAGCGGCCGTCATGTTGAGACACCCTCCCTTCTTTCATCTGTCTGCAGTTATTTACGTGTTTGTTTCCCAGCAGTAAAAGCAGGCTGGAAGGCGTCTTTGTGGGAGAACGTAGAGAGAATGCATTAGGCCTGAAGTACAGCTTCCTCTCAACAGAGGAGACATCTCCGCTGCAAGGTCTCCTGGGACGGGACTGAGATGCAGCCTGTTTTACAGATGGAAGCCAGGAATTTCAAATGAGGCTCCGGAACAGCGGAAGCGCTATTGACACCATGTCCTACACACACACACACACACACACACACACACACATGCAAACTCACAAATACACAAAAGCACACAAGCACTCGCATACACTGACCCACAATTGAAAACCCGCATAAAATAGCACAGCTGTGGAGTTTCACAAACTGATGTGTAGCCTCAGGGTGATGTTTCAACATCTACAGCACACAAACACAGCCCACCACGCAGCTATAACTTGTGCGTGCGTGCGTTAGTGTTGTTTCAACGTGAGACTGTTTTCTGTCTGATTAAGTTTGAATTCACAATATATTTTATTCTCAATAACCTATTTATGACAATGAGGAAATGTTAAAGAATAGTTTTAACTAGATTAACAATTGTAGGTGTGGTTGCTTCACAAATATCAATGTCTGGAAATGGCATATAAAGATGGTAATATGGTATAGTGTGAGGTGGAAAATAAAAGGTGGAAATGGTATGAACTGAATGCGTTATAAAGGGATCTAAAGAAGGTGAAAGTGTTAAAATATGGTGATGTAGCCTATTTTGTGGTAAGTAGTCTAAAGAACCTGGAAGTGATACAAAGAAGTAATGAATTGTGATAAAAGCACAAAAAGATAATGTCAAATCATCTAGGATAGTATTGTTGGGTCATAACAGTGTTGTAGAGGAAGGCATTGTGAATGCCCAATTTACTGTGTCCTGTGTACTAGCATACTGCTTACTGTAGTCTGTACTGCAGTGACATGCAGTCTGTGAAATATCCTCCATATAAACCTGGACATAAGTAGGCTATATCAGTTTTCTTTACACTATTTGACTATATCATCTGGGGATATTGAGAACACTCAATTTGGCCGCGTAGGTAAGGCTAGCCTAATTTAACAGCTTTTCAAAAAAAGTATACTCAACTGGCGTACTCAAATAGTAGTGTGTGCTGATTTGGAGTTGTTTTTGTAGAAAAATATGGGTTCATACAATTTTTGACTAGGTTTTAACCAAATGCTCATCAACTGATTTATCCACTTTATTAAACAAACACTGATTCTGATTACAGATCTCACCATTTTGTGAAGTCCAAACCACACCTGTGCTGAATTCAACGTTCTATTCAACCTAGCATGCAGCTATCGTAAAGCAATAATTAAACATAGGCTATCGTTTGGCGAATATTAACTTTGTTTAACGTTGTTGCCTCGCATAAACTGGAAATTATAACCCAATCGTGTGTAGCGGATAGTTTATTTTATTTTCATAATCGATTGCATTTTGCTTACGTACCTATAGTCTACTGGCACCTGTCACCTTGGCATTTTCATGCAGAATGAAATGTTTGTTTTCCCTGGTAGCATAACCACAGTAGCCTAGCTGGCTTATGCTTTTGTCATGTTTTGTTAGGAAGTTGTCTGTGCTAACGCTAAGACTAATTAGTTGAATTGAATGAAGTGATTAGCAGGGGCGTGTCTACAGGTGGGCTGGGGCAATCATAAAAATGCCACATCAAAATAATATATTTTTCTAATATCTCATTGGTTGGTTTGGCCATATAAAACATGGAGACGCAACGAGAAAGAAAAAGGTCAGTTTTTTTGATCAATCTATGCTGTCTCTTCTTGATAACTGCAACAGTTAAGCATTGCTTATATAATATTCGATATAATATTCGCTAGCCTAGCTTACTCAGTGAGTTGAGGATAGTGGTGAGAATCTCTGTCTGGGAGATTTTATTTTAAATAGATTGATTACATGTTCCATCTAGCTTAGTTGTTATAGCTGCGATTCTGCGAAACATCTGCAGCATTGCACTAGCTGGCTGCACTTGTGTGTGCGGCACCCGTGTATGTGTGTGTGTTAGCTAGCCTACTGCTATGTGTTGGCTAGTCAGTGGAGTGCCTAAAATGAAAATGATGAGCCAGTTACAGTAACGTAGTTTCACATGTAAATAGAAAATAGCACAAAGAGACTGAAATGATGAAGGAATGTAGCTCATCTTTAATATACTTGTTCCAAGATTAGATAATGATTTGGTATTATTGGCTATAAATAAAGTTCTCCTCCTATAAGATGAGGGGGGGTGGAGATGGGTTTAAAATGTAATAAAATGATTGTATCCACTAATATTCGGATTAGCCTATGCTTTAGCTTTATATAAAAGCATCTCAAATCTCATCTAGGGCTTTGAAAAAAAAAATCTTCAAAATGTTAATAAATTAAACATTTTATTTAATAAAATGCCCTGTGTGAGGTTGTGTAGAAATGCAGGACATTTGTTTTAAAAGGCGCAAATCTTTCTGGGGGAGGACCCCAGACCCCCGCTACTTCATCCTCCCTTGTGCCCCACCAGCATCTCTTCATGTCCCCCCCAATCAAAGCAGTCTAGAAATTCCCCTGGTGATTAGTAGGCTCGACATAGGAAAGAATTTCAACAGCGCTAAAAAATTGTTTTGTTAACAATTAAATTGTAGCCTATTTTGTAAGTTAGACAACATAACGTCAGGTGACAGCATTTGGATTTGGATCAGAGATGGCAGAATTTGCTATGTTTAATTAGTTTCACCTGAAGCGGGCCTTTCACCGGAAAGCGGCCTCGCCTCAATCATCAACTGAAAAAAGTATATATAATTTCAAAAATAAAAATTTGTGAATAAAAGAACCGCCGACCCAGTAGTGGCAAAATTGAATAAGAAAATCTTTTCAACATTCAACAGAAACCAGTTGTAGAATCATTATGAGGTAGGATATTTGGTTCCTTAATCTGTTCAGAGATTTGTAAAAACAAAAACGGTGTAGAAGGAGATCGGCGGAATAATAATAACGGTAAGTCTGAGGAGTAACAATAGGTGTGGTTTTTCAACCACACCTAATAAAAGTGAAAAATATTTTGATCAACATTCGGGCAAAGATCTAATGCCCCTTTTGACTACTCCCTTGGGCCTCTTTTTAAAAAAATCTAATATAACTTGGAATTTTATAACTTGCACAGTAACAAAGGGGGAAAATCCATGTAAAGCATATACTCACCCCTAGTTTCTGAACAGTATCAGTAGCAATATATATGTAATATGCTGTGAGACAATGTCTCAGATACTATCATGAAAACAAACACCCGCAACAATGACAGCCTGCAGATCTGTGAGCTGATAGCAAGCTTTGCTCCGTCTCACATAAAAAGCGTGATCCCACAATGCACTGCAACACACATTCAACACAGCGTTTTTAAAAAAAAATTATTCATGATGAAAGCACCTTCTTAACACAGAAGAAATCAATATGTTGTTGAATTGATACACTATAACAAGAGGGCATCATCGGTACTTTTAAGCTGATCGAAATTGATCAAAGCATCATTTAAAATGACGGTGGCAATAGAACAATGCTGAGAATGGATGTGTTTTTATCAAAGAAAGGAAAAACTAGTTTAATAAATATTTATTGCAGGTTTTTTTTTCTCCCAGTGACTAAAGCCAGGTTAACCTCCTGTGAGCTTACATGCTTGAATCAGAAAGCTGTGACTTTCAGTACTATACGGAAAACAGCATATGACATGAAGAGGTATTTTTAGCTTCCTGTTTATCCTGGTATGTCTCTCTGAGCTGGATATATCAGCAGGCCCCCTGCTTCCCCACACAGTAAGTCCTCCTTTCGGCCTTGCTTCCACACACTCAAAGCCTTTCTGCTCTTGTTCATGCCTTCCTGGCTCCCCCTCCACTCCACTCAATCAGTGCCAGAGAAGCGATGCATGACCCACATAAATCATCTGATGGTCCAAACCTCCATCCTTCAGTAACACCATTGAAGTGAATATTTCAGCCACATTTGTTCATTATCCGGGAGATTTTTCTTCTTTGTAGTTGTTGCTCTTCACCAAGCCATTGCTTTTTAATTTTATTTAGTTGCAAATTTTATGAATTGCCGGAAAAGCTGCCAAAAACGTGGAAATTCTTTTGCCCTGCCCTGTTCACACGCTGTGGGTGTGGAGGATTCTCAGGAATAGACTGGCATGAGAAATAGAGGGATGAGGAATATCTGTCTGAGAAACAGTCCTGTTTGCATTGGGAATTATCTCTTGATTTGATTCCCTGATTAAATAGACAGACAAACCTAGCAAAGGGTACAAAAATGAATACAAAATCTTCCACCCCCCTTTTCTCTCTCTCTCTTTATTTCTCTTTCCCTCCCTCTCCCTCTTCTTCTTCTCCTTCTCCTTCTCTTTCTCCTTCTCCCTCTCCCTCTGTCTCTCCCCCTTCCTCCCTCCCTCTCTAAGAGTCACCTGTTCAGCTGAGTCAGGTCCACAATGGGCCATTCAATACAGAGGGCACCCGTCCACCTCACTTCCTCTCCATCACCCCTATCAGTTACACACCGCAGGAGGATGGCAGAATTTATATGTTCTGCCGATCCCATGGGAGAGGGGACAGGGGCTTGTGGGTAATGTTCTGTGGGCAGCTGAAGGTGGGATGAAAGTGAACTGCGCAAGCAGGTTTTAAAATGACAGGCAGTGCTGGGGAGTATTTTTGGGGGAGTACGTTGTTGTACGTCGTTCTTGGAGGGCCGGAACTCAACCCAAATTAACCAACAAAATAACACAGACCAAAAACATGCACCTTGACTTTTAAAAACTCCACAGTCTCTCAGATTAAATATTATAATGTTCGAAAACCACTCTCATCTTACCCCAGCACTGTGTGAACACCACTTCCTTTTGAGCAAATAATGACTAGCTGTGAAGCAGATCAGCATTCACTCACACATGCAGGCAGGCAGATGAATAATATCAATGAATGATCTATTATCTTATGCACCGTTTGTGGGCTCCTTTGTGAATATCGTTGAGAGAGAATAAAATGCTGGGTTTGATTTATTTTTTTGTTAATTAAAAGCCATCTGAATACTGATTCTCATTAGATTACTGATCTCATGGTCAAATGTTCTGTCTCACCATTCATTTCAACAATCAATTTTTCTGGTGCATTTTTGTGGTTGCTTTCTCTTTATGTAAAATCCAATAGGCGTTCTTTATGGTGATTATTAAAGCAGTAGGTTTTTTCAAGCAATTTTATTTCAGTCATTATAATTCATAATTTCAAGTCTCAAATGGCAGGTTTTTAAAAAAAAAAATTGGATAACACTTTCCCTCATTTCAAGTTCTCAAAAGCCTTGAACAGAGGGCAAATCTTCTGAGACTCAACTGACAGATGCCTCAAACTTTCCCCCAGCGCATTGACTGTTTCCGCATGCAGAAAAATAGGGATTATGCTAATAGCGCGCCATTTAACAGAACACACACAGCTCCTGCAGCAAACAGCAATACATTTTGTTGACTTTGTTAGAATAGCTTTGATACAATAGTAAAATCCAAAAGTTAAATTAAATTAAATTAATTATAAACCTAACCCCTTTCACATCTTCCTGAACTCTCACCTGTTTTTTTTCCCGCTCTTACATACATTATCAGCCCTGCCTACAATGGCTGTCTGGCTAGTGAGATTTAAACAGGTAAAATGTTAACGTTTTAGCATTGATTGTCATTGATGTATGTTTGAACTCTCTTTTCTTTAGACTAAAAAATATTTAACTGCCCAATACAATGAGCTGTCAAGATGTACAGTATATGCAGGCGTGTGCAGAAATAGGGGTTGGGGGGGGGGTTATGCCCCGCCCTTTTAATCTGTCACTCACAAAGTGCCCTCCTGGATGGTGTTTTTTTAAAAATACATTTCAATAATCATCACAATTATTAAAAGGAGGGCACGTGAAACAAACACGCCCCAAACAGTTTCTCATCATCGAAGAGAGAATTATTAGTTCTGAGTTGAATGGAATGCAGTGGGAGGCTGCAGCCGGAGTGTAACGTTCAAGGTGCTGAGTACAGTCGTCCTGCGTGACTGTTTCACATTTCGCTGACTGGATGTGTGTGTCACTCAATAATAGGGCGAACGGACAGACATCGTTTCATGTTTAATGTATACAGTAGCAATGGAGGAATCTTATACCAGGCAGAGGGTCATAGATATGTATCTGGACTAGCATTTTCATAGACGTAGCAGGGTATGATATTTTACAGTACCTTTGGGCATGGTGCTCTACCTCAATTGAGTGTTTACATTTGAAAGTTCTGGCGGTCTCTATAAATGTGTCTAGATATAAATCCTCCAAATATAATGGTGTATGAAGATGTCTACCTAATTGGAGAACGAACGCAGTGTTGATTTCACCCCAGAAAGTCAATAAAAATGTAAGAAAGAGTCCCCAGGTAGAATATTTTGGCTTGCGGCACACAGCAGTCAGTGGCCCTGAGAAGGCTGATGTATGAATGCTCGATATTTCCAACACTCTCCCTGGGTGTTACTTTATCACGGACCCACCCTAAGTGCCTTTTAAGTTAACAAATGTCAGAGTTTTCAACAGGAGGCCTGGTGATTTGTTTCTTCAGTCACATCCAGCCCTGTCTTGTGTCTTTTGTTTGTTTTCTGTGTCAGTTTCTGGATTGCACAGCCTTCTGCTTCAGGGCAAAGGCGGCGGGAAAAAAATGTGTGACCCTCAGGAACGCGGCGCACCACAAGGGTACCCCCTGTGAGATCGGGGTGCAAGCTCCTCATTAATCACCCCTGACACCTCTGCCTTTCACGTAGTGATTCAGCTCCGTTTGGGTTTATTACCAGTACATTTCCCAGGCAAACATAATGATGTTTCTATCGTGCTCCCTCCAACCCCTTCGTCCTCTGGGAAACAGCCCCCATCCCCCATCCCCCCATTCAACAAGGCCGCCTCCATATTGCCAAGGTGACAGGTTTATATTTTTCTTGCGTCTTTTTTTTTCCCCTGAAGTTCTGCTCCAATGACTTTTAAACGCTTTGAAAAGAAGAAGGGAGGGGGATGGAAGGAGAGAGACAGAGAGAGAGAGAGAGAGAGAGAGAGAGAGAGAGAGAGAGAGAGAGAGAGTGCCTCAGTGCGCACCTCTGATCAACATCTCTCTGAAGTGTTGGTAATGCGAACACCGCATGCTCCTCTTACTTTGCTCTTTTACTGTAAAACAGCAGGGATTTATGCTGCTGACACAACTCACAGCCTGTAACCAAGCTGAAGGAAGGGCTTTCACTCTACTAATCCTGGAAATTAGACCAGGTCCAAAATAGAGCTGAAAAAAGGTGTTGCGTATCCCAGGTACAGGTGCTGGGGGAAGCAACATGTCTGCTGTTCAGGCACTCAGGGAAGATTCTCAAAACTATTGCGCTTTTTGAAAAATAAATGGATTACTGGCGACAAGTATCAGATGATCTTTTTTTAAAGCCTTCAGTCATACTTGTGCCATATAAATTCAGATGATTATGATTGATGATGATGATGATGATGATGATGATGATGATGAGTAAGTGAATAGAATACAGGTGATGATGATGATGCTTTGCAAGCACATTTTTTTTGTTAATGTAATTCATGTGAAAGTTGAAATCGATATTTAATATCAGTGGATCAATGTGTTGTCTTTTTTACTGTAGTGGTCTGAAATACATTGCACATGTCAGTGTGTAAGTGAGTACCTTAAAACATTTGTTTTATTTAAAAAAATTGCGATTGCCTTTTGAGACTAAACAAATTACTGTTTGGCTGTCTGATGCTCTCTCTCACTTCACTCTCTGTTCACTCCCTCTCTTCCTTCCAATCCCCATTTCCATTTTTCTCAAATTCATATTCAATAGGCTCTAATTCTAGACATGCCAAAACGTAGTATACTGTACTATATATATATATATATATATATATATATAGTTCTAGAGCGCAGTGTGAACTAGTCTAGATTTCCACCTCCTTCATCCTTCAAACAACTGGAGACTGTCCTTCTTGAACAATGGGCCAATATGCCTCTACACACAGTTCACAAATTGTATGACAGAATTCTTAGAAGGATTGAAACAGTTTTGAAGGCGAAGAGTGGGCCCACTCGTTATTAGTCACTAGATATAAAATTTGTGTTGGTGTTTCCAATATTTTGTGATATTTTATATACAGTGCCGTCCACAATAATTGGCAGCCCAGGTAAAACAGGTTATAAACAAATTACCTTTTGGTGAATTCGTTTAATCTCACACTGAAAAAATTAGAAAAATCCAACCTTTAATTGAACTAAATTTATTCTGAGAAAAAAAATCCCTCATCAAGAAATAATAATTTTTAACAAAACCATGTGTGCCACTATTATTGGCACCCCTAGACATTGTTATGGACAAAATGTAACTGAAACATTGTTTCCGTTTATATTTTACTTTTCAAAGTTGTGTTTAGGAACTTTCAAGTAGTAATCAAGCAGTAAGACTTTCTGTTTCACTGGGGTATAAATATGAGGTGACACAAAGGCCATATTCCCTTATCTATACATCAACATGGGAAAGATAAGAGAACACAAAAATCAAATGAGGGAAAAGTGTGTTGAACTTCATGAGTCAGGGAATGGTTATAAAAAATAGCTACTCAACTGAAAATGCCCATATCTACTGTTAGGGTAATACTTCAAAAGTTCAAAGCAGCTGGAACTGTTACAAACTTGCCTGGAAGAGGACCCAAGTTTATTTTGCCCCCACGCACAGTGAGGAGGATGGTAAGAGAGGCAAAAAAATTCTCAAGGATCACTGTTGGAGAATTACAGCGGAAAGTAGCATCTTGGGGTCATCAAGTCTCCAAAACTACCATTAGACGTCACCTCCATGCCAACAGATTATTTGGAAGGCATGCCAGAAAAAAGCCTTTTCTGTCATTTCATCACAAAAGTAAGCGCCTGGAGTTTACTAAACGCTACAGAAACTTTTATTTTTATTTTTTATTTTGTTTCTGATTTTTCCCATTTTTCTCCCAATTTAGTAGCCAATTGAACCCCTATTCTAATTCAATTCCCCCCGTGTAGCAACCGCTAGAGAATCACTGCTGCACAACCCCATCAGCCGGCAGTAGAGCGAAGGTCGCCACGCTCTTTTTCAGAGCGCGACTCCTTCCGAGCCTGACCGTGATTCCAACCCGTCCGTGGCTGCTATATGCGCAGCGATTCTCTCCGAGCCCCTCCCCCCACCCGGAAGCAGCCGCCAATTGCTGCTCCCACAGGGCGCTGGCCATGCTCGGAAAATGGCAGGTCCGGGGCGCGAACCCCGATCCTCGGAGCACAACTGCGCTGACTGAAAGCTTACCGTTGTACTACCGCAGCGGCCCGTCGCTACTGAAACTTTGACTGGAACCGTGTTTTATGGTCAGATGAAAATAAAATTTTGCTTTTCGTCAACCAACACTCAAGGTGGGTTGGGCGTAAAAATAAGGATGGATCCCCACTGTTAAGTATGGTAGAAGTTCTGTGATGTTGTGGGGCTGTTTTTCCTCCAAAAGCCCTGGGATTCGTGTTAGGGTGCATGGCATTATGAACTCCATGTTTTTTTGTTTTTTTTAATCTGAATCTGGCTGCCTCTGCCAGGAAACTAAAACTGGGTCGTCGCTGGATCTTCCAGCAGGACAATGATCCAAATCATACGTCCAAATCAACACAAAAATGGTCAACTGAACACAAAATCAAGCTTCTGCTATGGCCATCTGATATGGCCAGTCCCCTGATCTAACCCCCATTGA
>CM040396.1:86448301-86798301 GCA_022702515.1 Ilyophis sp. 1 JC-2022 | reverse complement strand
AAGCAACCCCAGATCATAACACTGCCTCCTGAGGCTTGTACAGTGGGCACTATGCATGACGGGTACAACAGCAACCTTTTCTTTTGGCCAGGCAGTGTAAATCACAAGTCCTTCCCAGTGAATTAATGAATTGTAGGTTAATCTAATAAAACCTGTCAATCATGATGGAAATGAGCCCTCATGACTGGTGTGAAATGTTAGTTACTTACTTTAAACGCATATTCTTATAAATGTGCTTATTTTTTATCATGAATACATCTGGTGCAATAAAAGATGTTTAATGTTAAGATTGCCCGCTGTAAAAAATAAACTGCATTACTAACACATTTTATATATTTGAGTTTTTTATCATTTATAAAGCATGTATAATTTTTCAGGAGAACTGTCATACAAAGAGGTATATATTTAAGCATTCCAAAGTTCACAAGAATAGCCCATCTATAATTGCCCAGTATGGCCAACCCAACACTTTACCTGGGTTTTTTTTATTTTTTATTCTTTAATCCCACAGAGCCACCGTACAGAGGACCACAGCCCAATCCTGAGACTGGATAAAAGACCTATTATGGCTTCTCGGCTGTTCTCCATCACTGTAATCCCCTCTTCACCGTTCTCTATCAGAGAGATTGCAGGGTATTTGGAGCCGCTCGCAGGCTCAAAGGCATCCCGCTGAGTCCCTGCAATCTGCCGTCCTGACGCACAGACGACCGATTTCCACCCGAGCCGCTGGACCTGTTCCTGGAGTCCCACGTCCAGTTTTCTCTCTGCCATGGCAACTCTCGCACCAATAATGAGCTCCCGTTCTCCAGGACTGAAGCATTTCTGTGCTTACCAACCGAAAGAGAGACAATGATTCCTCTGTTAAGAAAATAATCTTGTTAAAGTCAGTCACTTTCAATGTGTATTAAAGTATTTATTTGGCAGTTTTTATGTAATTGGTGTGTAATTTGTAATTGTGCAGGCAATTGGTGTATACTACAGGTGTCCATGATTGGTTTAGCTAATTGCACACATGACATCGTTAGCCACAAATTAAAATCCGCTTATTTTTCTTCTGAAGGCTCTTCTGAGGAGAAAGCCAGAATAAAGGCAACGGTAAAGACTTCATTCCAATTCTTTAGTTTTCTTTTTACTCAATTCCTTTTCAATGTGCTGCTAGGAAGTGCAGAACAAAGAAGACAAGGAAAAAAAGAACAGAGGACAGGGTTGATACTAATTCAGACAGCCTCATTCACTCATTCACACCATTTTGAGGTGACCTCATCCATGCATGACATTGCATTATTCCATTATTTAGTTGATATTGCAAGTATAGTTAGTAGGCCTACTATAAAAAATTCGATTGAATAACACTACTCTTTAATTATCTGTCTCTACAAGCTATTTGGTCATGGTAGCATACATTTATGCAAAGTGACTTTTTGAGATCTGAAGATCTTCCTTGATTCTTACTCTCCTTACTTACACTTCTACTTTTGCTTACTTGTTTGAAGCAGTGTTCTGGGACTTGCACTTTTGTATAGCCCAAATTGCTTCCACAATGGATGCCGTTCATTGAATGGGGCAAATGAGGACGTATCTGTTTCCTTCCTTCGTTTATTAAATGGTTCAGACTTTGCCAGTTAGCCCTGTCTGGGTCATGAGGAAGGAATGAGGGATGCATTTTAAAGCAGAGAAAGTCCTTGACCTACGTAATATTCACAGTTTTGTGGAGTGGGTGGGGATGTTGCATTTAGTGATTTGGTTTGCTAACTAGGGCTAGGGTTGCTAACCCCAGGTCCTGGACAGCCACAGGTTCAGTTGGTTTTTGTTTTTACATTTACATTTTTAGGCATTTAGCATGCACTCCTATCCAAAGTGACTTGCACAGTTTACATTCTTTACATAAAATCCATTTATACAATTGGATAGCAATTCAGGCTAAGTACCTGGCTCACAGGTACACTAACATTACCTCACCAGGGAATCGAACCTACAAGCTTGGAGTTGCAAGCCCAGTTTCCAAACCATTATAACTACACTTTTTTTAACCCAGAAATCAGCAACCAATTTAAACCCAAGAAACCAGGTGAGGCGACCTGAACTTGAACTGATGAAGGAAGTGCAGACTGCAGATCTCCAGGGCCTGCTTTGCCCCTCCCGAGTTGGGGGATTAACTGGATATTTATGTTTGGCTATAAAGGAGGGAGAACCATTTTGTAAGTCGGTGTACAGAGACGTAAAAAATTAGAACATTGCCGACGTTAATACTTCTGATGTTAAACACGTTTGACTGATTGTTTGCATCATGTCATCTGAAGGCTATAAATCTGCCATTTTGAAGCGATGCTGAGCTGTTTCTCTGTTTGTGCTCATCATATAGTGAAAGGCTTTGCAAATGTCTCTGGACTTGCAGTAGCTGGGTCCATGGATGAATAATAGATAAACAGACAGACGTAGATTGATAGGTACTTGATTTGTCATGAATTTGTACTCGAATCATACATTTTGTATTTTGAGATGGTTGCTGAGCACCCAGCCACTTTGAGTGCTCAGACGATGTTCCGGAATCATTGCATCATTTTACGTTAGCTCCCTTTTTCCTGTTCATTAACTCTCATTAGGGTTTCCCGCCTCAGCGATCAAACCATTCCTTTTGAAGCATTTCTAGAATTCCAGGTTTGTGCCAGTGCTTCCCATTCATTCTCCCATCTGTGTCCCTGGATGTGGGCTCCTGTGAATCTTCTTGCTTTTTTTCCCCCCCTGAAATGTTAGTTCTTACCTGGCAGAGGGAGCAAAGGTGAAATGGAGCAATTGAGGACCTCTGTTTGACCTGCACCAACAGTACACACTCACCTGCACACAGTGGCCCTTAAGCCCTCAGTGCTTCCTGCCAATTATAAGAGGATAAGCCACCACAGCAGGTCCTCCAAACAAACCCCCCCTACCCAAGGGGACTACTGCTGTGACATGTCCAGTTAGTTTGAATCAGCATAATTTGGATCCTTTCTAAATTGCAAATATATTTTCTTTTTAAAATCCCGGGTGAACCACATGCTTGTTGTGTATCAGCCTTGAATATGTTTTTCCGATTGGGATTCTAAGAATAGGTAATGCTTTCTTTTGTTCATTTTTTTGAATACCATTATATGATGTTGAAAGCAATTGCCTACACTTGGTGACATTATTTACTTGACATGGTAGCTGAAAAAAATATCCTGCTCTCTAATTGGCTCAATCTAAAGCCCTGGACAAATCGAGCCAATTACTGGTGACGAGACGGTGAGAAATAGACTATGGGCGTAGTGTAGGGCTATTTCTCACAATTCCATGTGTGAAATCTTGATTGGCTGTTGGAAAATACTCTGTTGGACCAGGCAATCACTTTACAGGAGCAAGAGGTTTGCCCTTTATATAAAAAATAACCTTACCGCTGCTGTCTGCGCTGCCCGCCCTCCTTAGTCCCAGACTCCAGCCCGCAGCCTGCTATCGGCTCTATCAGGCTGGAACAGAAGCGATAATATTGCAGATGGCGAGTTCGTCTCTAGGCAGCATGCAGGCAAAAAGGAGAGGGGTGCCACTTAACTTGCCTCAAAAATTCTATTCACAGACTCCTTGTTATCTCCACACCATTGTCCCCCCATCTGACCCAAGGTTTAAATTTAACTGCCGACAATATATTGGAGTGAGTGCCTGGTCTGAATAGAGGTGACCCCTTAGGGAGACAGGCCTGCAGGTTCTGAATAGAGGTGACCCCTTAGGAAGACCTGCAGGTTCTGAATAGAGATGACCCCTTAGAAAGACAGGCCTGCAGGTTCTGAATCGAGGTGACCCCTTAGGAAGACCTGCAGGTTCTGAATAGAGGTGACCCCTTAGGAAGACCTGCAGGTTCTGAATAGAGGTGACCCCTTAGGAAGACCTGCAGGTTCTGAATAGAGGTGACCCCTTAGGAAGACCTGCAGGTTCTGTTATGTAAGGAAATGCATGGATACACAGGGCGGGCTTTGTAGGCTTCAAAATGCGAGGAGCAGTACGCGTCTTGATTTTACGAAAGACTACTCTCAAATAGGTGTTAGAGGCGTCTTTTTTGCTGTTGCTAGGCAACCGAACTCCACTCCTTACGTTGTTAACGGTGTTAGCAAACTAAGTTTACCAGAAAGTTTGCTTCATTATTGATCTGTAAAAAGCCGTGTATAAGCGGAGTACCTTGGATCGCTAATTTTTATCATGGTATTCACGATGAGTGAAATCATATAACTCCGGGTGGGCTGAAACGCCAACTAACGTTACCAATTTCTCTTAAATCGTCATTGAACCGACCGACAAAATCAAGACCGCCTCTACTTTTGTGTGATTGGACAGAGGCGAAAAGAGTGACAGTGATGTAGGGCGCCTTTTTCTCGGTGTGCTTCAAGATAAGACAATTTCAACTCCGTGCGCACCAAGCGTTTTTCGAAAAACAGCGAGGCACCCGAAACAGTTAAACGCAAGGCGCCTGGGGCTTCAAACTCATTGAAAACAATTAGGAAAAAGGTGCCCCCAGCTGGTAAAGCGGATCAGGTGTGATCGCGGCCTTAGGCAGAATGGAGCTCGACGGAGTAATGTGTGTTTGGCACACCTGTGGTATCATGGGAACCAAAATCACAAAACCCGACTGTATAAAAGTTGCACGCAAAACTAACTAACGTGGCATAACTTCAGAAAAGGCATGAAAGTCCTCTCTTGATGCCCTAAACGGTTCCCTTAAATTGCATGATTAGAAGCGTTTGCTTTTTATTCACAAGCTCAGTTTGGAAAGTTACATTTGGTGCTGTAAATTCACCAAACTGAGGGGGGAAACTCTACCCTTACATTTATCTGTGACTTTTGTTTAAAGACAAAAACTCTAATTGTTTTCTTAGACTTTGGCACATTGGACTAATGTCTCGTTTACTCTATTTAATTTGACATGCAGAAAACACACCTTAAAATTAAACATGGTTAAGAAGAGACTGCTTTGAGAATACTTCCCAAATTGTGATTAAGCAGTTTCCTCTCTTAGACATTCACAAACTGCTTGTGTGTAATATATGATGGATTAGCTAACCATATGAGCTTGAAAAAACACTGTGAAGTTGCTATGCTTGAAGCTTTACTTACTCATCAAAAAAAAAAAAAATGTTTAAACTAAAAATCTGCAAAATACATAAGACTATAGTCTGATCGCCAAAAATTTGAACCACTAAAATATACTAAATATGTGATTTGATCATTGGACGGATGAAAAGGCATTTAATAAATATGAACAAATAAAGACATTGATTAAAAAAACAATATTTTCAGAAAATCGGCAAATAATTTCTATGAAAGATCAATGGGAGTTATTAAACATAAACAACTAAATTGATTTATAACTAGATATTTCAATTAAAATTGATGGAAAAACAAATTATATCAATTTAATTAAATAAATATAATGTGTTTGAATTCATTTATTTTGGAGAAAAAAAAATTATTTAAAAATTACACAAATATATGAGGATAGCATTGCATCACACTAGTGCAAAATGTTCCTCATCCAAAATCCCTAATTTTAGACCTGGGAGTCAGGTCTAAAAGGACAGGAAAGACAATTAAATCTGTTTATCCACTTTGTGCAGAGGTTTAATTTTGTCTATTTTCACCTCTTTTGTACCGTTCTGTTTAAAGCTTCATAACTCCAGATGTGAACATTATACAAACACCAATAATGACTTAATGAAGACACTTATACCATTCATTATTCTGCTTTAAATTAATTTATTTCCCTGCATAATTAATATATTACTTATTGGAAGGGAATGCACAACCCCCGGTAAAAAACAAAGTTCCACCACTCTAGTTTACAATGGACCTCCGAGAGTCAATGATGTGAATAAGGTAAAACTGATATGTAGGCTATTATTGCTCAAGTCCTAGGAGGCAATTTGAAACGGTACACCTTGGTGTCCAAAAATCTACCCAAATGGATAATTGCTTATCACAGTAATTCGGAAGATTTACTATCCAAACCTATTCAAAAAACAACACCGCTTTATTGTCCAGTAAGCAATTCGAGGGGAATGACCACTAGATAATCAATTTCTTAGCCTTGATTTAGTTTTCAGTGCCACAAATGTATCCACATCAATCCATGCCATCAGCAACCTTTGGGCATGCATCCACTGTTCATAACTACTGGTGCTCAGGCAGAGAATGTGGACATCCTCTTTGCAAAAGAACAACTGGAGCAGTTCTGGAGGGCTGTAGTCCTGTCAAAGGTCCAGCTGTGCTCCAGGAGTCCTCTGTGGACAGAAGCAGAACTGATGAGGCTACGCATCCTCGTCACTGATGTCATCTGTCAGTGGTGTGTGGTAAACAAGATTTGACTCTCTTTGGTCCTGTCACAGCAGTCCTGCAGAAACGCACAGCAGCAGGAGTGGCAGTAGACACAGGAGTGGCAGCAGAGGCAGTGGAGGGAGACGGGAGGAGACTGGTGGTCACTGGGAGGTGGCGAAAGAGGAGAGACAATGTGTCAATATGTCCATTATTAGTAAATATACCTAGGTTACAATTGGAGTAGTATGCCAAATAAAGGTAATTTATCACCAACCATTCAAAATAACAATGTATGAGAACATGTACATAATTTACAGTCTGCACTTGAGAGAGAATCTTACCTGTAGCCAGGATCTAGTTGTTCCTCGTTAGGATACTTGGAGGATTAAGAGCAAGTTAAAATGGACATAGCATAAATGAATTATGCTAATTTTATCATTTTATGTTCCACCTCAACACAGCGGTCAGAAAATTCCTTCCTAGATGCATGAAAAATAGAACATAGTATTCCAAAACAACAGGTATTATTCAAATTTGTTCGCAGATGTACTCTTTCAACCACTTATCCAACCACACCTTTTAAAAGAAACCTCAGATTGAATCAACCCTGTTTAGCCCTGTTTTATAGTGCTACGTGCTGCTTGCATCAAGATTTGTTTTAATGGCACATTGTGATAAAACTAGCATCACAATCTCAGAACATCAGAACCATAAGAGTCTGTTTGATTGTAAACCAAACACAAACCATAGTGGCACACTTTGGCCCCGTTCACACTTGCATTTTGGGGCTCGACAACCAAAGTTATTAGCTGGAGTCGCTTATTTTCTGTGACCGTACACACACGCATATTGAGTAACAGGACTCGCTCCTGTATTTACAACGTTGTCAGTAAGTTTCTAATGGCGCAATATTTTCTCTGAACATAAATATATTTCAGTTATTGCGCTGGTGAAAACGGGATCTCCAATGTCAACAAATATGGCCACGTCCATTAAGTTTTTGTTCATCTCTGCCTAGAGAAGCCGGAGAAGACGTTGACTAATACTTTGTTTAACAATACTCAACATCGCCCTTAGCGCGCTCTATGGAAGTCAGGGAGCATTGATCAACATCGCCCTTAGCGCGCTCTATGGAAGTCAGGGAGCGTTGATAAAAATCGCCCTTAGCGCGCTCTATGAAAGTCAGGGAGCGTTGATCAACATCGCCCTTAGCGCGCTCTATGGAAGTCAAGGAGCGTTGATTAACATCGCCCTTAGCGCGCTCTATATGGAAGTCAGGGAGCGTTGATCAACATCGCCCTTAGCGCGCTCTATATGGAAGTCAGGGAGCATTGATCAACATCGCCCTTAGCGCGCTCTATATGGAAGTCAGGGAGCATTGATCAACATCGCCCTTAGCGTGCTCTATATGGAAGTCAGGGAGCGTTGATCAACATTGCCCTTAGCGCGCTCTATATGGAAGTCAGGGAGCATTGATCAACATCGCCCTTAGCGTGCTCTATATGGAAGTCAGGGAGCGTTGATCAACATTTCCCTTAGCGCACTCTATATGGAAGTCAGGGAGCGTTGATCAACATTGCCCTTAGCGCGCTCTATATGGAAGTCAGGGAGCATTGATCAACATCGCTCTTAGCGCACTCTATATGGAAGTCAGGGAGCATTGATCAACATCGCTCTTAGCACGCTCTATATGGAAGTCAGGGAGCGTTGATCAACATCGCTCTTAGCGTGCTCTATATGTACGTCAGGGAGCATTCATCAACATCGCCCTTAGCGCACTCTATATGGAAGTCAGGGAGCGTTGATCAACATCACCCTTAGCGCGCTCTATGGAAGTCAGGGAGCATTGATCGACATCGCCCTTAGCGCGCTCTATATGGAAGTCAGGGAGCATTGATCAACATCACCCTTAGCGTGCTCTATATGGAAGTCAGGGAGCATTGATCAACATCGCCCTTAGCGCGCTCTATGGAAGTCAGGGAGCATTGATCAACATCGCCCTTAGCGCGCTCTATATGGAAGTCAGGGAGCATTGATCAACATCGCCCTTAGCGCGCTCTATGGAAGTCAGGGAGCATTGATCAACATCACCCTTAGCGTGCTCTATATGGAAGTCAGGGAGCATTGATCAACATCGCCCTTAGCGCGCTCTATGGAAGTCAGGGAGCATTGATCAACATCGCCCTTAGCACGCTCTATATGGAAGTCAGGGAGCATTGATCAACATCGCCCTTAGCACGCTCTATATGGAAGTCAGGGAGCATTGATCAACATCGCCCTTAGCGCGCTCTATATAAAAGTCAGGGAGCATTACGCAGGTAATCACTGCACATTTGCTACCAGTTGTCAACGTTCCTGTACACACTCGCACAACCAAGCTCATTTGCATAGGAACAAGAATCAACTTCAGTAGTCGCTACTTATTTTGAACAGGACTGGTTACTACTAGTTGTCGCTCTCGTTTATAACGTGAACTTGACTTTTATTGCACCCAGCATCTACCCTTGGGATGAATTGTGCTCTATACAAGTTCATGGAATGTTTTTTTTTTCTGAGCATGTTGGCAGACATGATGTGGCCTTCTGCTGTTCTGCTATGTAGTACTCCAAGGATAGCTTTCTTGCCATAATCACCCAGCCAGTCCAGAATTTGATAAGTTCCCTGAGATCCTCTTTCTTTGCTCTGAAACCGTTTTAAAAAGAATAGAGAACCTGCATTTCCTCAATTGTCTCATTTCCTAGACTACATTACCCATAACATGAAATCCTAGAATACAAAGAGTTTTGCAGAACAAAATAATTATATATTATAATTATAATAGTAAAAACACTTATGAAATAAACATTGCCTTTGGGATAATTTTGCATCTTTTGAGTTACTTCCTTTAGTTCTCATAATACCAGCTATTGCGATGGGGATGGCATGGGATCGACAACCTGATTGTGATGTTTGTCAGTGGGCGGTGGCTTTTGATTGACACATTGAACAAGCCAAATTGATGGAAGTAGCCTTGATTTGTTAAAAGTGATGGTGAATGGAATTTCCCTGCATTGAATAAAAATGGTGGTGGGTAGAATTGCAAGGCATCAAATTAAAAGTATTGTAATTCAATTTCAAGGAGATAAAATAAAACAAGATGAATTAATGTAATTTGACAAATGTTTTGATTAAATCAACACCATTTTATTTAATTTGATATAAGATAATTTAATCATTAATCAATCCATAATTTAATTGAGTTATCGCATCATATACACAATACATTTTAGAACCCCTTGTCTTGGTGGCTGTTTCGTACACAAAGAGAAGCCAATGTTAGTTGCAAGTCCATTAGTAGCAAGATAAATATGCTACTAATAGAAATGGCTATTGAGCATTAGACCTGATTTTTCCTAATTTAGCTTATTTTCAAATAAGACGCAGAATGATGATGTGCAATATGGACTGCGGAGGGGTTTTTTCTTATGAAGGGTAAAAGATTGCATAGTCTCTGATTGGTGCTTGTATATCTACTGGTGGCTACATTCTATGGGTATAAAAGTGAATGGTCTTTTAAAAGCCTAATGGTGAAAAGGAACAGGTTTGCTTTGTTCTTGTCTAAACGGTTGCAGTATTAGCTCATTAATTGTAACTGATGTGTGCAAAATGCATTGTATTTTCATGCAAATTTATGAAATGGGTTTCCATCTTTTTGGAAACCAATGATATGAATGATATGAAACTATTTTCTGGTACTGTCTAAAGAACATCTGTTTCTGATGGGGCCTGCATGTATATGCATGAACAATTCTGAATCAAAAGTAATATTTATTTCTCAGGTCTTTGGTTAAATTGTACTTACCGTGTTGTATAATTCTATTATATTACCATTGTATTGTGTATAACACTACTGTATGTATGTACTTTTGATGTCTTTACAGAGTTTTGCACAACTTCTCACTCAGCTTTGAATATAAAATGTATTTATCCAACGTGCTCTCTCTCTGCACTGTACCCTGCTGCAGATACTATTTATTATTTATTCTGCATATATGACAGACGTTATTATCTGGAGTGATTTACAAGGCTAATGCGGCCTGCTGAAAATACCTACAGCAGTGTCTGGTGGTAGACTGACTGCCGGATGTGCTGGCTGTTTTAGAAAACATCAAGTCCCTGACCACAGACTGATAAACTCAGAGAGGAGGAATTTTATATTGATTCTTACCCCATACACCCCCCACCCCCTTCACACTTCCACCCCCACCCCTACACCAAAACGTCTTCCCAGGGGTTTGTCTGGGAGGCCTGGATTCACCTTTGCTATAGTTTTATCTCTTCAAGGTCGCCTAGAGGGCCTGTAACAGTGGTAGAAAAACAGCAGCAGGGTTCCTGACGTGAAATACTAGCAGTATGCCGATAACACAGGAAATAAAAGGCCCTCCATTTCTACCATGTCTTTAACCCTCCCTCTTTTCCCCCAACAGTTTTTATGGCACCTAGAAAGCTCTGCAGCTATGAAAAGATAGATAGTTGGCAGGGGGAAATTTGTACACTGGCCTCTTGTACACTGCTCAGAATTTAAGCAAGACAAATGCACACACTCACACACAATTACTGCATGTATGTACGTAACATAAAGCGCACTCCAAAAGTGTTAGTGACACATTTCTTGTTGTTTTGGCTCTGTACTCCAACACATTGGATTTGAAATGGAACAGTGACTATGAGGTTAAAGTGCAGACTTTCAGCTTTAATTGGAGAGTTTTTACATCCATATCGGATGAACCGTGTAGCAATTTGTACACATAGTCCAGAAAAGAAGAACCACTTCCAACCACTTAAAAATTTGGTCCTGTCTTTACTTTTCAGTTGGCATCTGAGTCTTGTATTTCTGTGTGGTGTTTGTGGTGTTTGTGGAGTCTGGAATTATACATTTCATCCCTGGACTTTTTGCATTTTCTTCTGTCTGTTGGTTCTTGGACCTTGGTGGTGCTGCATTCTGGATACTACCTTGGGAGAGACAAGCTGTGGTCTGGTATCATCTTTGATTCATTTATTTTTTGACTATCCATGTCTGTAGCATTCATTGTTTGTTAAGGTAGTTGTTATCAATATTGTGTGGTTACCCCCCCCCCCCCCCCCCAATCATACTGACTGTGCCTAGTACTTAGATACGTATTTACCTTTTTAGGGTTGTTTTAACGCACTTGTTCCTAGTTCGGAAATGCACTATGTACGTTGCTCTGGATAAGAGCGTCTGCTAAATGTCTATAATGTAATGTAATGAACCTACGTCTTTAGTTAAAGCGTTGAATACTTTTTGTAACTTAATAAATCTCTTAATTTTAATCTGCTTGTGAGTTGTACATTTTGATAAAGGTTGATCCAACAGGCTGCTCTGCCTATCAATGCATTTGGTGATTTAATTGATAATTGATATCTTTGAAAATAATTAACTAATTAAATCAAAGAAATCAATTTTAAGTGTTGGATAAGTGAGGAGTTTTAACCGTTGATGCCACTCGTGTTCTGTATTCAGAGTGCCGAACTGTTAAAACTGCTGGATTCAGAAAATACATATTTTACTAAATCCTGACTTCCCCGACACTGAACTTTAACAACAAAAAAACTTGATATCTTATTTTCAGGTACTCTTACAAAAGCTACTATAACCTCTCTGCATTTGAATGGGTTTCTATGGGAATTGGGGGGTGGGACTAGATTAAGCTGTAAATTACACAGGAATAGTATGGAACACATGGCTGGCTAAATGATTGTAAGTCATCAAAGGTTTGAGGTATCAAATAAGCCTCAAACCATCACTCTGCAGCCAGATATGCAGTAGTTATGGATGGATCACTTTAAGGGTTGTTTCTCAGGACTAATTTTCTAAATAAATCAGAAACCATCCATCCATATCTACTGCATATCTAGCAGCAGAGTGATGGTTTGAGGGTGTATGTGTGTGAACAACTACATTTGGATGGCTGCACACATCCACAAATCCTTTTAGAGTGTCAGTTAACATAAATTCATTTTAATCACACTTTTTTATTTTTAATACTGACACATCATTTAAGCTCTAATTACATTTGGACCATATGCATAACTATAAATATAACTAAGTTTGATTAGCCACACTGGAGAAGATTTCATAATTTAATTTATTCGACTTTTTTAATATTATTATTATTCATATCTGTTTGAGAACAGAAGCAAATGGTGAACTATGCTAACTTCATAACAAGCAAACTTGGAGGCAGATACAATTAAATTAATTTCCAGGGGTGTCTGTTTTGTTACCTACATGTCAAGGCATGCTTTTTTACATTTTTAAATGCGTATATATACAAAATGGCCTTTTTTTAAATCATGTTTTTAAATTGCACACCTTCCGTCTCATTTACAACCATAAAGAGTTAGAATTTTTTTTGTACATTTCTGTGATTAACAATAATTGCTGTTCTAACATCAGCACATATTGTTCTTGAAGCAGTCCCATCCATTGTCAATTTAATAATTTGTTAGAAATTGTATTTTATTTTCAACTAATGGTGTGACCATTTGATTAATCTGAACTGCAAGTCTAAAACTTTTTTTAATGTCCCCACTTACCTTTCTAAGTGTGCCTGGACTGGAGCTTTATCTTCAGCAGAATCACAATACAGTAAATTTAAATGACTATATAATAAAGTTGACATAGTAGTGGTATTGTTTTCTGCTTATTCTTTTAGTTTTGTTAGTAGTTTTAGTAGATGCAATTATAGTAGTAGGATACAGTAGTACCATTAATATGTGATTATGCAGTAATGCAGTATAATGCAATAGCTTTTTACAGTATGCCAGCAGTTTACTGTGGACCATCAGGGGAATTTCTGTATTATATTTCAACGCAATGAAAACTGCTCTCCTTCTATCTCTGCAATAGTTTTGGAGGGATAGTTTTACAACTGGCCCATTAAATCAGAGAAGCGCTCATCTCTGCCAGCTCCCCGTACCTCGAACCAGTGTTTGGTTTTACAAAACTGCATCGCGGGACCGCGGAGAGACCGAGTGCAGCAGCCCGTCGATCCCACGCCATCCAAAAAATTATCAGAGTGACGGAGATGTGGAGCGTTAACTCATCCTCTCTCTGTGTTTTACTTTCTTGTTTATTTATTCTTCATTTTTTAAAATTTGTTGTATGACTGATCTGGCCCAAAGCCCAGGGAAACTGGTGCAGCTTATATTTTTACACATTATCCATTTATACAGACGGATGTTTTACCAGGGTGAAATACCTTATCTGATAATCATGCACAATACCAAAACCCCACTGCAGTTTTCATAACAAATACGACAAGCTGCATCCAGATTCAGGAACTGATGTTTGTGTTCATCCACCTTGATACCAAGTATGGCAAAGATGAGGACAAACGTGTGTGCCACTAGAGGAATTAGAGAGTAAGTACACCCACTGTCTCTACACAATTTAGAAAAATACTTTGTGGGTTGGGGGCGGAAGAGCTGTGTCCATCGTCATTTGCATAAATTAATGTACACTGTACAAACAATTTTGTATAACTCGGATCAAACTGTCAAACTAGATGTTTATATCAAATATGAATCAAGATTCAGCAACTGTATGGCCTATTTATCACCTCAAATATTTTCAGAAACATATTTTAGTGGACTATTTGGGTGGAATAAGAGAGTTGAACAGAACGCCACGTTGTTCCGGTTTAAAAACATGGAGCCGAAACGAAAGTAACGTATTGGGTCTAACCAATCAGGTGCCAGCTGTTTCCATTGTGGGCGACAACAATTATCCATATGACGTAGAGGTGCCTCCAATGGAATGCATGAATACGTTTCATTATAAGGTAGGCATACAAACACGTTTACAGCGGGGGGAAAAAATCTAGGGTGTACTTATCATTTAAACTTTTAAACACAGAGTAATGCTTAATCTCTTGGGAATTTTGTTATTTGAAACTATTTATTGTTCAGCACTTTTGACTGAGAATGCATTACTATGATTTTTTTTATGGCCACTGTATGGCTAGTAACAGTGTCTAATGTCTTAAATATAATATGTCCTATATTGGCTGTTTATATGTGAACCATTCCATTAAGCATGTCCACTGGTGAGCACCCTGGCATTCAGTCAGACTTTCATTGGATGATCTCTTGTGATCATCGCCACAGAAACCGCGCGTTGTCCGGCACGTACCTTGCTTGCTGACGCGCAGCCTCACAAATAATGAAACATCTCCCCAATACGTAATTCCCATAAAATTATGTCATACATACACGATTACTTTCATCCTGAGGCTTAAAAGCTCTTCCAAGTGTGTCTGTGTGGCGATTAAACGCATGAGGAGTTAAAAAAACATCTCATGTGTGAGGAGGTTGCAGAAAGTTTGAAAGCAGAGAGCGGAAATGAGCAATTACTTCTCTGTGACCGGAGGAATCCACATCTTCCCAAAGCCACACTATGTGCTGTAAGCATGGCACTCCAAGAGAGCTTTCATTAATTCAACAGAAAGAATGGCTGAGGGAACCAGATGGGCCCCTTGTGTGTTGACCCTCACCCTGTGCATACACATATGACTCATTAACAAATACATGCGTGCATACATGTGAAACAAAAATAAATACACACTTGCATAGTGTCATATGAGGGGCCGTTTAGGCCATAATTAATTTTGGACCTCTCACATACATACATTCTTACGCTCACATATATTCTCACTCTCACATGCATATATTCTCTCTCTCATATATACATTCTTTCTCTCATGTACATATATTCTCTCACACAAATGTTATCACTCTCACACACATATATTCTCACTCTCACATACATACAGAGCTGCTCGAAAGTTTGTGAACCCTTTAGAAGTTTCTGTATATCTGCATAAATTCTATCTAAAATGTAATCACATCCTCATCTAAATCCAAAAATTTGATAAAGTGAATCCAGCTCAACAAAAAACACAAAAAACATTATTCTTTTATAATTTATTTATTGAGCAAAATTATCCAACATTAAATGCTTTGTTGGAAAAAGTATGTGAACCTTGGATCATACGTATTTTTAAAGTATCATATTTAATATTTGGTTGCATATCCTTTGCATGTTGTTACTTCCTGAAGTCTGTGTCCCATCAATATCTTATTTTCAGGTACTATTACAAGTGATACTATAACCTCTCTGCATTTGAATGGAACTCTATGGGAATTGGGGGGTGAGACTAGATTCAGCTGTAAATTACACTGGTACAGTATGGAACACATGATTGGCTAAATGGCTAAATGACTGTAAGTAATCCAGGGTCTAAGCATCTCTTGCTGCTTAATATCGTGACTTCTGTTGCTTAACATCGTAACTTCATACTCGGCAAACGTATAACTGCACAGCAAAATGCCAAGGAAAGCTGCAGCCCTCCACGATAAGGAGATGGAAGAGATCGCTCAACTTCATGTCAGCCGATATCGCAACAGTCGTCATTCAACAAAAGAGGACAATGGAACTGATTGAAGTTCAATCACTTAAAAAACAAAACATGGAAAAAAAAAAAAAGATCACACTTCTGGAGAATCGAGTGGCCGACCTAGAGCAATACTCCCGGATGAACGATCTAATCATCAGACACTGGTCCTATGCCAGGGTGGCTGCGGCCTCTGAGGTCGCAGGGTCGATGCTTCCGAGTCCGAGAGAGAATCGCTGGAGCAACAGGTTGTGGGATTCTTGGACAGTAAGGGCATTTCTATTGACAGCAGGGACATCGAAGCGTGTCACACCCTGTACAGCAAAAACAAAGATGCGACACCAGCAATAATAATCCGCTTCACCAACAGGAAGGAAAGGTATGCGCTCCTCAGACAAGAAAAAAAACTGAAGGGCGAGAACATCAATGAACACCTCACCAAGAAGAACGCGGACATCGCCAGGCGAGCACGCATATTAAGAAAACTAAATAAGATCCAGGTGACTTGGACCACAAATTGCAAAGTATTCATTAAGTTGAATGGATCGACACCAGAGGCAGCGAAAGTTCTCGTTATCATAGACATCAACGAACTGGATAAGTTCGATTAATGAATGATCTGCGGGGACTAATGATCACGGAGGTAGAATTTTCCATGTACTATCTTTACTGCTGATGGGTAACTTGGAGATAACCACACTGACAATGACAATGACTAACAAGCGGTCTTATTCCCTTTTACTTTCCATGATTTATTTTAAGCTGTTGAATATCACCATATTTTGTTACAACCTCATAAATGTAAAGACATATTTAACATCTCCAACAAAGAGCCTTATGATGGACCATCTGAATATCTGCAGTGTCAGAAATAAGGTAGATGAACTGAACTATCTTACTCAGCATAACACCATCCACATCCTGGCGGTATCTGAGACCCAATTGGATGTTACTACCCAGAATGCAGCGGTATCCATTAATGGCTATAACATTTTCAGGAGGGATAGAAATATACATGGTGGTGTAGCAATATATATAAAAAATAACTGGACACTGTGTGCTGAGTTCAAGCCATACAACCTGGAATCTTTATGGGTTACAGAACATCTTCCTCACCTAAAGCCAATATTGATAGGTTGTTGCTGCAGGCCTTCTGGAACTGATACTCAATATCTGAATGACTTATGTGAGCTGATTGACAAAGTTGAAGATGTGAATGGTGAAATTTTCTTACTAGGGGACATGAATATCGACTGGCTTGCAAGTTAATGCCCAATGGAAAAAAAAATGGTATCATTACTTAATGCTTGTAATCTATCACAGATGATTTCTCAACCGAGCAGAGTCTTTACTAACAGTGCTGCTCCATGCATTGGCCATGTTTACACAAATGCTCCTGAGCGCTGCACTAAACCGGTTTCTCTACCTGTTGGGTTCAGTGACCATAACATGATAGCAATTACGAGGAAAACCAAAATCCCTAAATGTTGTGTTAAAATCATGCACAAGAGAATGTACAAGAAATTCATTTCTGAATGTTTTTTGAAAGATGTCAGAAATATAAACTGGGTTGATGTGTATGCTACTCAGGACCCAGAGGATTATTGACAAACATGCTCCCATGAAGAAGTGTACTGCCAAATCCAGACCGGCTCCATGGTTGAATGAAAGACCTCATGAAAAAGAGAGATGAAGCCAAATCTATACATAAATCTATAAAATCTATAGTAAAGTCAGGTTCTGTGGAAGACAGACCAAAATATTGTCAATTGAGAAAACGAGTGAAAAAACTGAATAAAATAATGAAAAAGGAATATTATTTTAAAAAAGAATAAATGCCGTAAAACAAGATGGTGGAGAACTCTGGAGAACCTTAAATTAAATAATGGGGATAAAGGAAACTGGAAGCCCTTCTTTTGTGGAATCAGATTGCAGGTTTTTAACCAAACCATTTGATTATTTTAATGATTTTTTTTGTAAACAAGGTCAATGCACTAAGGCAGTATATGGGCAGCATTGACTCCAATACTCTTGAACTTATAAGAAATAATATAATGCTTAGTTAAAGTGGTAAATTTTAATTTGACAGTGTGGACGAAAGTGAAGTAATGAAGTTGTTGAAGGCCCCTCAGTGGGCACTGACATGCTGGACAGTAAGGTACTTTGTCTCGCAGCTGACTACATTTCTGGTCCCATATCTCATATATTAAATAAATGTCTAATAGATGGTATATATCCTAGTATCTGGAAAGAGGGCAAAATAATTCCCTTTCCTGAAGATGGCAGATTAACATTTACTGGGCAGAACAGCAGACTCATAACTATTCTCCCAGTACTCAGTAAACTGATAGAGAGAAGAGTTCATTCACAAATACAAAATGGCTTTGACTGCAATGGTTTAAATACAAGATTTCAACACGCTTATAGAGACAACTACTCCACTTGTTCCACCCTTACACAAATGACCGATGACTGGTTAAAGGAGATGGATAACTAAGATGACAGGTGCAGTGTTACTGGATTTTAGCGCGGCATTTGATGTTATAGATCATGATCTTTTAATTGGTAAACTAAAATGCTATGGATTTAGACCAAACGCCATCTCATTTATGAAGAGTTATCTTTCGTGCAGAACACAAGGGGTGTATTACAATGGCAACATGTATAATTGTAAAGGGCTAGCGTGGCGCAGGGTAGCTGTCTTGGACCGCTCCTGTATTCCATCTTTACAAATGACCTGCTATCTGTTTTGCGGAAAGCAAGTATACAAATGTACGCCGACGATTCTACACTGTATTATGCAGCAAATACTAGTGGAAAGCTGATACAAATACTAGTGGAAAGCTGATACAAATACTAGTGGAAAACCGATACAAATACTAGTGGAAAGCTGATACAAATACTAGTGGAAAGCTGATACAAATACTAGTGGAAAGCTGATACAAATACTAGTGGAAAGCTGATACAAATACTAGTGGAAATCTTTTGAGTTAAATTTGGTCTTTGATTGGATAAAACTAAATAAGTTGGTACTAAACATCTCAAAGACCAAATCCATTATTCTGGGATCTAGTCATAAACTGTCATCTATGCCTACACTGAGTCTGTACTTGTCTGGTGAACCTATCCAACAGGTGGATAAGGTTAAATTACTGGGTGTAATAATAGATAGGCGATTGTCATGGGTAGAACACATTCATATGACTGTTAGAAAAATGTCTCCCGTATGTTCCAGCACACATTCTGGGGCAAGTAGATACATCTGTAATTTTAAGCCATCTGGACTATTGCTCACCTGTATGGTCATCTGCATCAAAAAGTGTAGCCTACTGAGGAAACTACACATTGCCCAGAATAGAGCTGCTAGACTAGTCCTACATTGCCTCATAAGAACGAACACAGACATGGTTACCAGTAGAGAAAAGGCTTGCCTTAAGCACAGTCACATTCTTCAGCAATAGCACTTATTCCACTAAACCTGAGTTTTTACACAGTCAAATTACCAAATGTAGTAGCTTTCAGTCATTTCACTAGAACAGCTGGTGATGGCCAAATCATGTCACCTTGCCCAAAATCTAATGCCTTAAAAAAGACAAGTCATTTATCATGCCATCAATCATTGGAAAAGCTGCCCCCTTTATATACGTCAATCTAATAGCAAGTCCTCATTCAAATACCATTTAAGAATGCATTACTTAAGCAGCTGTAGTCCAGTGTTGGTCATGGATAACATCTTGTTCTTGTTCCCTGGTGATAGCCCTGAGACTAATTCTTGAGACTAATTCTGACACTAATTCGTCCTTACCCAACCTCTACTCATTGGGTAAGCAGAGTCAGAAATGAATGTACATTGGAGTGACTGTTGAGAGAATTTGAATGACCACTTCCTTAATGTAACATAATTAGAGGTGCACATGTGATGAACATAATGTAACACAAATGCGATGTTGTATATGTATATGATGAATAGGATGTAATGGATCCTGACCCCAGGAAGACTAGCTGATGCCATGAGCATCAGCTAATGGGGATTATTTTAAATAAATAAATAAAAAATGTTCTGGAGAGGATTAGGATTTAGCTCTTAAACCAGCTGTTGCAAAAACAAAACCTCTCCTTATAACAATTGAAAGTTTAATCTTTTATAAAGAAATATGGTATAATTCCAAATATAGTTGAATAAGTTATTGAATAAAACATTAAGTTATCTATATTTGAACAGGCCTTTTTGTTATTATTTTTTGACATGGATCAGTCAACAGATTTTATATACAGTTAGAGGTAAATTTTTTCTTTATTTGTGAAATTAGAAAAAAGAACAAAAAGAAGAAAGAAATACTGCTGTTACATTGTAAGATTGAATAAATAACTCTTATAGGCTACCTGTGTTTGAACCCATTTTAACACTATCGGAGAGAAATTCTAAATCAATACGCCAAGATAGGTGGTGATATTGTTAAATGATCCACGTGAGTCACAACAAAACAGCAAACACCCCCAAATGCCCCTGTGCATCGCCAAATGCCCCATGCACTCGCAAATACCCCCACTCATCCCCCAAACACTCTTTTACCTCATAGTGGAACTTGAGAACAATTTATCTTCTCATCACATCTTATTTCACTACAGTATCCTATAATATTGATTTCTCTCTCACACATCATCATCTCCTTCTCCTTTAATCTCTTCCCCTCATGCCCCCCTCTCTCTCTCCTTCCCTCGCTCCCCCGTCTCCCTCTCTCTCCCTCCCTCTCTACCTCTGCTCTCTCCCTCACTCCCCCCTCTTTCTCTCTGCTCCCCCTCTCTTTCTCTCTCTCTGCTCCTCTATCTCGCTTACAACCCCGCATATGCAGCTCGCCATCTCCATTTTCTCTATTTATCTACCTACCACAGTCCACTGCTGTGCTGCTGCTGTTCATTTGTGTTGGAGAGAGTCGGGCAGATGTGATACTCTTCCCTAGTGGTGGGAAGAAGGAATGACATGCTGGACACTGTTTCGATTTCGTCGACTCCTGTCCTTTAGTTTTATGTGGAAATTATAAAATGATAACCGCTGCAAATTGCATTGCAAACATAACCCATCTCTCTCTCATGCAAATGTATAGGTTGGGAATTGGGTAAATGGAACATTTCCATGAGAGTTGAATGCATAAGATGTCATCCAGGTGCATTTGGTCTGTTTGTGTTGTAGCAGTATTTTAAAAGGATGGGTTTCACAATTATTGTTTTCAAGTTATTTAATGTAGAAACTCACTGCAATCCCCCTGGCTAACTTACTGACTGTAAATGAAAGAGCTTCAGTCCTTGCACCCTGGTTTTTAGATGTTATTTTGTGGCAGAGGCATTTTATGTCCACCAGGGAGCCCACTGGCCCACTGGCTTTCAGATATTTTATCCTTGATATTTGCAGTTTTCAAATCAAATAACATCCTTGGATGATCTCATTTGGAGTTGATGGGTGGAACCAGAGCCATACAGAGAATTCTGTTGTAATTGAAGAATGCGGAAGTAACTTGTGTCGTGGGGCGACCAATAGTTCCAAACACTGTATAGTTCCAGCGTTGAACCCCATTCATTTTCAATGTTTCCGAGGCACGCTCACTGGTAAGTTGATGAAATTACTTCATTTTTTGACATTTTAACACATTAGCGGACCTCTCATCAATTTAGTCAATAGTGGCATTTTATGTAGCCAGCTTTAGTTAATATTTATCGTAAAATAATTGCTTGTAGATTCCAAATGCAGTTAGCTAATATAAGCAACCCTTCGCTAGCTACCATAACCTGATGTCAGTTAGCCTACATTTACCTCAAACTACTTGCAGTTATTGGTGTTCATTGGCATACAAAGTTTATCTTCGGTTATTATATTTATTGTTAAAGTTAGCAACACTTAGTTTCGACCGTATTAGTACATCTGATTACAATGAATAGTAGCTAGCTCAACTAGATAACATGGCTAGTTTGTATCTAGCAAGGTTGTATCACACACATCGTTTGTTAGGCAGTGCATCAATGACAGGTGATAAGATCAGCAGCATAAATGTGGATGATCACAGTAAAAAAAAAAGTATAACTGCAGGTAGCTAAATGGTAAAGGTAGCTGTGTCCAGTCTGAGGTTTGTGAGCGGCAGTTGTGACAGCAAGGCCCGGATCTAGCACTACCAACAACAGGAGTGGAAGACTATGGGTGGGGGAACAGACTGGACTTTTACCCTCTCCCTGGACATATTATATAATAAAATGTTTTGTTGAATGCAATTGGTTGCCTTGTATATTCTGTACTATTGACCAAACTTCTTTCTTGGCTTAAATTGAGCAGTTCCTGGCATGGTTGATATTTATATTAGATTCAACTGTATTGTCATTGCACAGAGTACAAGTACTGAGACAACGAAATGCAGTTTAGCATCTAAACAGAAGTGCAAAAGAAGCCGTAAAGTACAGTGCAGTGTAATGCACATATGTATAATATAAATAGAATTGTTAGACTGAAAACTAGTATTGATCCTTTGTATTGTCAGTCACAAACTCTGGGTTACTGAGCTGGTGGCGACTTCCTCGAGGGTGCAATAAAACAGTTCACCAGGTGGCCGAAGAATCTACTGTTCTGCCCACCACGTTGCATCTTTGCCTCTTCCCACGGGACTTCCAACTCCACTGCCCTACAATTTTGAGCCATAAAAAGCACAAGGTTTAAAACGACAGCCATGGAATGACCATACAAACTGGACATTAGAATTAAACTGCATTCTACAGGACATGGAGCAGTTTTGCGATGTTTGTTCCACCTAATGACGCCGGGAACCTAGGCCTATGTTCTTGGAATATATTCTGGACTGAAACAAAGCTGTATATGTATATTGCATCATATGTATGTGCATGTAAATAGCTGTGGATAATAGGATACATGTGGTGGGCTGGGATTCATAACAATTGAAGTGTGGGGTATGTGAAAGAAAGAAGGATTGTAGGTTATTAGGGATGCACTTGTCCACATAAGTGTCTGGATCATAGAGTGGCCATCACCTGGACCTCATCTGGCATCTAGATAAATCATAGGTAAAATCATAAGATCACGCGTCGGCGTAAAAAGTATCTTATTACTATCACTAGATCGGGGGGAGTTGACTACACAGTTTATCTTCCTGGAGGAGAGGGGGGTCTCGTGGTGGTGAGGTGTTACAGCCCTCTTCCTGCCAGACCTTATTTGGACAAACAAAGGGAATTTGGAAGGCCTGCTCAGGACTGCATTTAAGGGAAGTCCAAAGGGATATTCGGGGAGAATCTTCTTAACAGGTCTCCTGGTGCTGTAGTGGCACCATAGTCACACAGTATGGAAGAATCTGCTTAACAGGTCTCCTGGTGCTGTAGTGGCACCATAGTCACACAGTATGAGAGAATCTGCTTAACAGGTCTCCTGGTGCTGTAGTGGCACCATAGTCACACAGTATGAGATAATCTGCTTAACAGGTCTCCTGGTGCTGTAGTGGCACCATAGTCACACAGTATGAGAGAATCTGCTTAACAGGTCTCCTGGTGCTGTAGTGGCACCATACTCACACCGTATGGGAGAATCTGTTTAACAGGTCTCCTGGTGCTGTAGTGGCACCATAGTCACACAGTATGAGATAATCTGTTTAACAGGTCTCCTGGTGCTGTAGTGGCACCATAGTCACACAGTATGAGAGAATCTGCTTAACAGGTCTCCTGGTGCTGTAGTGGCACCATAGTCACACCGTATGGGAGAATCTGCTTAACAGTTCTCCTGGTACCATAGTCACACCGTACAGAATAATTTTGGTATATACTTTGTTGGTGAACCTGTTCATGTGTCTTTGCCTTAGCAGCATGTCATCCTGTGTTTAGCTATATGTATTGAATTTGCTCATATTTGCTCTCAGTCTTAACCAGTGATTATTGTCATTAATAAATGATCATGTTCTTACATCATCTGCATCTTTCTTTTCAACTCTTTTCCAGCTCCACAATTACTTTATCAGAGTATATGACCCGAGCTGCAGTGTTCCGGGCACTGTGGTATGTATGCTTGAGTTTCTGAGTCAGAACCCCTGTGTCTCACTCAGGGCTGAGTGCAAGTTTCCAGTATGGAAGAATCTGCTTAACATCTCCTGGTGCTGTAGTGGTACTGTCAAAAAAATGTGTGCCCGGCCAAAATGTTGTCCGGGGCAAGGCATCATGAATGCTTGGATGAATGTTGCTATGGCCAACAACGAGCGACGAGCATTGTGACGCGATTGCATTGTAACAGCTTGCTTTTGCTTTGGACTCAGAATCGCCGAGATCGTTGGGGACGGAGATATCACACTACATCACTCATCACTATCATCACATCATCTCTCCTTTATTTTTTCCTTTGTATATTTTACTACTTGTAATTTTGTTTGATTTTATATTTTTCGATTTTTTATTGCCCTAGCCTGTTCGCCCTGCAAGTTAAACAAGGCGAGTGGAAATAGAGAGTTAAGCTTGTTCGTTGTTGAAATAAAAAAAAAAAAACTAATCTAATGTCACGTTGATCAGTTTTGTTATTTTTTTTTTTTTTTTTTTTATTTTATTTGTTTTTTATTTGATTTTTTTTTTTTTTTTTTTTTTGTTATTTGCTTGCCAATCGCGTTCCACCCAAAAAAATGCCGTTGTTGTAATAATCAGGCAAAAAAAAAAAATGTTTGTTTGTTGTTTTAAATTTTTAAAATGTATTTGTTTTATTTTTTTTTTTTTGTTGTTGTGTGTTGTAGTTTTTTAAATAAAAGCAAAGCAAGTCACTTGTCACCAGCGATCTGAGGTCAAGCAAAGTGTGAACTCTCACAAAATGCTACGTCACACAATGCTCCGTGTGTGTTGTTGGCATAGCAACGACATTCCAAGCATTCCGATGACGTGCCCAGACACATTTTGGCTCCCGGACACATTTTGGCCTGACAGTACCAGTTATTCCAGTATGGGGAAGCTGTAGTCAGACTCTTCCGCACATCTCACCTTGTGTCTTGTGTGTAGTGACGGCCAGGTATGAATTCTGTTTCAACATTTAATATTTTATTCTGTAACTATCATTGAGTATTCTAAGTAAATTACCTGCATGGCTAATAAATTGTTCTATTTCTAGACTGGATTCACGTGGTCTTCGTGAATTGTGTCTCTATTACTGGGTTTCACACTGCATAATCTTGTTTGTGGTAATGAGACTGCTCTGCTAGGCCTTAGCCAGTTCTAGGAGGATTCTATGTTCTAAAACCTCTGGGCACCTGTGATGGTGATATGTTCCAAACCCTCTGAGTTTCTAGTTGACCTCGTAGATTCTATGGTACAAAACCTCTGTACACCTGTGATGGTGACACGTTCACAACCCTCTGAGTTTCTATGGGCTAGGGTCTCTGGGCTTGTCAGTCCGATTCAGTGTGTCAGTCTGTACCCCATATCTGGGGTTATCAGCATCCCCGGTATAGATAGTTTAAACAGAACAGAATTCCACTCGCAATCAAGCATCAATTCTAATTGGAGTCAGATAAATGAGTACAGAATCAACGTTGGTGGCTGACAGTCAATGTAATGCACACAGGTTGTTTTTTGCATAAGCTGATCAGTGGTCAATTATTAACTGATCTCGTGAATCTAAAGAACAGTCTCACCCGGTTGCAAGAACAGTGAACAGTATGAACAGAGTGGTATGAATACGCTACGATAATATACAGTGTGAACACTCGTATGGACAGTATGAAATGTAAATGCTAGGAAATGCAAAGTAACAGCTCGAGGTATGATAATAATATGATGTATACACTATAGATCAGATATAAACACTATAGACAGTAGCATATTCTACTATAGAATATATGTATGTGAAAGTAAGAACATATGTACTGTATGTGAGAGAAACAATATATGTATGTGAGAGGTCCAAAATGAATTATGGCCTAACCGGCCCCTCATAATGTCACACATACTACGCAAAGTTTGAGGGCACTGGGCAGTGACACATTTTTGGTTGTTTTGGCTCTGTATTCCAGACCATTGGATTTGAAATAGAACAGTGACTATTAATTTGACGGTTTTTACATACATATCAGGTGAACCGTGTAGCAATTGTAGCCCTTTTTATACATAGTCCCCCCCATTTTAGGGGACTAAAAGTAATTGGACAAATTAACATAAACTTAAATAAAGTCCTCATATTTAATATTTAGTTACATATCCGTTGCATGCCATGACGTCTTGACCCAACAACATCAAACGACTCTTGATATCTTATTTTCTGATACTCTTACAAGAGTTACTATAACCTCTCTGCATTTGAATGGATCTCTATGGAAATTGGGGGGGGGGGGGATATGCAGTAGATATGAATGATCACTTTAAAGGTTGTTTTTCCACACTCATTTTCCTATTGAACTCTATGAAAAAATAAGTCAGGAGAAGAAACCCTTAAAGTGATCATCCATATCTACTGCATATCTCGCAGCAGAGTGATGGTTTGAGGCTCGTTTGATACCTCAGACCCTTGATGACTTACAGCCATTTAGCCAGCCATGTGATCTATACTGTTCCAGACCCGCCAACCTTGGGAAAGTATTATGAGTACCACAATAGTGTAACGCTCACGCCCTTTCGCACCACTTCGCCTTGCACACGGTCATTTCCCCACTTCAAACTGTATTAAAATACTTTAACCTGTATAAACCTTTCTATAAAAACCTAATATTTCATTATATGATGTGTGCTTAAACTGATAATCATAAATTAATTGCATTCAATTACTTAAATTGAAATCATGTACAGCAGAGATTCCCAACCTTTTACAACTCGCGGCCCACACGACCGACCACAAAAGCTTCCGCGGCCCCCCTGCCGGACCCCATCGTTTTACAAATGCAATTACACATGTAATAATTTACGCTGAAAATGGGCAGCTGTGTAGTACAATGGTTAAGGAGCTGGACTTTTAACTGAAAGGTTGCAGGTTCGATTCCCAGGTAGGACACTGCCGTTGTATCCGTGAGCAAGGTACTTAACCTGAATTGCTTCAGTATAGTATATCCAGCTGTATGAATGGATAAATGTAATAAGAAGTTATGTAAGTTGATCTGGATAAGAGCATCTGCTAAATGCCTGTAATATATAATATAATGTAATATATATAATATAAAATCACGGACAGATCTACGCAATGTAACACGACTTCACGCATTGATAATTGTGATTGGGGGAGCTACGGGGGGGCTGTAGAGACCAATCAGGAGTTCTCCCTAAATCTAATGTCTTATTTTTTGCAAAAATAATTTAAATACGCGATTTATTAATTGTTATTTAATTTGGGGTAATAACCTATTTTTTGACAATTTTTTTTTTCAGTTAAAAAAATTTATGGCGGCCCCCCTACAGTACTTTGAAAAGGTTGAAAACCTCTGATGTACAGTATCAATCAAAGGTTTGAGTACACCTGCATAAAACAATTTTTTATATGTTTTATTTTGTATATTGTAACATGTTTTCATTGTCAAGTATTTACAGAAACTTGTGTTGCGATGTACAACATTGTCAATTATGCATACACAGGTATATCCATGAATGCCTGTAGAAGACACATCCCATGAACTCAAAAACGAAAACAGCCTGCATTAAAAAAAGACTGTATCATCTCTGTTAGACTGTGGATTGGCTGTTCAGATGCTGCTCCATGGTACGGTAAATGCAGGAGCCAGTGGGAATCTTTCACTATTACTCTAGATCCATGCTGTTGTTGTCCAGTCCCTTGTTTTACTCCACTGTAATTAATTTGTTTCACTTATTTTTTCATTAGGTTTTATCCCTCTGCCTGTTCTATGTTCCTTTGTCCTTTCCTTCTCATCTCTCCCCCTCTCCCCCTCTCCCTCAGATTTCATCTGACTTGTTAATGATCATGAGTCCACAGCCAATGCAATCAATCACTGCACAATACAAACAGAGAGCCAATCCGGAATGAAAACCATTATATATCATTATATATATAAAACCATTTCAAACAGAAAACCATTATATATCAATCTGAGATATGGGGGGAGGAGGTTATAGAGCAACATTGTCTGCAAAATTGCAACACTGGTCTTTCTTATGACTTACATTTTTTTCTTTTAACCTTATTAAACTCTCTGGGCCTTCAGAAACCCTGTGCAAAAACCCATTGTTCATGAGCTCAGTAGGATAGCCTGTCCTGAACAGAAGTATAAGAGAGACCATTTAATGCTAAATTGCTTGCACAGGGCTGTGCTAACCTGTTCTAGACTTTTGGACTGGCTCCTGAAATCAGAGCAACATTACCGTAGCAGTGGGGAAGCGATTTATCGCGACACCCACCCACTGCTGCGTTCTCCTCGTTCTGTCTCCAAGGTGAGAGTAACGGCCTCAGTGTTTTTTCCCCCCTTTCCTTTTTGGTTCAGCTGTGGAGCGCGATAGCTGGGAGGTTAGCAACAATGACAAGCAGCAAAGTGGCTCAAGAGCGAGAGAGGAGAGGGGAAGAGGAGAAAAGAGAGAGAAGAAGACGGTACAGACAAAAAGAGGGGTTGTATGGACAGAGAGCTGGAAAAAGAGGAGAGAGAGAAAAAAAGTAGAGAGGAAAATAACAGGAAAAAAGAGACAGGAAGAGAAAACAGAAGGGGGGAGGCTAAAGAGGAGAGCTATGCAGAAAGAGAAGAAAAACAAGGGAGAGAGAGAATGACATGCAGACCATGGAATAAGGGGAGAGGCCTTTGCACGTAGTCTTGTTCACAAGGAGAGAAGGTCAAGCTTTGTTAGGAAAAGTATGTTTTTGGCTTGAGGAGGTAATGTCCGTGCTGCTTGTCACCCACATGCTGCCTTGCACAGTAATTAAAAACAAATAAAATAAACAATAGCTAATTACTGCCAGTGTAGTCTGATGCCACAGTACATATTAAATAAACTGCCTGTATATACATGTGAGGAACAATGCAAGAGCTAATGCTTTTTTATGCAGCTATTTGAACAAGAGCCATCTTCTACAGCTCATTACATTCTTCCCAATTACAGGCAAGCACCCCCGCAACAAAGTGGTGATCCGTCAATCCATCTATATAAAGAGATGAGTTAAGGATGTTTAAACTTCATTATCAGTGTACGCTACCACCCCATTGATTTCAGAAAATGGTCTTGTTGAGTGGACACTTTTGTGTTTTGGTTGTGCGGTTATTTTTATGTAACTACATAGCGGTTTGGATCATTCAAGGTCGACGAGCGGTGAGCCTGGACTCCGTGTCTGGCGGTGAACTTCACACGTCATTTGGCAATGCGCATCAGCGGGAGAAAAATCTGGGGAATATCAGGGAAAGTCAAACCTCCAAAATACCTCCCCTCCCCCAATGCTCCTCCCCCTGCAGTGGGAAAACTTTGTATCACTGTCTGCCACCAGGAAACCATCTGTGAGTTTGGCTCTTCCTGTGTATCTTTAATTCATCCTGCTCTCTGTGAACCTCTCTCTCAGTAGGCTCTTCACTGACAAGGAATACTATAAACATTGAGTAATATTACCAAAATCAATATTTAGGCTGGTACTTCAGAAAATTAAAAGGCCTGTTTTGGCAAGAGTATAGAATGAATTCCTTCACCTGTATCACTGGAGTTTTGAGCAGCATCTCTCTCTCTCTCTCTCTCTACATTTTTATTGTGTCCATTAAATAGTTTATCTGTAGTCTCATAGCACCAAATTCACCCATCAATACCAGGTCCAGGCAGGTGTCCAAACATTGATCTAACAATATAATAAAACTAAAATTAGGTGCAAATCCTTTGCTTAAATCAAAAATACAGTTCTGCACTATATACCGAGAATTTATTGTGGAATACAACACAAAAGGTGATTATTTTATTTTAACAAAAATATCCCATTTCTTCGCATTTAAATAAAAAAATCACTTTTTCCTGGATTTATGAAATGACAGATCTAAATAAACCTATACAAATATGTCATACACTCAAATGTCTCATTTCTTAATTTATGTTTAAATATACAGTCGTATCTACATTTTGGATAGAAAATAAATAAATTATTCATCATAAACAAACACATTTGATTCCCACTGTAATTTAGTCAGTAGCATTTCATATTTAGACCTGTCATTTCAAACAACATAAATGTTATATAAAGAGGATATTTAGGTTAAATGTGGGGGGAAATGCATGGTAGAATAATACAATTTGATGTTTTGTTTGGCACTCTGTATACTGTACATGTACCGTGTATAAATGTTAAAAAAAAAAGGTTTGTCAACCTCCCAAACTCGCTGCCCATTCCCCTGTCACCACTTATATATACGCAATATCTCACTCTCACCCAGTCACCTATTAGCCCTGCCGACACTTAACCCATTCACCCACTCAGCCATTCACCCACTCACTCTCACCCACTCACTCTCACCCAGTCACCTATTAGCCCTGCTGACACTTAACCCATTCACCCACTCAGCCATTCACCCACTCACTCTCACCCACTCACTCTCACCCACTCACCTATTAGCCCTGCTGACACTTAACCCATTCACCCACTCAGCCATTCACCCACTCACTCTCACCCAGTCACCTATTAGCCCTGCTAACACTTAACCCATTCACCCACTCACTCTCACCCAGTCACCTATTAGCCCTGCCGACACTTAACCCATTCACCCACTCAGCCATTCACCCACTCACTCTCACCCAGTCACCTATTAGCCCTGCTGACACTTAACCCATTCACCCACTCAGCCATTCACCCACTCACTCTCACCCACTCACCTATTAGCCCTGCTGACACTTAACCCATTCACCCACTCAGCCATTCACCCACTCACTCTCACCCAGTCACCTATTAGCCCTGCTGACACTTAACCCATTCACCCACTCAGCCATTCACCCACTCACTCTCACCCAGTCACCTATTAGCCCTGCTGACACTTAACCCATTCACCCACTCAGCCATTCACCCACTCACTCTCACCCAGTCACCTATTAGCCCTGCTGACACTTAACTCATTCACCCACTCAGCCATTCACCCACTCACTCACTCTCACCCAGTCACCTATTAGCCCTGCTAACACTTAACCCATTCACCCACTCACTCTCACCCAGTCACCTATTAGCCCTGCTGACACTTAACCCATTCACCCACTCAGCCATTCACCCACTCACTCTCACCCAGTCACCTATTAGCCCTGCTGACACTTAACCGATTCACCCACTCAGCCATTCACCCACTCACTCTCACCCAGTCACCTATTAGCCCTGCTGACACTTAACTCATTCACCCACTCAGCCATTCACCCACTCACTCTCACCCACTCACTCTCACCCAGTCACCTATTAGCCCTGCTGACACTTAACCCATTCACCCACTCAGCCATTCACCCACTCACTCTCACCCAGTCACCTATTAGCCCTGCTGACACTTAACCCATTCACCCACTCAGCCATTCACCCACTCACTCTCACCCAGTCACCTATTAGCCCTGCTAACACTTAACCCATTCACCCACTCACTCTCACCCAGTCACCTATTAGCCCTGCTGACACTTAACTCATTCACCCACTCAGCCATTCACCCACCCACTCACTCTCACCCAGTCACCTATTAGCCCTGCTAACACTTAACCCATTCACCCACTCAGCCTCGCCCAGTCAGTTTAATATTAATTTGCCTCCATCTGAAAGCCCTTTTGACCTTCTCACTCCCTTGCACTAGCACTCTGTCCCCCTGTCCCCCTGCAGCCCTGCGTCTCTCTGCTGAGGTTACTCTCGGCTCTCTGCTGCTGTGGGCTGCTGAATTTGCTTGGTTTCATTGAATAATGAAGTGGAATGTGTACCCAGCATAATAAACCCATGAATAAAACCCATGGTCATTCATCTATCTAATTGTTACAATGCCTTCTAGGATCATTTCCTCCCCCAATGTATTGTTCCCACCCCCCATCAATTAAAAAATGATGTCACAGTATTGGCATGACATCCTGGGGCTGATATTTTGGGGGGTTAGTCATGACTCCAGAGTCCTAGTGACTCTGACTCCTGGATATTAACAATTCTCTTGTCTAATTTGCCAGCAGAAAAAAAAAAACTGAAAACAGCTGGTGTGAAATGAAAGCTTCTCCTGCATGTGAATTATAAATTACGAAAAATATAGGAACAACATTTATTTTTAATTTAACATAATTTAGACATTAGGAGACATGGGATGGAAAGGAGAATAGGAACCTTAAGTGAGTTTTCATGTCCGATTTGTGAATTACAAAAACTATTCTTCTTCATTCTTTAAGCAGCTTGGAGAATCCTTTTCCAGTGAATTCACTCTTAACTAACTAACAACCGGCTGCACATTTTATTCAGGAGAAAAAGATGGGCATGCTACTGGCTCAGGGGCATTGCTGGAGGCGGTAACCCCAGTATCTGATGTTACAGGCAGACATAAACAAAACTCCATTCATGGACCATAAAATATATTTGAAATGTCAATATAATTTCTTGGGGAAAAGCAATAATTTTACGCTGCGGATGTCTTATATATTTTTTTAAATATTTGTCTACATGAAAAAGTTACCTATAGCACCTTTAATGTGTGACCTTGATAACAACTGTCATTTTCATTGTGGTTTGAACAAAACACACACCCTGTTTAGACCTGAGATCACAGTTTGTTTCTTGTTGCATCTAATTTCTTACCTAAGTACAATCATGTCTTTAACAACAATCCTTTTTCTGAATACATAGGCCTATACAAACGGTACATAGATGATGTTTTCTTGATCTGGACTGGATCAGACACAAACCTTGACTGTTTTCTGCAATACCTGAACAACCTAGTTCCTTCCATTAAATTCAGTATGGAAGCTATTGATTCCAGGATCAGTTTTTAGGATACTTATGTCTCTTGCGACAACAATATGCTCTACACCACCCTGTATAAAAAACCAACAGATCACAACAGTATCCTCCACGCCACAAGCTTTCTCAATGAACCACTCAAGAGGGGGCTTCCTTACAGCCAATTTTTGGCTAAATATAGGCTAAAAAAATTTGCACCAAAAAGGAAGATTTTGGAAGAATCCGCGAAAATGTATAACCAATTTCTGGTCAGACAATACCCGAAACAATGGCTGGATGAAGCTCTCAAAAAAGTAAGACAGGAGCCCAACGAGTCACGCCCAGTGAGAGAAAAAAAAACATCTCTAGTGTCTGTTGCACTACCTGTACAGCTCAAAGCCCTGCCATTAAGTCCATCATAAGCAAACACTGGCATGTCGTCACAGCTGACCAAATGGGAAAACGCATCTTTAAAGATCCTCCCCTATTCAGCCATTACAGGGGCCGGAATCTCAAGGATCAGCTGGTGAGTTCTGACACCCTACCCAAACAAATAAAAGTTGGCACTCTGGATCACTCTCCTGGTTTCTTTCCCTGTAGAATTTGTTTAGCATGTGACAATGCTATGAAAACCAATCAGTTTTGCAGTACTGTAACACATAGGGAATACAAGGTCAGAGAGGTCATTACCTACATATCTACACATGTAATCTACTTGCTCACATGTAGTCCTTGTGGACTCCAGTATGTGGGTAAAACCAGCAGACAGCTGAATGTGCGCATCAACGAGCACAAAAGCACAATAAGAAGAGCTGATCCACATTCCCCAGTGGCCAGACACTTTAAAGAGGCCAACTATAAACTGTCTGACATGAAGTTCTGTGGAATACAAAAAATTACACGGGCACGCCGTGGAGGCGATATTGAAATAAAGCTGTTACAATGTGAATCAAGATGGATCTATTACATGGGCTGTGTCCATCCGAAAGGTTTAAATGAGGAACTCCCACTAGCCTGCTTCCTATAGACTGAAGGACACTAAAGTCACTTGGAGGATAAATTGCCCTTTCTTACAAATGTATAGTTTTACTAAGATCGTGTCAATCATATTGAGATCCCCCCCCCCCCCCCTTAATTCTTCCATTGTCCATATCTTGTAATTATATCTCTCAATCTTTAATATGTCAAACTTTTTCATGAGTATTTATGCTAATATAATCTTACTACTCTATGCAGTTGCTATCTCTCATGTTTTATTACGATGTCCCTCTTGTCTCCTATCAGAATAGTCAAAGTACTCATTGATATTATGATGTTACCACACCCAGGTGATTGTCATGTGATTAGATCATGTGACATGTATATAGTTATTTTGCTTGACCCACGCACTGAAGATGGTCGCCTGAGATAATACATGATCTAATATATACTCTAACTACATTTTACTACTCCATGCAGTTGTTATATAGATCTAATATTGTATTAAGATGTTTCTCTTGTTCCTTATCAGAATAGCCAAAGTACTTACTTGTTGACATTAGCATGTGACCACACCCATGATGATCGCCTGAGACCTAAATGTTCGCACTTGCACTTTTTGCACCTTTGGCATGTTTTATAATTAAAACCTTTAAATAAAAGAATTATCTCGCAGTAATCAACCTGGGAATTCCCTTTATTTCAATAGTAGTGTGCGGGCTTCTCACCAAATATCAGTTTACCTAAGTACCCAAAACATGCCTCTAAATTTCAAATTGAGTATTGAGTATAGTGCAGGAAGTTAATAACATCTGGAACATCTACATGCAATGCTGGAAATGAAAGTGGCTGCAAATACAGGCAATAAGAAAATGAACTTGCAGTGAATGTTCTCTCAGCAGGCTGTGATGACGTCATCAAGAGCCATCAGAGCTTTATGTGGTTGGAACCTAGGGGGAATGTCGTTGTGAGCATGTTGTGATCTCATGCTAGAAGAAACCGTAAGCCAGTGGGCGCCTGTTGCAAGTTTGCGAGAAGCTGTTACAGCAGTACAACACAGCTGACTTTAGTCGGCTCTACCACAAGCAAGAGGAAGCTAATTCCACCCCACGGTCCAAAATAAACTTTTTGGCTTACCTGCCAAAGGTGGTGGGTGGATGAAAAAGATTACCAGCCAGACAGATTTTTTACTGGCCAAAATAATGAAATTGCACTAGGTCTGCCCCCGACCAAAGATTTGCTTAGTCGACCTGTAGTCGTCTCCTCAGTTTAAAAACATAGTCGACTAACCGTCGCACATTTATGATATTAATTTAATTATTTAAATATGTATTTTTGAGCATCAAAAAATGGTTTGACTTCCATCTGATCTATAGCAAGTTTACTATATTACAGAAAAATACAAAACTGTCATTATAAAATATCAATTATAGCTACAAGCACAGGCTGCAATTATCTGGCCTGCGCTGCCTATTAACGACATCAGTTTGCTTATGGCCCGTGCTGTAGGCTATTAACAGCATAGACAAGGTGGTAAATTAATGTGTCTAAACAACAAGCAATGAGAAATTTAACATTGTTATTTTTATTTCCACTCTTTATAACAACACACAACTTCAAAATAGTGAATAATTAAATAAAAACGAATTAAACTAAATCAGACACGACAGATTCAAGATATAACTTTAGATTCAGACAGGATCTAAAAAATTTCTAACCATTTTAAGAGTAAGTGCACAAACTAACACGGGGCAAGTTTAAACATGAGAATTTTGCATACTTGCACTAGCGCAAGAATTATGTATTTGTTTTCACATATATATTATTGCAATGCACTTATCATGCGTGAGCAGCGGGATTATTTACAAACTTCATCAATCAGTTTTATTTGCACGATGTAAGTACATTTGTTTTACCAAAGTGTTTTTCAATTAATTAATGATGTGTCTAGACCCCTAACATATGTCTGTAATAATAATAAAAAATAAATAAAAAATAACTGTAATGTCATTAAATCACAGTCTTGTGGGTTGTACGTTTTGACACATAATACTAGCAAGCAGAAACTGTAAGCCATGCAGGACTTCAACTAGCATTGTGCAGTGACAATACAAAGTCAATAGATATTTCCCACGAGAACATGTATATTACGCCCTCTGTGCTCTCCCAGGCCACTTTCCTATTGTTTTCTGTGTTTTCCCCTTCCCTTCCATCCCACGTCATGTTTTTACGCTTCCCTGTTTGTCTTCCGTGTTGTGCAGGCTGGGCGTGGTTCGCCTCCTTGTTTCCTCCTTTCCGTTTTCATTCTCCCCAGTCAATTACCTACCTTCCCCGCTTGCATTCCAAACGCTCCAATTACCGTTCAATTACTCTCGCATACATTCTCACGCTGCACTCACTCATTGACTCATTAACTTCACTATATATTCTCTTTTTGTTTGTTGTCTCGTCGCCAGTGTGTTATGCCTTGTCGCTACGTTTGTCATGTCTTTGTTGCCTAGAACTTGGCCTTGAGACATTTAACATTGTTATTTTTATTTATACTCTTTGTAGTAACACACAACTTAAAAATAGTAAATAACTCAATTAAAAAGCAGCCTTTTGTCCGGTGATACGAAAGAGCAAAAACAATGTAGCTAGCAGCTTCACGGTTATCAAAACTAGATAGGGAAAAAAATGCTAATGAATAGGCTATAGCCTAAATTATATATAAACAAATGAGTAAACAAAAAACACAGCAAACTGAACCCCTTAAAAAACAAATATCAACAACAAACCACACGAAAAATTTATTATAATCTATATTAGCAACGTAAAAGTGTGTTTTAGCGTACTTGTGACCAGCGAACCTTGTCATATTAGGCCTACTCACTGCTGTTTTTCCTCCGATCACAGTCTTCTCATATTATGAACTTAATTACCACATAAGGGCCCCCTGCTCTCTACTGCGCAGTCTCCGGCACCACTTCTGCAGTTTTAAAAACGCTTTTCTCAAGCCCATTGAAAGTCGATAGGTGACGTCACAGTCACTTTGTCCATATTATTTGGGTATTTTCTGGAAAGATTGCTTTTAGCAGAAATATAGCATTTACCCCTCAAATGTGCGCCATCTGTTCTGCAGAAAACGGCAGATGCAATTTCTCACAAAGCCATTTTAAAACTAGTTCCTAACACAAATTTCTTCTTATTGTTACGGTGTTAATCTCATCAAGTCACACCACAATTGCATGTATGAACCTGTCCTCACTAGCAAGATGCATCCCAGTCATTTTTGAGTGCCCTTGTGCCAACAAATTCTGTTCCCATTGGTGACATTTTTAGAATTCCGATTCATGTGTACCCAATACCCATCGCTGACCATCCCCACCCCTCTCCTAAATCTCTCATTCCTTGGCACTCTTAGTGGTTGGGTGGGTGGTAGGACAGCATATCAGCCATACGAGAGCACTAATTTAGGAATAAAATGTTTTAGTTTTAACAGGGAAACAGCTGGTGGCACTGAAAGAATGTGACCGCTGACATTAACAATATTAATAATCCTCCAAACCCACACCACTGTGGTCCTCCAAATCCCCATATCGGGAGCTATCCCCCTTCACTGGTGGCACAGCATGCGTGTTTAAGAACACGGAACACACAGAGCTGGTTGTGATGATGCGGCGGCGACAGGTACGTTATTTAAAAATGAACCTAATATTCATCAATGTAAATTAGTTAATTTCTGACATAGACATGCATGCAAACACGCACACACTCTCTCTCTCTCTCTCTCTCACTCACTCGCTCAGTGTTGGAAAAACTTTGTGATCATGTTGATTCAGAAGGTATTACAAAAACAAAGACCCACACCTACAGAAAACAAAAATTGTACATAAATGGCAAAAAAAATAAAATAATAAAACCAAGAGAAATTTTAGGGTACAAAAAAAATGCAAACCTTATGAGGGCACAATACATAATGCAACATAAAAATAGTCCTTACTATTTACCTGAAGAATCCACAAATGCAACAATCCAGGGGCTTCTATAGTGTAATATGGAATATTAATATAATTGATTATTATTATTATTATTATTACCAAATCAAATTGTCTTTAGATGAATTGCCAGTTGTGGTTGAAAAATAAACAAATCTATATCTTCACCACTGCACCTGAGCATTAACATATATTATTTTCTTAAATAATCACCAATGGCTGTATTTTCTCTAATGGTCCAGCTGTGTCCTTGCTAAGTTTCAGAATACATTATACTTTTTTTCTTCTTCACTGTCTTCAAGATGTGGGATGGCTGTGCATAAAATCAAGTAAAATGAAGTTCAGTGCCGATGACTAACAATTAGCACGGAAGAGGATCCTTTTGCAGGACACCATTTTCCTCCCATTTCCATTTGTACTGTATTGAAATTTCCAATGTGCAAATACAGTTTTAGAAGGATTGCACCATTATGACTTCCTGCTGTTCCCCAAGTGATATCACCTCAGCCAGACTGTAATTATTTTAACGGGACATTTATGACGAGTTGAACGCGGTAATAAAAGGGGGACAAAAGCTGAAAGAAATGTGAAAATTGTTACATAATTACATGTTTGACTGCTTTGTGGCATTTATGGCACACATAAAGTTCTCCCAGTTTAGGTATGGGAATGGTGGCGCCAAATTTATGGCTGTGTTGTATGCAGGTGATTCTGACAGCTTTTAAAGGCATGCATTACTCAACCAGTAGATATTATAATGGAACTAAAATAACACCCACATTAACTCTATCATGAGGTGTTTCGTCACTCCATGGGCCCTATTTTTGCAATCAAGTTACAATTGTCAAACTCTACTGGTAACTCACAGTGGTGGTGAATTAAGGCATACCCAACTGTTTTCTGTAGTTCCATGATTAGAGATGGTAGCGCACTTACAGCGTATCTGTAGATGTACGCGGCATCAATTACCTGTGGGCTACTTTAGTTCTCTTTAATTCACATTTTGACACCTCAAAAAAAAACTTTATAACCGAAAATCTTCTTTGGACTTGACTTGTATATTTTCTAAGACTAAAATATTGCTTCTTTATTTGTATTTTCTGCATTTATAATTCTTTATAATTTGTAGCATTAAAACGTATTCATACTTTTAGAGTTTATCAGATTATTATGGTGCTTAACTTGTTATACGTATTCGGCCTGCAAGTGGGTCATTTACATTCATTGCATTGATTTTCAATGAATCTGGTCACACAATATGCTGTTAAAAAGTGTTAAAACTCATGATTCTCTATAAAATGGTTTACGATCCCAATGTTATAGCGACAACTGTTTTTTATTTTGTAACATGAGTGGATGGTATCCTTATCACAGCAAAGGTCCAACGTACAAAATCCATACTAGTTTTTAGTCCCAAAAATGTGCTAACTCGGGGGAACATCAATAGAATGTCCATTGTTAGATTTAGCAGTCTCAGGAGGAATTATCAATATTGTCTGTTTCTCCATGGCGTACCCGTTGAGTTTAGTGCATGTCTACATAAGCTAAGTCAAAGGAAAAGTTGCTATCTCAGATCACTTTTGATTGATAAGAAAGCCAAATACTATGAATACTACACAAAAGAGCATGCATCAACTCTGTTGTTAAAGCATACACTTAAAAATAAAGTGTTTGATATAAAGAATGTCTCAACGGGTGAGTTGTCATGAATTGCAAGATGCAACCAAAGCCAAATATGCAAGGAAGAAAAATATGTGAGCACTCTGTATTATTCCAAAAACAGTTCATAATTCATTAGTAGCACCCACCTAGCACAGTAGACAAGATCTAAAGTATGTGTTTATAGTACTCATATGGATATTATTTATTAGCGTACTTTTCTCTTGTGAACATTTGAACATGTCACTTTGTAGATATAACAATATAAATAAACAAAAAAAAAGACCAGAATAAAACCCAATGTTTTCTTACAAAGACAAAGAATTCCATGAAGCACTGCATGAACATCATTTGAATGTTAGGACCTTTGATGATTTCTGCCAGGTGCAATCAAATTGCATATTATACATCGCTTCATTGGACTTTCTACTACCAGCTAGTTTATTATCTCAGACTGTAAAATGTTAAACCCACTGGATTATTTGCTGTGTTAGATCGCTCATTACATTCTGTTACCATCCATTCCACCTTTAGTTTAAACCGGGCCGGCTAGCGAAGAATGGGCTCCCCCTCGCTAGTTTTTTCTCGCCACCGTTTAAGTGTTTTTCTTCGCACCAGGGAGTTTTTTTTTGTTACCTTGTTTGCTGTTTGGGGGTTCAGGCCTGGTTTTTGCCCAATTCTCCTTCTGTTACTCTGTGCAGCGTCTTTGTGACAGTTTTCTGTAAAAAGTTCTATACAAAATAAATTTAATTGAAGGCTTATTTTATTATAAGGACTTACTGTACGTTCTTCCTGTGAACTCATAATAACCAACTCATCCCCTCCCGGCGTTTGGACTGTCATTTGTTTAAAACTGCAACGGCAACACTGCAATGTGCCAGTTACCATTTTCGAACATGCACCGCACGCATTTATGCTACATATTCTGTACATACCAGCGGAGGCTATAGCAGTTTTACCAGTGTGTGAAGTTAAGGTAAGTGCACACCTGTGAACATTTTGTAAATTTTAAAGTTAAATGCATTAATCTGGTGTACTTTGAGAGCAAAATCAGAGGCTAGATCTATGACGGATTTTGTGGTATAATTTGTATACATATGAATGACGATGACGCAGTCAATTTGATAAATTCTTTAACCTTTACCAGCATATCTTCAACATCTTTGTTATTATTATGAAATACGATTGTGGAGAGGGAGGATGCACATCAGATAACGCGAGGTGCTGACTTACGGTAAAATAATATTAGGGGAAAAAAAGAAAGTCGCACAATCACTCTATATGCTCCAATTACATTTATTGCCGAAACGTTGCCTACTCATAAATGGAATTGGAGCATATGGAGTGTGCGACTTTTTTCTTTTCTTTCTAATATTATTAAGAAAGTAAAATACATATTTTGGGTTCATGATTAAACGGTGGCGGGGTGCCACAGTTTAGTAATTCATTGGAAACATAGATTTTTTGGCACCCCCATCCACCACTATCCTTGCATTATTACAGGGGTGCCTACACTCGGTTCTGAAGATCTACTTACCAGGTGACTTTACTGCTTACCCTGCAATCTGAGAGCAAAGAGGATTGGGTTAACTAGTTCAATTAAGGAGGTGATTACAATCAGGTGGTTAAATACCTGGTTGAAAGTAAAACGTTCAGAATACATTTATTTCAGAATAGTCACATACAGTATATGCATAACACGCATAAAATAAGTAGCCTAATGTATTTAACTCAATCCACTTTGCCCCTAGTTACCAGACGTATCCGTCCCAATTACAGTATTCATGTTTGTCTGAAATTATAAAATACAGCTTTAAGAAAACCCCGTAAATTTTGACCCAGAATTGTTTAAAAGGGTAGCCGTTTGGAAAAGCCAACAAATAAGCATTAGCCGTTTTCCCTTGCCTATTGTAGCTACTATATACAGTACCTGATACATATATATAGTTATATAAAAACAATATACAGGAGAATCAAGAGAAAAAAAATTCCAAACGGAAAGACAGCGGGAGATGGGGATAAAATACGGGAGAAACCCGGGAAATACGGGAGGATTCACAGGTATGGGTATGTGAGGCAAGAAAATGGCAGCAATGAGGCGGCCCACATTGAACGTGATTATGTCATGTGACACAGTACTCCTATTCACTGAGAATCCTTCATTGCAAAATTGTAATAACCGTATACTTAAAATGGGGGGCCAGACAGACATGCTATATTTCATATACTAAAAAGGAACTCATTGAAAGAGCGTAATGTTTTTTTGTTGCTGTGGCGTCATAGAGTGAAAGACCACCTGCAAACCTGAGCCAGCAGGAGAAGGTTCTGGAGTGGGATCACCATGCCAGGACGGAAGAAAAAAAGCTTCCCGCCGAGCAGCGCGCTCGCTGTGGGGTGGCGTCACATGGTGACCCACTGCAGGGACGTGTGCTTGTTGGCAGCCCGGAGGGCCCCAGAACAATCACCTGCCGTTACGTAGCTGTGAGGGTTCTCTGTGCCAGAGACACAGAGGGAATATTGGAGGTCCAGTTGCGACAGATACGGAATCTTTAAGTGTTCAACGAACACCACTGAAACGGACAATAACCCGTAGTGGAGAGGGAGAATAAGGAGAACACAAAATAACCTCACGAAAAAGATGAGGAACTCGATAAGCGAGCAAAACAACCGAATAAGCAGACACGCTTATCTAACTCCGTTTGTGGAGCGAACGAACAAAGAAAATAAAACTATTAAGATTCCTTTAACTGGAATCAGGACAGTTAGAGTGCTCGTACAAGAACAAAGGAAATAAAACGATTAAAATTCCTTTAACTGGAATCAGGACAGTTAGAGCGCTCGTACAAGAACAAAGGAAATAAGCGGACACGCTTATCTAACTCCGTTTGTGGAGCGAACAAACAAAGAAAATAAAACTATTAAGATTCCCTTTAACTGGAATCAGAACAGTTAGAGCGCTATTACAAGAACAAAGGAAATAAGCGGACACGCTTATCTAACAACGTTCGAGGAGCGAAACGAAAGAAAACCGAGAACTCATAAAACCCTAACTTCTTGGGTAAGAGCACTCGTAAGTCCGAGTATGAAACGAAAGAAAATGAGAAAGCCTCTGCTCTGAAATGAGAGCGAAAAGAAACTTGTTTTTCTTTCTAAACCCTATCTTTCTAAACCCTTTCTTTTTTAAACTAGCTTTCTACTAATTTCCTATACCTCTTTACCGGCTCGAATGTTAAGTGGAATAACATGGAAGCAACGAGAGAGGCAGGAAGCGGAGTATAAATAGTCAACGGAAATTAATAACAGGTGAACTTACTAATGACGAGGCGAAAGCAAAACCCGTGGCGGAACACAGGAAAATCCGATAGATTACCGGTAAACGATAAAAACGAATAAAGCGACGCGGAGATAAGGGAAGGAAGGCAAGATCCATGACAGGACCCCCCCTCTAAGGAACGGCACCAGACGTTTCCACGACCTTATTTCTGCGGAAGTCGGTGATTAACTGAGGATCCAGGATGTTTCTCCTAGGAACCCAGCAACGTTCCTCCGGGCCGTAGCCCTCCCAGTCCACAAAGAACTGCCACCCTCTGCCCACACGTCTCTCGGCCATAATGCGGCGAACAGTATACGCCGGGCCCCCTTCTATGAGTCGGGGAGGCGAAGGTGGTCTTTCCACCGGCGCGAGCGGGCTGATGAGTACCGGTTTCAGACGGGAGACCTGAACCGTAGGGTGGATGCGCCTGGAGCGCGGCCGTCTAGCCGAGGGAGGAAGGTGAGAGACCTTGACGCGTGCGCAAACCGGACAAGCCGTGACAAACGAGCGTACGTCCCTCCCCAGACTAGGCCACCAGAAACGTCGGGACAAAAGGTCCCTAGTACGCTGAACACTGGGGTGACTGGTAAGTTGGGAGGTGTGGGCCCACTGGAGAACCCTAGACCTAAGATGAGGAGGCACGAAAAGACAGTGGGCTGGTGCCCCACCTGAGCCTGGGTCCGAGAGCAAGGCTCTCTGCACTGCTGTCTCAACCTCCCATATAACCGGGGCAACTATGACATCAGTAGTACTGATAGGTTCGGAATACTCCTGAACCCCTCCTCCCGACGGCAACAGACTGGCGGAAGAACAGTGAAATTTACACTGGGAACCCCACTGATGGATAACAGGACCGCCCCCCCCCCCCCCAATTAATATGAGGATTATGGTGGGCAAGCCAAGAATGACCCAAGACCAGCGGATAAGCTGGGGACTCAATTACAAAAAATTGAATCTCCTCCGTATGATCCTGATACGGAACGCTCATGCGTATGGCGGAGGTAACGCGGGAAATGGTGCCTGTGCCTAACGGGCGGCCGTCCAGAGCCGTAACAAGGCGAGGATGAGGTAGAGGGTGGGTGGGAATTTTGTGGGACTTGGCCCAATCGGCATCAATAAGGCATTCAACTGCCCCAGAGTCAATAAAAGCGTTGCCATTGAACTGGCAATTGTTCCAGCGTAAATTGACTGGCAGAAGGGTCCGAGGGTAATTGAACTGCAGTCCCCCTAGGCAACTCGATTCCTCTAGCGAGGACCCTCTTTTACCTGACAGCTTGGGACACTGTTCCTTTAAGTGACCCCGCCCCTTACAGTACCTACACCACAATTCACGGGACTTAGTGTCCCCTGTAACGCGCATGGAGGACCCATCGACCTGCATGGGTTCCTCCTGCTCAATATGAGATAGTGCTGGTGTGGCGGAAGAAAGGCAATTAGCTGGGCGATATCTAAACCCTTTAGAACCCCTCTCTTTCTCTCTCTCTCTAAAGCAGTTGTCTACCCGAATGGCGGTGGACACCAGAGCCCCGAAAGTAGCGGGTGGTTCGAGACCCGCGAGAGCGTCCTTTACTGGCTCCGACAGGGCGTTCATAAACAGTGCACTAAGAGGCTCATCGGCCCATCCTGTCACCCCCGCAAGAGCACGAAACGCGATAGCAAACGCGGCTACGGTGTCAGAGCCCTGACGAAGACGGGTCAAACGCATAGCGGCCTCCTTGCCAAAAACGTCCTGATCAAAAACTGACACCATCTCCGCCATAAGCCCATCTGTATTATCCATGATAGGCGAATTAGCCCTGATAAGTGGGTCCGCCCATGCGAGAGCATTCCCGGTTAGGAGTGAAAGAATAAATGCTACCCGGGACTCTTGCGAATGGAAGCGTGAAGGCTGTATTTTAAAAAAAATTAGGCACTGAGTTAGAAACCCCTGACACTTTCCTGACTCTCCACTATACCGCAGCGGAAGCTGAAGCTTAGGTTCTCTAGCGCCAGGTGGAGGTGGGGGAGGAATGGGATGTGTGGGTGCTTGTGCAACTGAAGGTGGGTCGGTCATGTGAGGGTGAGTTCGGAGATTCTCTGCTAGATCCTGCAGAGCGACCGCCTGAAGGCGCATCTGTTCATGCAGAGTCTGTTGAGAAACCAGCAGAGCTCTAATACTCTCTCCCTGAGCAGCAAGGGCTGCTTCCTGCGTGACTAGGACCCTATGAAGAATGGGATCTATCGCTGGCCCCTCCCCTATGGCTTCCATGTTCTGTGAGGGTTCTCTGTGCCAGAGACACAGAGGGAATATTGGAGGTCCAGTTGCGACAGATACGGAATCTTTAAGTGTTCAACGAACACCACTGAAACGGACAATAACCCGTAGTGGAGAGGGAGAATAAGGAGAACACAAAATAACCTCACGAAAAAGATGAGGAACTCGATAAGCGAGCAAAACAACCGAATAAGCAGACACGCTTATCTAACTCCATTTGTGGAGCGAACGAACAAAGAAAATAAAACTATTAAGATTCCTTTAACTGGAATCAGGACAGTTTGAGCGCTCGTACAAGAACAAAGGAAATAAGCGGACACGCTTATCTAACAACGTTCGAGGAGCGAACGAACAAAGAAAATAAAACTATTAAGATTCCTTTAACTGGAATCAGGACAGTTAGAGCGCTAGTACAAGAACAAAGGAAATAAAACTATTAAAATTCCTTTAACTGGAATCAGGACAGTTAGAGCGCTCGTACAAGAACAAAGGAAATAAGCGGACACGCTTATCTAACTCCGTTTGTGGAGCGAACAAACAAAGAAAATAAAACTATTAAGATTCCCTTTAACTGGAATCAGGACAGTTAGAGCGCTCGTACAAGAACAAAGGAAATAAGCGGACACGCTTATCTAACAACGTTCGAGGAGCGAACGAACAAAGAAAATAAAACTATTAAGATTCCTTTAACTGGAATCAGGACAGTTAGAGCGCTAGTACAAGAACAAAGGAAATAAAACTATTAAGATTCCTTTAACTGGAATCAGGACAGTTAGAGCGCTAGTACAAGAACAAAGGAAATAAGCGGACACGCTTATCTAACAACGTTCGAGGAGCGAACGAACAAAGAAAATAAAACTATTCAGATTCCTTTAACTGGAATCAGGACAGTTAGAGCGCTCGTACAAGAACAAAGGAAATAAGCGGATACGCTTATCTAACAACGTTCGAGGAGCGAAATGAAAGAAAACCGAGAACTCATAAAACCCTAACTTCTTGGGTAAGAGCACTCGTAAGTCCGAGTATAAAACGAAAGAAAATGAGAAAGCCTCTGCTCTGAAATGAGAGCGAAAAGAAACTTGTTTTTCTTTCTAAACCCTATCTTTCTAAACCCTTTCTTTTTTAAACTAGCTTTCTACTAATTTCCTATACCTCTTTACCGGCTCGAATGTTAAGTGGAATAACATGGAAGCAACGAGAGAGGCAGGAAGCGGAGTATAAATAGTCAACGGAAATTAATAACAGGTGAACTTACTAATGACGAGGCGAAAGCAAAACCCGTGGCGGAACACAGGAAAATCCGATAGATTACCGGTAAACGATAAAAACGAATAAAGCGACGCGGAGATAAGGGAAGGAAGGCAAGATCCATGACAGGAGCCTTCCGGGCTCGCGTTGGTTTCTTTCTGCATTAACCTGCCTCATTTTGCCTTTTCACATTCACTTGAGGGGATGAAAATTATAGATAATACAATTGGGAAAAACACAAATATTTACCAGTCCAATTCCAGTTTGATGTTATAAAAGCAGCTGTAGCCTTATTAAAATGACTAATGACAAAGAATAATTAACTGTAGGGTTTTTTCAGATTGAAAAGAACTTTCCTTGGCTTCTATTCTGTTTAACGTGTTCCACAAAAACAGTCTGGAAGTAAAAGTAGGTAAGGACAGACAGTGTACAGCAAGTATATCTACCTGAAACAGACTGCACATGTCAGATAGCCTGAAAGAGTACATGTGATCTCTCTTGATTTTTTATTTTATTTAATATATCCTTCTTGTGGTAAACCTGTATAGCAGGCACTACTTTTGATTGGGAGTAAAAACAGTACTGAATCAAATAACTTTCTCAGTTTCTTGAAGGGAAGAAAGATCATTTTAACAGTCTGGTTAGAGTTACAAGTCATGAAAGGAGATGGCCACGGGGTTCTTTGGTCTAAAAATTCCCTAATTTGACGTTCACAGTGAAGAGGCGCTTGAATTAACAAGAAAATCACATACTTTGACACACAGAGTGAGAAAGCCAGAAAAGGAAAGAGGAGTATATTTTAACTCACAACTGGGCAGCCCCTGTCCCCTGCTCTCCCAAATCCAACTCAGTAGAAGCTGGAGATGAAAGGGAGCCTGACACTAAACCAGCCAGGATGTCTCAGAGAGCTATAACCGCCACCCGCTTGCCTCCCTCCCTTCTTTCTCTCTTCCTGCGCACTTGAGACTCAACACCTGCAGAGGTGTGAAAAATGATAGCATTGGTTATTCAGCGTTATGCCCAGAAATCACTTTGATGTGATTTCGTTAGATCTTTTATTTACTGTGTGTGTGTGGGCATAAGAGAGAGACAGAGAGAGAAAATGCACGAGAAAGAGAAAGTGAGAGAGAGAGAGAGAGAGAGAAAGAGAGAGAGAGTGTGTGTGTGTGTGTGTGTGTGTGTGTGTGTGTGTGTTAGGGCTTCGGTCACTAACTTTCAACAGTTTGAGTTCAATCTCCAACGTAAAAAGCCATTCCCCGAGATAAACCAGGATGTATATATAATATGACATTAAACCTTGTCCAGGCTCTTTGGTCACAAATTGTAATGGTCCAAGGGCCCTTAAATAAAAGAGTAGGGGGATCCCTGATGTCTTGACCAAATTCCCAAATCTGCCTATTTAATCTTTAGTTTAGTTTGCCTAAATAATCCCTCCCTCTTTTTCATCTGGCCATTATTGTGACCCAAAATAGCTGCCACACATAAAACCTGGTTGAAGGAAATAGGAATGCATTGGCGGTGGCTGCTTTGAATTGCCTCTATTCAGTGCTTTGAGATTCATGAAAGATACAGTATATACAGTATATACAGTACATACGCGCAATCCAGAATTATCTTTGTTCTTGCGTGAGTTTTGGCTAAGGCAAAGCTCCATATGAAGCTCACTGGAAAGAAACTGAACTTGGCTTAATCATAAAACAATTCATCCTATTCAAGACAAACATAAAAAGAGAGCAGAAAAGGTAAATTAAAAAAATGAAAACCCATCAAACCGGGCAAATTTATTGATGTATAAATCATAGCAGAGCATTGCCATGGAGACATCTCTCCTCTGATTGGCTGTTTATTTCCCCCTCCTCTCCCAAGTAATTATGGAACCAACAGCATTTTGACCTTCAGGTCCTGACAGACCTTGTTTTATTCAGCCTGGGCGTGAGCAGTAATTCCTCCTTGGGAAGCGAGCTGGCACATAACTCCAAACACTAACAACAGTAATTCATTCATTAAGACATTTCTACTCTCGCCCCGGCCTCATCTGTTAAGAGCACAATTGTGTTTCATTTCTTCTGCCCCAATCAGTGCCAATGGCGCCCTAGCGCCGATGCTCTCTATTTATAACTACCTTTAAAAAATAAATCACTGCGTTATCTTACCGTGGCCCCATCAGAAGGCATACGTCCACTGTAGAGACACTGTGTATGCTTAATGTGTGAATTACGAAACGGGCATCTTAAAGGTAATGTAACACATGGTGGTAGCTCCCTGAAGACTGTTAAAGGACGAGATGTGATTCCACCATCATGATTTAAAACTGTCATCTGCTTTTTCCCTACGCTGTGAGGAAGCGCGACAGAGGGACTGGCTTGAACAGAGAGCTTACTGTCGCTGAACAAAACACCCCTTTTAGATTACCCAGAATGATCACAGAGGAGAAAGATTTGATTGGACTTCAACAAACACATAAAAAAAGCCCAGTTCCTCCCCTCTAAGTGACTTCCGTTGCTCAAATTGAGTGTTATTTCTGAAAGCTGAAATAATAGACCACATTTCTTTTAGATGCATGCAGAGAATGCAATTTGTGCTGGCATTTGATATGGTGGGTAAGCATATATTAAGATGGTCGCTTCTGTGCACAAAAGGTGTAAAGGAAAGTGGTGATGGGTTATTGTTTTCTTTTCCGCTGCGGTTCTCATCATTTCTCTCCTATTGAGAATCCATCAGATTTTTTCCACGTTCCGTTCCGGGGTTTTGCTTCACCTCGCTGATTATTCTTTTCACCTGTGCTGCTACCTGCGGGGTATTTAAGTTCCTCACTGCTGCTTCCCCGGTGCTTCTTTGTCATTTCGTATTACATTGAGCCAGGTATAGCCAGGTACAAGCAACCTTGTGATATTAAACTTGTTTTTTGTTCATGAGGGACTTGCTTCATAGCTTTATCATTTCAGGTATAGGTTTATCTATTCCTCTAAGCTTCGCTGTGCTATTTTGTCTGTGCTGTTCTCACTGTTTTTTTTTTTCAGAGGTTTCACTTTTGTTTCACCTTCTTCTGGCCGTGTTAGGTTTACGTACCGAAGGTGTTTTTTTCTTTTTCAGTTTTCCGTGTTAGCTCTAGTATTGAGCTCGGGAGACTTAGTTTTGTGTTTTTACTCGTGTTTCGAGTTTGCCCTGTTTTCATGGGCTGATTATTATTTGGTTGTTTTAGCTTCTAGGATTATTCCTTTTCTTTTCTACCCTTTTGGGGTTTAATCTATTGGTGGTCCTCACCATTTGTGAGTGACTTGTTCTGATCCCCATTTCCCATTGCGCTGCAATGTGTTTGAACTCCTATAGAATGCCTGTTCTCTTACCTCCAAGAGCATAATTATGCCTGATCAAAGTTATTTTTATTTATTTATTTTATAGAAGGGGGGTGGTACATGCAGGGGCTCTCCTCTGGAGTTCTCTGGAGCACTGGCTGCATGCCTCCACTGAGGAGCAGCTGGACATTAGGGATAAAAAGAGGAGGATATTTCTGTGATGGCAACAAGCTTACAAAACAAGTGAGAATTCAAAACGTTGGAGTAAAGGGGAAAATAAGGAACCAAAATTTAAAAAGCCTCTTTATGTGTGGCCACTAATTTTTTTTTTTAAATCCACACCTGAACTTAATGTAGCAAGATGAGCTTGATAAACAGCAAGGTTACTTTGTTGGCCACACACTGTTTTAAGGCTCAGGGTGGTGGGCTTTATTGTTCCCCTCCGCATCCATGGCGCGGAGGGCTTTGTTTTGCTTGTACCCCCCGAGGCCCAACCACTGTCATTCTAGAAGCTTCTTATCAGTGACAAGCGCGCGCAGTGCCAATAGAGACTCATAAATCAGGGGCCAGATGCCGCTGATAAGAAATAACCGCTGCGTGTTTTCGGAAGCCTCTCCAAATGAGCCTTTACTCATTCATCTGATGGGAGCGTTAGATTTCTCTCCATTGTGATAGGGCTTTAAAATATTCATGAGCAATAAACAAGCCGCCTGGGTGAGCATGGAGGACTGACTGACAGAGACATAAATATGATAAAAGACCACGCCAAGCGAAGTGAAGGGGGGGTGGTGGGGATCAAGAGATGTCCTCTGTCGGAACACTTCACGTGAAGAAAGGAGGAGTAGGCATCAATCTATGTGGGCTCAGCGGCAGCAGTTATTTAACAAGTGTGTGTTCGCATAATTTCTTCTTTTTTTTTTAACGTTAGGTTCAATTATAAAAACTGGTTTCTCTAAATGTTAACAGCTGAATCCCAAATCCTAGATACTAGTCATACTTCAGTTCCTTTTCTAGCCAGACCATTGGTCTCATTTCCGTTTTTGTTTAAATTTTGCAATTCCTTGAGGGATATTTACTATCATGATCCTTTTCATAGTTTATCAAGTATGGAGCTTTGGACGTTTTTATTTTTTTAATTTTTTTAAAATAGTTAATCATTTGCATTCACCGTTACTCTGGCCAAACCTACACCTGGTGCAGAGAGGCCAAACAAACTGCTGTGGGTCATATAGCTCAGATTCAAAACTGTCACATTTTGCTAAAGGCGGTAGCCTATTCTCATGAAAAATGCCTTTAGCAACTGAGCCTTATTGCACACTGCAACAGCAAATATCCTTTTTTCCTCCAACTTGTTCTGTTTGATCATTTGTGTGTTGCAGAAATGTGAAGGTATTCCTGAAACCCTGGTGGAAATCATTTAAATCTGAAAGCACAAAAAAAAGCTGCAAATCATACACTGAATGAGAACCATCATCGCTTAAACATTTATCAAACATACATTAAGGAGATGAGACCAGAAAATAAAATTTCAGGTGTCCTGCTAACCCGAGGAGCAGTACAGATAAACCCCATTGCTTTAAAGATGTTTGACAGCTTAGTTCAGGAGATCTTGTCACCGGAAACAAAGGTAGGGGGAGCTTCATTTGTGACATAGCACGGACTTGCAGTTTGGGATAGAGGGAAATGGAGTCCACTCAAATCTCAAACACAGGCAAAAAACCCCAAGCCCCTGTGTCATCTGTAAATAATTCAACACATCATATCATGATAATTCGCTTTACCTGTCTTTGTCTTTTCTTTCCTTGCTTAAAAAAATGTCTTAACAGAGCCCATTAGGAGAGTTGTATCTTTTAAAAGCTTTCTTGACAACATCAAATTCAAGGCTGAGGTTTTAAGATGTCAAAAGCAGTTATTATCAGTGCGTAGTGAGCATTTCAGGACCGATGTATTGAGTGCCATAGCAATAAACTAGCATATACTGCAGCTGCCTCCTTGATTGAATAAGTGTAGCACCTCACACTCACAGGTCTGTTCATGTTTGGTTGCCATAGTATGTCCTGGTATCCGTTAAAATAACCGCCACAGTATTACAATGATCTGCTTCCTGCGAGCCGGACATTTTTTGTTTTGCTAATATAGTGTTGATTATATTAGCAAAGCACCTGAGTCTGAGATGAGTCTTGTTGTGTCTACAGGTGAGCGTGTCCAGTACAGGTGCCATTCTGTATCTGAGCACATGCTCAGAAAGCATCTCAAGGAGAGGCCCCAGCGCAGAGCTCGTTTTTCACCTGCTTCCTGGTACAGCTCCTCCCAAGAGGCCCCCCGACTCCACACTGCTTATTTATGTAATTATTTATTTTTTGCTACAGAACCGAATCCCCTTCACATTTTCTCTCCCAGAATCCAACCTGTCTGGGGCCAGATGCAGGAGAGCCTGAAAAATTGCGCGTGTGCGTTTGCGTCCATCTGTACAGCGAGAAAAGCATAATGTGCAGAAATTTGCTTTGGGATTGGTACATGTTGTATAATTTAATTACGAGTCATTATGTTCAGTTCCAATGTTTGGGGGTGGTGGGGGTAGGGGTGGAACAGAAGGGCACGTGCTACGTGGAGGGTTTCTAAGCTGTTGTCTCAGAGGTTTACCTTTCTCAGCATAATGGAGCCAGGCACTCTCCTCAGCTCTGAATTACTTTGAGCTGGAATTTATACTTTCTGACGATCTGTGCAGTTGCACCGCGTGCACTTGGTATCAAATTACAGATACCGCAACTGATTTATTCAGAAGCTGAGGGGGTGGGAAAATTATTGCCCATTTTCTGTGCTCTGATCCACTAATTATGAAAGATCTTGCCTTCCTTGCAGAGATAAACGGCACCCTTGTTTAAATAAAAGGATTTTTATATGCACTAAAACTGCACAGATAAAGGACCAAATATTTCTCCTGGAATGGAGGCACAAGCATAAAACTGCAGATTATTACCAAAGAAAGAATTAAAATGCCAGTTGGAATATTTTAATAATTCAATATTGCACCTCCTAAATTAAAAAAGCTAATTTAGTTATATCTGAGTATCTTATTTTTAAATGTTCAGCATATTCTGTGGTACACAGAATAAGTAGTATATTGCTAGTGTGCTGGACTGTAGCAATGGAAACTTAAAAAAAAAAAATCATAAATACTGTAGCGATCACCCATATCTCCCTTATAGTTGTTGACAATGTGTGTAGGAGTCTGACTTGGATATACTGCCAGTTTTAGATATATGGCCAAATTCTTGATACTCGGCTTGACATCAAATTTTCTGTGTTCTTTTGTTTTGGTTACAGGACACATACCACTATCCACTCATGGACACATACACCCATACACGCACGCGCACGTGCGCACGCACACACATACACAGCAGATGCTCTGGGTGGGAAAGTGAGATGTCCTGGTATGACATCTCTGTGAAGTGTTGAGATATCTTGCTTAAGAAATCACAGGCTATCAGTTTAAAGCAGGTCTCTATGCGACCTGTTTGATGTTGGGAGAAGGGCTGAGAAGGTTTATGTGGGGTGGAAATGCTCTGGAGAGGCATCTGAAGCTTTCTCGAAGAGGAGGGGGCCACAGTGGGGAGTATGGGGTGGTCTTTTTGTGGTCTCCATTTTGCAAAGCATTTTCCAAATGCTCTAGTGCACTGATGAGCGTCATGAGGATGAGAACTGGGAGGATGATGATGAAGGTAAGAATAATTAAGATGAGAATGAGGGTAGAAGGGACGTGGATAAGAGTAGTGAGAATGAGGGTAGAGGGGACGTGGATGAGAGTAGTGAGAATGAGGGTAGAGGGGACGTGGATGAGAGTAGTGAGAATGAGGGTAGAGGGGACGTGGATGAGAGTAGTGAGAATGAGGGTAGAGGGGACGTGGATGAGAGTAGTGAGAATGAGGGTAGAGGGGACGTGGATGAGAGTAGTGAGAATGAGGGTAGAGGGGACGTGGATGAGAGTAGTGAGAATGAGGGTAGAGGGGACATGGATGAGAGTAGTGAGAATGAGGGTAGAGGGGATGTGGATGAGAGTAGTGAGAATGACGGTAGAGGGGACGTGGATGAGAGTAGTGAGAATGAGGGTAGAGGGGACATGGATGAGAGTAGTGAGAATGAGGGTAGAGGGGACGTGGATGAGAGTAGTGAGAATGAGGGTAGAGGGGACGTGGATGAGAGTAGTGAGAATGAGGGTAGAGGGGATGTGGATGAGAGTAGTGAGAATGACGGTAAAGGGGACGTGGATGAGAGTAGTGAGAATGAGGGTAGAGGGGACATGGATGAGAGTAGTGAGAATGAGGGTAGAGGGGACGTGGATGAGAGTAGTGAGAATCAGGGTAGAGGGGACGTGGATGAGAGTAGTGAGAATCAGGGTAGAGGGGACGTGGATGAGAGTAGTGAGAATGAGGGTAGAGGGGACATGGATGAGAGTAGTGAGAATGAGGGTAGAGGGGATGTGGATGAGAGTAGTGAGAATGAGGGTAGAGGGGATGTGGATGAGAGTAGTGAGAATCAGGGTAGAGGGGACGTGGATGAGAGTAGTGAGAATGAGGGTAGAGGGGATGTGGATGAGAGTAGTGAGAATGAGGGTAGAGGGGATGTGGATGAGAGTAGTGAGAATGAGGGTAGAGGGGATGTGGATGAGAGTAGTGAGAATGACGGTAGAGGGGACGTGGATGAGAGTAGTGAGAATCAGGGTAGAGGGGACGTGGATGAGAGTAGTGAGAATGAGGGTAGAGGGGATGTGGATGAGAGTAGTGAGAATGAGGGTAGAGGGGATGTGGATGAGAGTAGTGAGAATGAGGGTAGAGGGGATGTGGATGAGAGTCGTGAGAATGACGGTAGAGGGGACATGGATGAGAGCAGTGAGAATCAGGGTAGAGGGGACGTGGATGAGAGTAGTGAGAATGACGGTAGAGGGGATGTGGATAAGAGTAGTGAGAATGAGGGTAGAGGGGACGTGGATGAGAGTAGTGAGAATGAGGGTAGAGGGGACGTGGATGAGAGTAGTGAGAATGAGGGTAGAGGGGACGTGGATTAGAGTAGTGAGAATGAGGGTAGAGGGGATGTGGATGAGAGTAGTGAGAATGACGGTAGAGGGGACATGGATGAGAGTAGTGAGAATGAGGGTAGAGGGGACATGGATGAGAGTAGTGAGAATGAGGGTAGAGGGGATGTGGATGAGAGTAGTGAGAATGAGGGTAGAGGGGATGTGGATGAGAGTAGTGAGAATGAGGGTAGAGGGGATGTGGATGAGAGTAGTGAGAATGAGGGTAGAGGGGATGTGGATGAGAGTAGTGAGAATGAGGGTAGAGGGGATGTGGATGAGAGTAGTGAGAATGAGGGTAGAGGGGATGTGGATGAGAGTAGTGAGAATGACGGTAGAGGGGACGTGGATGAGAGTAGTGAGAATCAGGGTAGAGGGGACGTGGATGAGAGTAGTGAGAATCAGGGTAGAGGGGACGTGGATGAGAGTAGTGAGAATGAGGGTAGAGGGGACATGGATGAGAGTAGTGAGAATGAGGGTAGAGGGGATGTGGATGAGAGTAGTGAGAATGAGGGTAGAGGGGATGTGGATGAGAGTAGTGAGAATGAGGGTAGAGGGGATGTGGATGAGAGTAGTGAGAATGACGGTAGAGGGGACGTGGATGAGAGTAGTGAGAATGAGGGTAGAGGGGACATGGATGAGAGTAGTGAGAATGAGGGTAGAGGGGACGTGGATGAGAGTAGTGAGAATCAGGGTAGAGGGGACGTGGATGAGAGTAGTGAGAATGAGGGTAGAGGGGACATGGATGAGAGTAGTGAGAATGAGGGTAGAGGGGACGTGGATGAGAGTAGTGAGAATGAGGGTAGAGGGGACGTGGATGAGAGTAGTGAGAATGAGGGTAGAGGGGATGTGGATAAGAGTAGTGAGAATGAGGGTAGAGGGGACGTGGATGAGAGTAGTGAGAATGAGGGTAGAGGGGACGTGGATGAGAGTAGTGAGAATGAGGGTAGAGGGGACGTGGATGAGAGTAGTGAGAATGACGGTAGAGGGGACGTGGATGAGAGTAGTGAGAATGAGGGTAGAGGGGACGTGGATGAGAGTAGTGAGAATGAGGGTAGAGGGGACGTGGATGAGAGTAGTGAGAATGAGGGTAGAGGGGACGTGGATGAGAGTAGTGAGAATGAGGGTAGAGGGGACGTGGATGAGAGTAATGAGAATGAGGGTAGAGGGGACGTGGATGAGAGTAGTGAGAATGACGGTAGAGGGGACGTGGATGAGAGTAGTGAGAATGAGGGTAGAGGGGACGTGGATGAGAGTAGTGAGAATGAGGGTAGAGGGGACGTGGATGAGAGTAGTGAGAATGAGGGTAGAGGGGACATGGATGAGAGTAGTGAGAATGAGGGTAGAGGGGATGTGGATGAGAGTAGTGAGAATGAGGGTAGAGGGGACGTGGATGAGAGTAGTGAGAATGAGGGTAGAGGGGACGTGGATGAGAGTAGTGAGAATGAGGGTAGAGGGGATGTGGATGAGAGTAGTGAGAATGACGGTAGAGGGGACGTGGATGAGAGTAGTGAGAATCAGGGTAGAGGGGACGTGGATGAGAGTAGTGAGAATCAGGGTAGAGGGGACGTGGATGAGAGTAGTGAGAATGAGGGTAGAGGGGACGTGGATGAGAGTAGTGAGAATGAGGGTAGAGGGGACGTGGATGAGAGTAGTGAGAATGAGGGTAGAGGGGACGTGGATGAGAGTAGTGAGAATGAGGGTAGAGGGGACGTGGATGAGAGTAGTGAGAATGAGGGTAGAGGGGATGTGGATGAGAGTAGTGAGAATGACGGTAGAGGGGACATGGATGAGAGTAGTGAGAATGAGGGTAGAGTGGACGTGGATGAGAGTAGTGAGAATGAGGGTAGAGGGGATATGGATGAGAGTAGTGAGAATGAGGGTAGAGGGGACGTGGATGAGAGTAGTGAGAATGAGGGTAGAGGGGACGTGGATGAGAGTAGTGAGAATGAGGGTAGAGGGGACGTGGATGAGAGTAGTGAGAATGAGGGTAGAGGGGACATGGATGAGAGTAGTGAGAATGAGGGTAGAGGGGATGTGGATGAGAGTAGTGAGAATGACGGTAGAGGGGACGTGGATGAGAGTAGTGAGAATGAGGGTAGAGGGGACGTGGATGAGAGTAGTGAGAATGAGGGTAGAGGGGATGTGGATGAGAGTAGTGAGAATGACGGTAGAGGGGACATGGATGAGAGTAGTGAGAATGAGGGTAGAGGGGACGTGGATGAGAGTAGTGAGAATGAGGGTAGAGGGGACGTGGATGAGAGTAGTGAGAATGAGGGTAGAGGGGACGTGGATGAGAGTAGTGAGAATGAGGGTAGAGGGGACGTGGATGAGAGTAGTGAGAATGAGGGTAGAGGGGATGTGGATGAGAGTAGTGAGAATGAGGGTAGAGGGGACGTGGATGAGAGTAGTGAGAATGAGGGTAGAGGGGACGTGGATGAGAGTAGTGAGAATGAGGGTAGAGGGGATGTGGATGAGAGTAGTGAGAATGAGAGTAGAGGGGACGTGGATGAGAGTAGTGAGAATGAGGGTAGAGGGGACGTGGATGAGAGTAGTGAGAATCAGGGTAGAGGGGACGTGGATGAGAGTAGTGAGAATGAGGGTAGAGGGGATGTGGATGAGAGTAGTGAGAATGAGGGTAGAGGGGACGTGGATGAGAGTAGTGAGAATGAGGGTAGAGGGGACGTGGATGAGAGTAGTGAGAATGAGGGTAGAGGGGACGTGGATGAGAGTAGTGAGAATGAGGGTAGAGGGGACGTGGATGAGAGTAGTGAGAATGAGGGTAGAGGGGACGTGGATGAGAGTAGTGAGAATGAGGGTAGAGGGGACGTGGATAAGAGTAGTGAGAATGAGGGTAGAGGGGATGTGGATGAGAGTAGTGAGAATGACGGTAGAGGGGACATGGATGAGAGTAGTGAGAATCAGGGTAGAGGGGACGTGGATGAGAGTAGTGAGAATGAGGGTAGAGGGGATGTGGATGAGAGTAGTGAGAATGAGGGTAGAGGGGACGTGGATGAGAGTAGTGAGAATGAGGGTAGAGGGGACGTGGATGAGAGTAGTGAGAATGAGGGTAGAGGGGACGTGGATGAGAGTAGTGAGAATGAGGGTAGAGGGGACGTGGATGAGAGTAGTGAGAATGAGGGTAGAGGGGACGTGGATGAGAGTAGTGAGAATGAGGGTAGAGGGGACGTGGATGAGAGTAGTGAGAATGAGGGTAGAGGGGACGTGGATGAGAGTAGTGAGAATGAGGGTAGAGGGGACGTGGATGAGAGTAGTGAGAATGAGGGTAGAGGGGACGTGGATGAGAGTAGTGAGAATGAGGGTAGAGGGGACGTGGATGAGAGTAGTGAGAATGAGGGTAGAGGGGACGTGGATGAGAGTAGTGAGAATGAGGGTAGAGGGGACGTGGATGAGAGTAGTGAGAATGAGGGTAGAGGGGACGTGGATAAGAGTAGTGAGAATGAGGGTAGAGGGGATGTGGATGAGAGTAGTGAGAATGACGGTAGAGGGGACGTGGATGAGAGTAGTGAGAATGACGGTAGAGGGGACGTGGATGAGAGTAGTGAGAATGAGGGTAGAGGGGACGTGGATGAGAGTAGTGAGAATGAGGGTAGAGGGGACGTGGATGAGAGTAGTGAGAATGAGGGTAGAGGGGACGTGGATGAGAGTAGTGAGAATGAGGGTAGAGGGGACGTGGATGAGAGTAGTGAGAATGAGGGTAGAGGGGACGTGGATGAGAGTAGTGAGAATGAGGGTAGAGGGGACGTGGATGAGAGTAGTGAGAATGAGGGTAGAGGGGACGTGGATGAGAGTAGTGAGAATGAGGGTAGAGGGGACGTGGATAAGAGTAGTGAGAATGAGGGTAGAGGGGATGTGGATGAGAGTAGTGAGAATGACGGTAGAGGGGACATGGATGAGAGTAGTGAGAATGAGGGTAGAGGGGACGTGGATGAGAGTAGTGAGAATGAGGGTAGAGGGGACGTGGATGAGAGTAGTGAGAATGAGGGTAGAGGGGACGTGGATAAGAGTCGTGAGAATGAGGGTAGAGGGGATGTGGATGAGAGTAGTGAGAATGACGGTAGAGGGGACATGGATGAGAGTAATGAGAATGAGGGTAGAGTGACAAAAAATATTGAACTTTTTCACAATATTCAAATTTTTTGAGCTGCACCTGTATATACATATATAGTATTCTTGTAAAAAGCCCATGCAGTAATATTTTTGTTGCAGTGTATTAGCTCGGTGTTACCTTTGTATTTTGATCATAACCTAAGCTGCTGTAAAAATAAACCTCCAACGGATGGTGAGGAAACACATTTTCCTGAGGTTGTTAGTCTGTGTTATTGTTCAGCCCGAAGTAGAAATGTTTGATAACGTGCCTAACTGGTATTGTTGACAGGGCGGCAAGCGTTTCTGATTTCATTTTTAAAAAGCCAATGATTTCGACACAGCTTTGCGAGGAGAGAAATTCAGCCGTCTCTGGCAGTCAGATCAGAACTACGAGAGGGTGAGGAGCCACAGCCAACCATGTTCACCGAGCTCTGTTCCACTCATATTCTATGTTCACAAGCTCTGTTCCACTCATATCATGTTCACCAAGCTCTTTTCCACTCGTATTCCATATTCACCGAGCTCTGTTCCACTCGTATTCCATGTCCACCAAGCTCTGTTCTACTCGTATCATGTTCACCGAGCTCTGTTCCACTCGTATTCCATGTCCACCAAGCTCTGTTCCACTCTTATCATGTTCACCGAGCTCTGTTCCACTCGTAACATGTTCACCGAGCTCTGTTCCACTCTTATCATGTTCACCGAGCTCTGTTCCACTCTTATCATGTTCACCAAGCTCTGTTCCACTCTTATCATGTTCACCAAGCTCTGTTCCACTCATATTCCATGTTCACCAAGCTCTGTTCCACTCGTATTCCATGTTCAGCAAGCTCTGTTCCACTCATATTCCATGTTCACAAGCTCTGTTCCACTCGTATCATGTTCATCGAGCTCTGTTCCACCCGTATTCCATGTTTGAAAGGGGCCAGATAAATATATGAACATTTCTGAGCTATTGATAACTGCAGTAACTGATCTAAAAATGGATCTATCCAATTTACAGGGGGAAAAACTTTTTTTATTCCAGGCATTTCTTCCCCAGACAGGGAGCCGATGTGTAAAAGTTCTTATTTTTTCCTCTCCCTTCTTTCTTATTCCCAACTGAAAATAAAATTGTTAATCTAATCACGTCCCCCACTACCACACTCAGCCGGTTATGAAAGGAATGCGATCTAATATCTGAAAATGAGGTTTAATGAACCCTTTCTTCACACGCCTGGTGCTCGACACTGGAATGTAGGTTATTGTTATGAAAAAAGGGGACAAAGTCTGCACTGTAATTATATATAAAAAGTCACCAGAACAACAAAAGTTGTCAAGAAAGCTGTTGAAGTCTGCCTCAATTGTCACGGTCTATTATAACAAGCGCAAGCGCTCACAATTAAAGCGGTGACCCGTTTTGGGTAATAGCTGTGCCACTATCAAGCTAGAGGTCATTAGTGTGGACTGTGATTCTTCACAGAAAACCACAGAGGTGAGCAATGAACCATCAAAAATAAAAACCCTTGTGCATCTTTCCAGGCCATTTTTCTCCACCGCTCACAAATGAATTATTGCTTTAATGGCTCCTGCCTCTCCAAAAGGATGCAAAATGCTCTGAAATGACCCAAATACTTTTTTTTCCTGTCTACTGTACAGCAGGTATTCCTGCAGCTTCCTCCCAAAAGCCCTTTCCTGTCTGTAGTCATATCAGACATGTGTTCTTCCCCTGTGAATATGACTAATTCCCCCTAACATCTCCCTCTCCATCTTGCTCTGACGCCAGGCTGCCTTTGCTGTTGCTTTTGAGTGGTAATTTACAGCTCACATGTTCACCAAGCTCTATTCTACTCCATGTACTCCAAAATGTGTAGCACAGAGGTGTCTTTTCCGCTACGAAACTAAAGCAACACAGTACAGGCAGCAAATGCATCCCTTGAAGACCAGTCAGAAACAGACAAACTGCGGGTATGTTTTTCATCCTTATTTGCATAGGTGTCTCACTGTCATTAAGTGCCAAATGCTTCAGGTTATGTTCCTGCTCCATAACCCCCATAACCGTAGCCTGATTTGGGAGGTTGTTTTCCCCCCATAGCCCTAGGCTTTCACAGGGAAAATAACAGGAATCATTTTTTCAGCAGCTTGGTGATTGTTGACCTCTGTCAAGAATGGGGCTCAAGCCTGTCCTGTTCCAGATTTAAAACGAACTGTCAGGGCCCGTCCACACACAAGAATAGTGCCTTCACAGGAATAGAGCCACTCAGCAGGCCATGAGGTGGCTTTTAAAAATTTTGACATTTAAAAAATTTTCACTACTTTGACAACTCATAAATTTTACTAAAAAAAAATATATATTTACAATCTTTTATGTCGCACAAAGGATAAGATAAGGCTGAAAGAAAGGGTGCAACAGCAGCAGCCTTCCAAAATGAAGATGTGTGAGAGTGAGCTGCATCCTGGTGTGAGCTGCATCGTGGAGTGAGCTGCATCCTGGAGTGAGCTGCATCCTGGTGTGAGCTGCATCCTGGAGTGAGCTGCATCGTGGTGTGAGCTGCATCATGGAGTGAGCTGCATCCTGGAGTGAGCTGCATCATGGTGAGAGCTGCATCGTGGTGAGAGCTGCATCGTGGTGAGAGCTGCATCGTGGTGAGAGCTGCATCATGGTGTGAGCTGCATCATGGTGAGAGCTGCATCATGGTGAGAGCTGCATCGTGGTGAGAGCTGCATCATGGAGTGAGCTGCATCCTGGAGTGAGCTGCATCATGGTGAGAGCTGCATCATGGTGAGAGCTGCATCGTGGTGAGAGCTGCATCCTGGAGTGAGCTGCATCATGGTGAGAGCTGCATCGTGGTGAGAGCTGCATCGTGGTGAGAGCTGCATCATGGTGAGAGCTGCATCCTGGTATGAGCTGCATCATGGTGTGAGCTGCATCCTGGTGAGAGCTGCATCATGATGAGAGCTGCATCATGGTGAGAGCTGCATCATGGTGAGAGCTGCATCATGGTGTGAGCTGCATCATGGTGTGAGCTGCATCCTCGTGAGAGCTGCATCATGGTGAGAGCTGCATCATGGTGAGAGCTGCATCGTGGTGAGAGCTGCATCATGGTGTGAGCTGCATCCTGGTGAGAGCTGCATCATGGTGAGAGCTGCATCATGGTGAGAGCTGCATCATGGTGTGAGCTGCATCCTGGTGAGAGCTGCATCATGGTGAGAGCTGCATCATGGTGAGAGCTGCATCATGGTGTGAGCTGCATCATGGTGAGAGCTGCATCATGGTGAGAGCTGCATCGTGGTGAGAGCTGCATCATGGTGAGAGCTGCATCATGGTGTGAGCTGCATCCTGGTGAGAGCTGCATCATGGTGAGAGCTGCATCGTGGTGAGAGCTGCATCATGGTGAGAGCTGCATCGTGGTGAGAGCTGCATCATGGTGAGAGCTGCATCATGGTGTGAGCTGCATCCTGGTGAGAGCTGCATCATGGTGAGAGCTGCATCATGGTGAGAGCTGCATCGTGGTGAGAGCTGCATCATGGTGAGAGCTGCATCATGGTGTGAGCTGCATCCTGGTGAGAGCTGCATCATGGTGAGAGCTGCATCATGGTGAGAGCTGCATCGTGGTGAGAGCTGCATCATGGTGAGAGCTGCATCGTGGTGAGAGCTGCATCATGGTGAGAGCTGCATCATGGTGTGAGCTGCATCATGGTGAGAGCTGCATCATGGTGTGAGCTGCATCATGGTGAGAGCTGCATCATGGTGAGAGCTGCATCGTGGTGAGAGCTGCATCGTGGTGAGAGCTGCATCATGGTGAGAGCTGCATCATGGTGAGAGCTGCATCGTGGTGAGAGCTGCATCATGGTGAGAGCTGCATCATGGTGTGAGCTGCATCATGGTGAGAGCTGCATCATGGTGAGAGCTGCATCATGGTGTGAGCTGCATCATGGTGAGAGCTGCATCATGGTGTGAGCTGCATCATGGTGTGAGCTGCATCCTGGTGAGAGCTGCATCATGGTGAGAGCTGCATCATGGTGAGAGCTGCATCGTGGTGAGAGCTGCATCATGGTGAGAGCTGCATCGTGGTGAGAGCTGCATCATGGTGAGAGCTGCATCATGGTGTGAGCTGCATCATGGTGAGAGCTGCATCGTGGTGTGAGCTGCATCATGGTGAGAGCTGCATCATGGTGAGAGCTGCATCGTGGTGAGAGCTGCATCATGGTGAGAGCTGCATCATGGTGAGAGCTGCATCGTGGCACTTGGTTGATAGAACCACATACTGCACTCGCACAGAAAAATATAACACCTGCTTTTCAAAGGTCACACAATCTCACTGGTAATATGAAGCTGTTCACATAATTCTGGCTTTAATAACTGAATGCTAATCTCAAGTTGCAAAATTTCCTCTCCGTTTTAGCACATTTATCAGTTAAACTACATATGGATATGCAAAAAATTGCATTTGCATTAAGGGCAAAGGTGCACGGTTCTCACTATGCCAAAGATACAGTCTTTAATGGCAAATTTCACCCATTACAGTTTATAAAAAAGGCTGGTAAGTATAAAACGTCTATATTTGCCTGGCCTTTGACACCAACAATATGTGCACACTCCTTTAGTAAAGTGTGTTAAGACCAAGGTCACACTTTTATTTTTCTTCACAGGTCTGAATCATTGACCAATAAAATCAAAGAGTCCAGGTCTCCCTTGTCCAATCCGGAAGAAGCTGAGGAGAACCTTTTAAAGTCTTTTAGGAGCTTTATTGTCATGGATCACGCCTTCCTTTCCTTATCTCCGCGTTTTGTATTCCTTTTTTATTTTACCGGTAAACTATCAGATTTTTTTGTGTTCCACTAAGGGTTTTGCTTTCGCCTCGGTGATTAGTGAGTTCACCTGTCTTGCATTTCCGCTCACTATTTATACCCCGCTTCCTTCTTTTCTCGTTGCTTCCATGTTATTTTCTGGTAACATTCTAGCCGGTAAAGGTATAGGAAGTTGTGCTGCTATCAACTGCTTTGCTTCTCAACGCGGGACTTGTTAGCAGTTACAATTTAATAAAGTGCGCTCTTCTTTTCTCTCTTTATTCAGAGCAGAGGTTTTTTTCTCGCTCAGACCTACGCATGCTCTCGCCCTAAAGTTTAGGGTTCTTTGATTTTTCTCCTTCCTTTCTTTTGTACACTCCACAACTGGAGTTAGATAAGTGTTTCGCTTATTTCTTTGGTTTGCTCGGATATCGAGCTCCTCGGTTATGGCCCTGTCACACTATTGCGTATCGTACTAGCGTATGCCAGCATATGAAAAATATCACTCATACGCTGATATACGCTGACATACGCTAGGGGTACGTTAGGCATAGGTTGTATACGTTTCAAGCACGGTCACATACGGTGGCATACGCTGGCATACGGTGAGGCACAAAACGTTTTTTAAGCATGCTTAACAATTTTGTGCGTTTTCGGACGTATGGTTTATACGCTAAGCATACGCTAGGCATACGCTGAATACGCTAGAATTACGCTAGAGGTAAGTTACTCATAGGTCGAGTACGCTGGTCATACGCTGACATACGCTGACATGAAGGTGTACCGTACAGTTTTTATGAATTTACATACGCAACTCATACGTTTCTCTCATACGCAATAGTGTGACAGGTTGTATCGTAAGGTTTTTTCTGTTCTCCTTATTTTTTCCGTCCACTACGGATTATTGTTCGTCTCAGAGGCGTTCGTCTAGAACACTTTTAGATTCCTTGTCTGTCGCACCTGGACCTCCAATATTTCCTCCGTGTCTCTGGGCATAGAGATCCCCAACACTTTATGGTGTGGAACTAATTCAGTTCTGGCAGAGATGCCATAAAAGGAAAATAGTCATTTAGACATGTGGTTTTAAACATGCTCAGACTCAAATATTTGAAATGCTATTCTGTTTCTTATTTATGACATTGAAACCAGAGAAAATAAATTAAGCATACACTATGTTGTGAAATAAAGACAGAATATTATGTCAAACATTTTAGCTGGTTTAGTCAAACAGTAAGTAATATGAATAAATGTTTGACAAAGGTAAAATTAGAAAAACATATATATATAAAAGGCTGAAATTAATGAAAAAAAGGAATCCAGCATTTACTCATGACTCAAGCATTATGGAGAACACACATCTTCTTGTAGAAATTCCACAGGAAATTCACATAAAGAACTGAAGTAAAATCTGTTTTCTATATTTATAGTAATATTAATGGTCATGAAACACTTAAACTTTACTTACTTAAATGTTTTTCCTTTATAAGTTACCATTTATTCTCACCTGTAGAGTTGTGGGTAAAGTCCATCTATTTGGTTTTAAAAACTATGAATTATTCGGTTTACATAATCAATGACTTCATTTGTAAAATATTATAACAACATATGTATGACAATAATTTTTAGATGTTGAAAATGTAGCAAAAAGTACACATTTTATCTTATACGTATATAAGCATTATTCCTCCATATTTTCATCACCACACCACACAACAGGATCATATTAATGAGCATAACATACTTGCCGCAACTAATAACATACTCGCAACTATTTCACCAAGTTTCTTCCTTTGATGTGTGCTGGAGATTATGCAGTTTTGCATATAGGCGGATAGAGATAAGGAGGAGGGGTTGAAGAACAGCATAGGCCATGGTTTCTAGTTGCCTAATCAACTTTCTGAAAATGTCTGTCTGTCAACTGCAGTTTTTTGTTGCCAGGTTACCAACTGCATTGCAGGGGAGACAGGGGCCATGTCACAGAAGAGCAGGCATTCGAGGACTCCTGAGACAATCTGGCAACCTAATGACATTTCTGTAATGTCATAGCATTAAAGAATGTGGAAATCACCACTGCAGAGATGCTATCACTAGACATTCAGAAAATTTTAGCTACTCAAAGACATAAAGGGGGCAGGCTTTATAAGCACAAGCGGTTCATGTTAACAGATAATTAACAGATATGTGTTTAAAATGCCTCTAAGGACCACTGAGAGTCTTTCATCTCTCATTTAGCTTGTATCCATTAAATGCACATGACTGTAGAACTCAGGTCAGGGAATGCTGGCATCCCTCTGGTGACTATTTGAGATGATTGGTCAAGATGCGGTTTGGTTGTTGATCAGTTTCTTTAGAGTTACTTAAAGTGTATTTTCCTGCTTTAGACCAGAAACCCCCGCATGCCCTGTGCCTACCATTGTAAAGCTGGCTGGTCATCGGAACATTTTGTAGGTATCTGAAAAAAGTTTTCATCACACATAAAAGTGGTCTGGGGCAATTAAAAACATACATTACAACTGAAATAATATCAAAACACCCCAGAAAGTAAAGCATCCTTTTAAGTGCCGTATACTTAAGTGCAGTACTCTTCATAAAGTACTGCCTTTTAAAGGGTACTTAATGCAGTGATGATTTATGGAAAATTGGAATTGCATAAATCAATAATATGATACCCTATGACCTTGTTATTCAAATCACGGTCTCAGAGGGCTGAGAACTGCTGGTTTTCCACCCTCGCTTTATCGGGAAGTCAGGTGTGAAGATAGTCTGGCCAATCAGTAGCACTAATTGTACAGTTAGGAGAAGAAAGAAAACCAGGGCTGGAATTGGATAGGAGGGCCAGATTTGAATATTCATGCCCTGTGATAAATGGGAGTCATCACCTTATGTGACAGACACGGTATTTGTTGCTTCTGGTCACTGGTTCACCAATCAAATCACAAAACACTGAACTGTAGGCTTGCCCTGCCTACACATTGGGTGTGATGAACCCCATAGTCTGCAGAGTCCTGACCCGATTACTACAGACTGTGTCCACCGACCCTGTAGGATGGTTCATAACTGATTGTAGTGTAACCTGGGAGGGAGGATTTTAGTCAGTTGAACTGTTCTAGTCTCAAAGACTCAAAGACGTTCTGCTCAGCTGGCAGATTGAAATAAACTGAAGCTGGAAAACGCTCTTAGGCGCGATGATAAACGATGATGCAGCAATACATCATCAACGGCAGTGATCTGAATATTTTTTTCAGTTTGATTTTATGTTAAAACATGACTGCGTCAGAATAATACAAATTATAAAATCATACCACAGATCGAACTAATCACCGTTATTTTCTTGGCTGCCCAAGCGCCTGCCTTGCAATGTGTGCAAGGATTGAGCTTCTGATCAATCAATCGCATACAAAGGCTCCTACAAAGGCTTAGAGCCACAAACGAATGAATATTAATGCAACCACACCTCATTTACATCACACTAAATGTTGATTTAACAAAATTCAGACTGAGAACTTACCGCAGAAGACCATTTTATGTAGACCACCTACATCACCTACGACTCAATACCATCTAGCAGAACAGCAGACTAATTAAACAAGAGGAGAAGTGAAATTATTTAAAAAGCTTCTAATTAGGCTTTAATTGGAGTTTTGCTATTCCTATTAAAAGTTGAAAGAAATGATTGAGCTGCCATTTGGAAGGTATTTGGTGGGTGGTGTTGATTGTCTTTTCAGAGCCAAGAGAGGGACATTATCCGCTGTTGTCTCAAGTGTGATTGCGCTGTCTTAAGGCAGGGGGCGTCTGTGTTTTGCACATTGGGTAGCTGTTTTAAAGATTGTATGCATAAACTCATATGTGTTCTGTGTTTATGGAATGCACATAAGTACTCGTGTGTGTGTGTGTGTGTGTCTGTGTGTGCATTTTGGGGGGAGGGTGTTATTGCTAATAAATGCACTTGGAATTACATAGCAGGAGGCTTTTCAGAAGCCACTGAGGCAGTCTGGAGGGGGAATTATGAGACATCACTGTTGATTCTGACTCGTTAGCCCAGTGAGTAAGTCTTTCCGTTTGCTATTTTTGAATTTAGCGTTGTAATGGGATTCTGTTTGTGACAAGAGATATTGTGTTTTGTAATAAAGTGTGCTTTTGGCCAAAATAAATGTGTTCGACTTTTGGAAGGATTACTTTTTTGATGGGAGAGATCGAAGAAAACGTATCTTGATTGCGGATTGCTGTAAGTTACAAGCTATTACAACTTGTATTGTAAGGGAACCCACATCAAATGGATGTTTAACAAAAACTTTTTGCAAGAGTTTGTTTACGATGTGAACAGGGGAAATAGCTTTCTTAAGTGGATTTTCAGTCATTGTAACTTTCAATATAGTTTTGTCAAGAATTGCCTGATTTCAACAAATTCTTTGCTCTCAAACTTAAATCTTGGAGGGCCATAGTGTTTTGATAATTCATGTACTGGAAAATCAACTCAGCCATTTTCCAGAGCTAGTAACAAACAGCACCTTCATCAGTGTTAAAAAGCAATGCTTTACCACACAAGCTTCTAAACTCAGGTCATTGTTCCACCACACTGACCACTATCTGGGAAGAGAAAACTATTTCACCCTGCCGTGTATTTGCACTGATTCTGCTTCAAGTGTTCTTCAGATGTACAGCCACAGTGGGATCTGAAGAGGGTAAACCGTATTTGTACAGGGGACACCTAATACGTCTGCTGTGTATTTTGTTGTTGTAGTAACCAGTGCTCTGTGGCACTTTCAAAGGACACAAAAGGCTATGATCAACGTGCAAACAGATGTGGGAAGGAGTTGACGGCTTTTGTTATCTAGAGATTTTAAATCTATTTTCTCATTTGCTGTGCAGTAGGACAAACTATTTATTTGGGTTTCAGTGCAGTAAAAATAAATAACAAAATAATATATGTGCCAGTAAAGCAGGCCATCATGGAGCGGAAAATTCAGAATAAATCGGTCAGATATAGCCGAAACAATGCTATGTCAAAATCAACTGTTTGGTACATTGTTAGGAGGCAAGAATGCACTGGTGAGCTCAGAAATAGCAAACCTGGTAGACCACAGAACACCACTGCAGTGGATAACTGAAGAATACTTTCAATTGAAAAAAAAATCCTGTTCAACTGTCGAACAGAACAAGAATACTGCAGGATTGTAGGCATAAATGTGTCAAAAATGTGCCAAAATAAAAAGAAGACTACACCAGCATAACCTCAGAGGGTTTGGGCTTCTCATGTATGGCATGTCGGTTTCTTGGTTTGCAATTTTGATTAATAGCCTAGCCTATTAATTAAAATAAGTACTTTTTATTACATGGTATTATTAAGCTATAATTATATAGGCTTATCAGTGTTTCCACTGGTAATAATCAGCCGTGATGCTGCGCCACAGCAAAAAATATATATATATATACAGTGCCCTCCACTATTATTGGCACTCCTGGTAAAGATGAGCAAAAAGGGTTATAAAAAATTTACCGTTTGATGAATTAGCTTAATCTCACACTGAAAAAATTAGAAAAATCCAACCTTTAATTGACGTAAATTTATTATGAGGAAAAAAAAATTTATCATCAAGAAATCCTTATTTTTAACAAAACCATGTGTGCTACAATTATTGGCACCCCTGCATTTATATATAAAATAAAGTAATCATTTTTTATATTTAGTCGCATATTCTTTGCATGCCATGACTTCCTGATGTCTGTGACCCAACAACCTCAAAAGACTCTTGATATCTTATTTTCTGGTACTCTTACAAGCAATACTATAACGTCTCTGCATTTGAATGGATCTCTATGGGAATTGGGGGTGGGACTAGATTTAGCTGTAAATTACACTAGAACAGTAAGGAACACAAGCCAAAAGGGTTTAGCGGAGTGCCACTTTCACATTTTAATGGTAAAAAAAAATGTTATACCGTGTGTGAAATCAGAATAGGCAACGGCCGCAGCAGTCATCTACAGAACCGGACGGTAAACGCCATGTAAACGTTGCTATGGTGATTTGGCGGGATAGAGTTTTATTATTGCGGAGAGACGCTTGGTACTGGGATATCATAAAAGGGAAAAGTAGAGTTCCCTTTCCATACCAAATAAGACAACAACAGGAGGGACGACAGACATATCCGGTTTGTCCCTCCGCTACGGCATGACGGCAAAACCTGAGAAAAATGTTTTGGCAGAAGGTTCCGTCGGGGGTTGCGGTGGAGATAGAGCTTTCCTTCACAGTCCCATTGAAAAACATGGAACATCCGTTTTATTTTTTATACCGCTACCATGTGAATGCAGTATGAACGTGGTGCAAGATCGTGGTGTCGTTTAATTTAGGCATACGGTCTATTATTTAATGAAGAGGCCAGGCCCCCTTGAGCGCCATTGGCCAGCACCGCTGCAGACGGCTGTTCTTTTTTTGCGCACAGTGAAATTATAGATTGCTTGTCATCTAAAAACCTAGCATGCACAGGCCTAATACTTGTGCAGAGGTTATGCCTAAAACAGAGAGCACTATTCAACAGAAACATGCTTCTCCACAAAACTACATTTCCATATAGAATTACAAAAAAATAAACCTAGCCCCAAAAAATCATCAAAAAATGTTCTCTAGTAGAGATCGCCAATCCCTCATGGCATGCCGTGATCCCCCAAGGTATCGCGATCGGCACAACCCTAACATCAATGGTTGACTAATGTCAAAGCGACAAAGAAAGCCATGTCAAAATGTAATGTCAGGTGATACTGATGTAATATGCAGTTTGCTGTCTGTGCAGAAAGGGCCCCTGGTTTTCTCTCTGTCAGGGGCTGTTCAGTCAAGTGTAAGCGTGGGACAGATGAGTCACTTATCAAAGTGACACCGTTTCATTTAGCAATGAACATTTTTAATGAAGGAATTAATTTAAAAAATGTGTCTTTATGGCAGCATGGCCCTGCACAGTGGTAAGGTACGTATCATAGTTATGTTTCTTAACCAAATTAAGCCTTAATAAAAATGCACGTACAAATAATATTCCTGCAGCAAAGCACCATATAAATGTCATAAGAAAGCTAAGATGTCTTTATGAGAGAGACTATGAAAGAGGGGGGGGGAGACTGTGAGAGAGAGGGGGTGGGTGGGGGAGAGAGAGAGAGAGACTGTGAGAGAGAGGGGGTGGGTGGGGAGAGAGAGAGAGAGACTGTGAGAGAGAGGGGGGGAGAGAGAGACTGTGAGAGAGAGACTGTGAGAGAGAGAGAGAGACTGTGAGAGAGAGGGGGGGAGAGAAAGAGACTATGAAAGAGGTGGGGAGAGAGAGAGAGAGACTGTGAGAGAGAGGGGGGGGAGAGAAAGACTGTGAGAGAGAGACTGTGAGAGAGAGGGGGTGGGTGGGGGAGAGAGAGAGACTGTGAGAGAGAGGGGGGGAGAGAAAGAGACTATGAAAGAGGTGGGGAGAGAGAGAGACTGTGAAAAAATGGGGGGGAGAGAGAGAGACTGTGTGAGGGGGGGGAAACTGTGAGAGAGAGGGGGGTGAAACTGTGAGAGAGGGGGCAGAGAGAGAGGGAAACGGAGATAGGGAGAGGGAGGGAAGGAAGAGGGAAGGAAGTAGATAGAGAAAAGAAGAAAGAAAGGGAGAGAGAGAGAGAGAGAGAGAGAGAGAGAGAGAGAGAGAGAGAGAGAGAGAGAGAGAGAGAGAAACACACAGTGACATAGTCAGGCAGAATGACATGTCTGTCTCGCCATGACAGAACAGATGTTAATTGGCCCTCATCTGGCTGAATGAGTAGGTGTTACCTGAATAAAAGCATCATGCTGGATCAGGGATTTCAATTATCGTCTCAGACGGTATTGAGCCTCAGACACCATGGCCGCAATCTAGCTCCCTGCCGCCCTTTTCCACCCACCCCCTTCCAGTACGCCTGCAAACAGGTTCTCATCAGTGGATTGGCAAGTGTGCCTCCTCAGAACATGTCACTGTGAGAAATATTTAACCATCTCAGACACCGCCTTTCATTCCTGCAAGACAGAATCATCACCAGTGCCCGGAACGTTATTTGTTTTAAAATTGCAATGTGTTGGTGCAAGTGGTCGAACGGTTCGCCTGCAGCTATTTGGAATGTGCATGGTAGAGGTGATCTATTAGTTTTTCAGTCTGGTAGATCGACTTAAATAGAAACCATTTTTTTCACCTTTTTTACCTTGTGGTATTTTTAATGCAAAACCGCTGTTAAACGTGTGCTGTTTAACTGTAATTCTACATGTGTGTGTGTGTTACCTTTTTTTTTTTTAATTGAGTAATGATATACAGTAAATCTTAGTTTCACTACAGTCAAGCAAATCTTTTACAATGCACTGTGGATGATAAAATACGCCATAAGAAAACTTTGTTTTTTACTTCTTTAATAATAATAATAATTCCGTTTCAAATCCCTTTAGGTGCTGCAATTTATTTTCTGTACATTTTATACAAATTTCCAGATCCAACTTCACCTAAGTTACAGTGCCCTCCAGAAGTATTGGCAGCCTCAATTAATATGAGCAGAAAATGCTGGATAACATTCACTTTATTGTTTATCAAATGTTTTCTGCGCTCAGCAATATGAGCAGTATATATACAGTATATAGTATTATTGTGATACCATTGCTCAGAGGAACAACCAAAAATATTTATTTATTCTGAAAAATTGTTATTATTGGCACCCCTGCATTTAGTACTTTGTGGATCCTCCTTTTGCCAAGATAACAGTCTTCTCTTAAGATGTTTGAGGAGGTGGAAGAACACATATAAAGGGATTTGAGGCTATTCCTCCATACATAAAGATCTGTCCAGATCCTTCAGAGCCCTTGTTCCTCGCTTGTGGACTCTCCTCTTCAGCACACCACACACGTTTTCAATGGGGTTCAGGTCAGTGGACTGGGATGGCCATTGCAAAAGGTTGATTCTGTGGTCAGTGAACCATTTTCATGTGGAGTTAGAGGTATGCTTTGCATCCTTGTCATGCTGGAAGGTCCAACCACCAGTTTTAGCCTCCTGGCAGGGGCAGGCAGATTTTGGTAGAAAATCTCTTGGTATTTGATGGAGTCCATGATGCCATGTATCCTAACAAGGTTCCCAAGGCCCATACTTCACAGTGGAGATAAGGTTATTTTCTGCATGATCATGCCTTACACCAAACCCACTTCTGGTATTTGTTGCCAAAAAGTTTTATTTTTGTGTCATCTGACCATAGAACCCGGTTCCAATAAAAGTTCCAGGATGTTCAGCAAACTCCAGGCACTTACGTTTGCGGTTTGATGACCAACTTTTGGCAAGCCTTCCAAATAACTTGGTGGCATGGAGGTGGCATCTATGTGTAATATTGGAGACTTGTTGACCCCCCAGGATGCAACCAACTTCTGAAATTCTCAAAGCGTGATCCTTGAAGTAGCTTTTGCCTCTGGAACCATCCTCCTCACTGCGCGGAGGCGGGGGCAAAATGCACTTGCGTGCTCTTCCAGGCAGGTTCATCACAGCTCCAGTTTCCTTGCTCATTTTTACCAAGGGTGCCAATAATTCTCAAGGGGGCACTGTATTATGTTGTAGCCCACTTCACAAACGACCGAGTAAAATCTATACTTTCTTTCAGTCTAAATTTAATACATCTGTGGTAATAATGAATAAATGAAAGAGGCACTCCTGGTTCTCTTCATACATCTTTTTTTTTATGATGCCGTTGAGTGTGTGTGTGTGTGTGTGTGTGTGTGTGTGTGTGTGTGCACGTGTGTGTCTGTGTGCACTTGCATGTTCCTTCTGCCAGGGGAGAGAACAGATTAATCTGGACTAAATCCTGCTGCACAGCAGGGAGCCTGGTACAACATATTAACAAACAGGGTCAAGGGATGGTGCGCAAGCCAAAGGGGTTTAGCGGAGTACAGATACGGAGCTCTTTTTCTCTTTCCTCTCTATCTCTAATTCATCATGCACGGCTCCTTATTGCGTCTTATCAGCCAGGGAGGGTTTCCACAGAGCCTTTCTGCTGAGAAAGGGGACCGGGAGCTGAGGCGATGCTTATCGCTGAGAGAATTGCAAAAGGTTTGGCCACGGGCAGAGCACAACCCCGATAGAATGTACATCACGTACCCTTCTGCTTCTTTCTTCTACCTTCCTTTGTAATATAATCCTCCCGTTTTGTCTGCTATGATCAGGCATGTGATTGTGATCATCCCGAGAGAGGGGGAAAGAGGGAGAGGGAGAGAGAGAGAGAAAGAGAAAGAGAGAGGAGCGTGAGAGAGAAGGAGAGTTACAGAGGGAGAGTGAGAGAGAAGGAGAGAGGGAAAGGGAAAGAAACAGAGGTAAGGGTGAAAAGAAAATCTATTGATTTGTAAATACAATAGTGTATGTATTACTTTCCCTGCTCTCTCTGAAAACATACATTCCCCCATGCAGAATAAACATTATTTTTGAGAATATTGAGAATGATGAATCTTTGGACCAGGAATGGACCATTCACCCATCCTCTATACAGCATCACAGTTGAGCACAGTGCCCTTGAAAATGTTTATTTGTCTATGTATGTTTATACTTGCTATCCCTGACCCCTCCCCCACTTGCTGAGCAGCTGATGCCAAAGTATGTATACATCTAGGATTCATTTGCACCTTTTCCACATTTTTCACTTTTTTATAAACTGCCAACAAAGTCATTGCCAATGCTACAAGAAGTAGGAATTTCATATAAATTTTATCTATGAAATCAAAAATGTTTCTGCGGAAACATCCAGAATTTTTTTTTAGTTGCATGTATATAGGAAATTATTTAAGGTAAGAGTCATCTACAAAATGAAGATTGGGTAAAATATGTAAGATATAACCCATGTGAATCGGTCATGGTATTTGTTAATCAAGGCCCAGGGAGGCTGACAAGATTCTCATTTCTAGAGGTAACCAAGGGAAACTACATTCTCTGAAAGCGAAATATAAACACGCCATGGAGTGGAATGCATTTACTTGGACGAGGGGGTTTCTTGTTATAAAAATAATACAGAGGATATAAAATGTGTTTTTACATGACAGCGCTTCTGGTAAGTGGGTTTGAGTTCCGCTCCATAAAATGTGCATATAGGCAACGGGAGCATAAAGTATGTAAGTGTGTCGCCGATGCGTATGCGTTTCCAGCTGAATTAAACCCAATGGTAGTTCCAGTCTTGTTGTGCTGAGTGTAAACATGCTGTTGTATGTAATTCCACAACACGGGAAAAACGACTGCTATACGAACACGTTTCATCTTTCCATATGTGTGAGCCAGGTGGAAGACCACTTATTCAGATCCTGAAGGAAAGCTAATAATTAACATATTCGCAATATACTACTATTTTCAGCCATTTTACACGTCTTTGCAAAATGCCTTTCTTCCGAGTGTCATGTATTACCTTGAATCTCTTTGCTTTCATTTCTGTGAATAAAAAAGGCAACTTCCGCAGGTTGTTTTACGTGAAACACGTGAGTGTGGTTGTAGGGATTACTCTCCAGAGTACTCTCCAGAGTACTCTCCAGAAAAACGTCTTCATAATATAGCAGTCACATAGCTACCGCTGTAAATTAGTAATAACTCCTACTTTGATAATGAACGCCTTGCACACCTGTAGGTCTGACTGGTATGACAGAAATGAGTCTTCCTGTACATACTGAGAAGTGAGAAAAGTGTTTAACCTCGCATAAACCGTGAAGCTGTTTTGCTGAAAAATGCATTCAGGCATAATTGGCGCATTGCTGCGCAAGCTGCAATGCTTTGAGGATTGCACTTGTGTCACCAAGTGCACTGCAAATGCATGCTGCATGCACTGCAAATGCATGCACACTTCTCAACTGACACAGCTCCTGCGTGTTTTGCAGCTGGGTCACAGGCGGTTAATGCGTTTGGAAAATTTACGGCTCTGGAGATTGTAAAGCCTTTGAGGTATATATTCTACCACAATAAATATTTTATTCTTTGACATTTCTACATAGACGAGTAAAACATTTTTACTATGAGTTTATAGTTTACTGCACAATCTAATAAATGTTAAGTTAAAGTTAGCACTGCAGCACTTTATTCAACTGAAGATAATGCACATTTTTTTAGGCTATACTTCTTGCAACAACCAGTGGAAAAACCTGCAGTGGTATAAGAAAACAGTTAAATGTTTCATATCATCTTACTATGATTAGTCTTTTTTTTATTATTATCACTCAATCATCCGTTTTATTTCCCTTTCAATAAACCATGCACTAAAAATACTCAAAATTTTTCTCGTTTCCAAATTTGGAAAGTCATCCGCATCCTATAGCTGCTGTTTCTTTCTTTTCTCTCTGCAACCCACAATGCGGCCCAGGAATGCGAGTCAGGCTGGTTACTGCAGACCGCAGAACCATGACTGGCCAGAGGAGTCGCTCTTGTGCAACGGGACAGGGACAGCCCTGGCAACAGAAACCCTCCCTTCCTGGAAAACGCCACGCCCAAATTACGTGTCGCCCCGCAAGGCTGCTGGCTTCGGCCAGTTAGATACACCCCGGCCTGGGATACCGCACCGCGGAACGCACCGCTATAGCGAAACCCAGCGGATTAACAGGACAAGTTGTCCAGGGTCCCTTCATAAGGCACGATCACTAAGAAGATATTAATGAGTAAATGCAATGCCCATGGGCGGCTCAGGGAACACTGAAACGCACCTGTAAAAAATGTATTTGGGGGCTGTTTGGCGGCTTTATGTTTGTACATATTCTGCCTGTCGTTGTGTCAAAAGGGCCGAGATAACATTTGGCTCAGTGGATTACTGGAATGAAGAATACTGCCACACCTGTCTCCATGGTCTTTCAGTAGCGGTAAGCTGAACACAACATTGTTACTACCCAACCTGTTCTCCCTGTTGCCTTGGGAACCTGCGGGGGCTTAGTTTACTTCATAGGCTCACTCAGTTTTACACGGCTTGACTTGAACACTTCCAGCACAAATTTAAAAAATGGCTAGCGACCAAATCGCATGCAGACAATCCACGGCAGGTAGGGCCAGATTACACAACTAAATAGGACTGCTGAAATAGCATCCACGATTATCCCTCTTTTTTACTATTTTTTCCCCCTTTCTTTTCGTTCATTTCATTATCTCTCTCCCTACACCATTTGTCAGGCGAACCAAAATCTGTCACCGAAAAGCTGTATTTCACCACGAGAGCACCCAATCATGAAATCAGGCCGATATCCAAGCGGGGAGAAGGGGGGGGGGGGGGGATTGGCGGAGAACGCGATGCATCTGAAGACAGGTTAATATAGTTCCCTCCATATTGTCATTCAGGTACTCGCACCGGAGCCCGGATCATCTCAGTAATTTTCCAACAGCGTTCTGTCAGGGGGCTCAGATGTTAAAGCGTTGCCTCTGCCAAGACTCCCTGCGTCAGAACGAGAAGCCCACATTTTTTGGCAGCGACGTCTCAGAGACACGAGGGCTGTCCGCCGAACACATTTTTTCCCCACACTTTTGTTCAGGCTTTTTTTTTTGTTCCTTTCAAATAATTTATCAGGCACAGCGGTGGTGCAATGCAGAGGTTTAAGAGCTGCATGGGCTCATAATGCATGCACGTGGTTTTGGGTTTTATTCCCTGGCAAGGACTTGCCCATGTTGCCTTGACTGCTGAATTGTTTCATTTCTCAACACCCATCTAAGCTACATATATGAAGGATTGCATTGATATAGGGCCTATCATATTTTATACAAATTTTCCTCATGTTTGGATAATACGATCACTGTTAAATTCACTGACAAAAGACCCCAGCCACCATATGGATGAGCACTTTGAACAGAATTAGCTACATCTCCAATTGGACTCTTCTCGATGCCTGCATCTGAAACGTGTCATTACTGCAAACGGGCTTGAAAGGAGGGAAAAACTTGTTCCATGCAGCGATAGTATTCTGCGCGTGAATCGACAAGTCTTCCCTTTGAGAAACGGCTCTTATTTTCCCTGGCACACGGAAAGGTACCCATTTCAAAGGCTTCCATTCGAGCTGTACTTTTTCCTTTTTTTTTATTTGCTCATTCTGGAGAGAATGCCCCAGCACCTGTCTTCTCTCCTGTCTGGCTGGTGCCCCGCGTTGTGGAAGCATCACGCTTCTGAGTCACAACAGGGGTGCTTCAGAGGGAAGATCAAAGTCGCACTAAGTGAAGCTTGTTTCATGCAAAAAGCAGCATCGCGGCCTCCAGCCATTTCTCCCTCTCTCGTAAATCTGTGCTTTTTTTTTTAAGAAAGTGGAGAAAATGGATACATTGGGGGCGGATCCTAACAGCCGTGACAGAACTAATAAGAAATCCCTTCACGCACCCCCCCTCTCTCTCTTCTGAATGTAAAATCCCTGTCGCATACAGCTAAATTTCTGAGGGGAAGGTAATGTGTCTGAGTAAATATGTGTATTTCTTATTAGACTATAACATCAATCTGTACGTAATAATGTGTGTATGTATGTACATATGTGCATACGCATTGCACGCACACTTGCACGCACACACAAATGAGCACTGCTGACAAAACTGCCAGTTATTTACCGTGGGAGTCCTGACATTATTAATGCAGTTGGAGTAGATAATTTTTCAGCCCTCCGAATTAAAATATCAGAGCATAAAACATTAACGGAGCTGATATGACTGGCTCTCTTTGAATGTGCTTGTGCATCAGCGATTACATTGCGCCCCATAACACATGGTTACAATGCAATCCAGTTTGAATGAATTCAAAATTATTATATTACTGACATAAAAGTATTCAGTCACGTACATAATGAGCTTTCTCTCTTAGACTCTGAAATGGCTCGCCTAGCCAAACGGTTGCGGTGAGTGCAGGCGGGACTCTGAAGCCAAGACGTCATAGTCTCAGGCCTGCAGTAAATCACTGGGCGAGTATGACCGGGAGTCTCCAGCACTGGCGGAACACAATTAGTCTCGTCCTGCCAAGTGTACGATGGGAATAAATCAGAGTTCTTCGAGTTACACGGGCATTTCTCTGTCTGGCGCCCACAGGCTAGCAGTCAGCAGTGAGAGGAACGGCGCCGCTCTGATTGACGTTAGCTCTCAGCGCCACGGTGTGACCAGCAGTGGAGAAAATTGTCACAGGTTCACAAGCAAGTTCATCAGATGAGAGTTCAGATATAGATACGGTGCATGAGTGCAGGTGGATCACTGGAGACTCAAGCACGGCAGGAGATTGAGGAGGGGAATGGTGCTCCCAGTGGCTGAAGTATGTCCCTGCAATCAATCTAGAATACCTGCACATATAAAGCTATAACGTGTTGTGTCGCATGGTCTACTTGCCTGGGTTTTCAACAGGCTAGGAAATTAAACGCAGCTCCGCTATACATAGTATCACCCAGTTAAAACAGTCAAACAGTCATATATCACATTATTGTTTCATCCAGCATATGTTGCTCAATTCTGGGCTCCAGGGTAGATATACACATTTGCGTTCAGGCCACCTCGCACTTCCAGGAAAACGAAAGGTACCGCGGGCATAACAAAATTATACATATTAACATTAAGTAAGGTGTTTGAATTCTGCCAATTACAATTAGATGGGAGTATAAACGGGGGTTTAAAATTTGGGTAAATAGTTATTGTGTAATAATTATGATTCAAAGTGTTAGATTCAAAGTGGAGGGGCTTGTCTCCCTTAGCTATTTAAATCAGGGACCCTGATAGTAAGCGGAGGCACAGAAATGGGGTTTGGAGAGTGGCAAGAGTGAGATAGTGGCAAGAGTGAGATGTAGCTTAGAGTGTAGTTGACTTTTTGTCTAGTCTGCTCTTGGTGGTTTGTTTGTCTGTCTAGTATGGTATATACAGTGCCCTCCACTATTATTAACACCCCTGGTAAAGATGAGTAAAAAGGGCTATATAAAATTCACCGTTTGGTTTTCAAATTTTTTCAGTGTGAAATTAAGCTAATTTACCAAATGGTACATTTTTTATAACCCTTTTTATTGGTGCCAATAATAGTGGAGGGCACTGTATATAGTTTTATTTTTGGTTGAATTTATTTTTCCTGGTTAACATATAAACATTTGGTGGCACACTGTAAATATCTTTGTACTTTTTGGGACACAATAAAATGATCAGCACTGAATTTATCTACTTGCCATCTGGACTGTCTCCCTTGCAAATACATGCTGGGCATCACCTGACATATGGTGGCAGAAGTGGGATGGCAAGTGGCAGAGTGCTGAAATCTCAGGGCCTAAGGGAGAAGCAAAGGCATGTCTGATGCCCCACCCCCCAATCTAGTGAAAATCATTTTGGATTCAACCCAGGTGTTAGCTTTTATAATAGTCCCACTCAGTGGCGGCTGGTGATCTAAATATAGGTTGGGGCGCTAGCATTTCTAAAAAAAAAAAAATACATCTGACTTTGACTTTAAACAGAAAAAACAAGCTACCGTGTGTCTCAGTTGCATAAGACAGTTTGATTGGCAACAGTGGAGGACAGTTTTTCAAGTAAGACATCACTGAACTAGAGTGCGGATCGGGCCGCATATTTCTGTCCGAACCCGACCGAGCCCGACCCGAACCCGACAGGAATTCTGCTTTTTATGTCCGAACCCGACCCGAGCCCGACGCAGTTAAGGCACTGAAGCGCTGACATTGTGTTTCCCTGTCACGCAGTTGTTGTTACCATGGTTACAGCTTCTCTGTTTAGTGGTCACTGGGCACCTAAATGACCGTCAAAAGGCATTGTTTTATTGGTAGATAACAGACACACACAATATTCGGTATCATTTTTATTTATTTCACACTATATTTTCACCAAAAACAACTTGAAGCACCATGTGCAGTAAGCTAACCCATCCCAATTAGTACAGTAATACCTTGACATACAAGTTTAATTCGTTCCGTGACCGAGCTCGTTACTCGGTTTACTCGTATATCAAATCAATTTTCCCCATTGAAATTAATTTAAATACCATTAATCCGATCCAGCCCCCCAAAAAACACCCTAATTTCTTTGTTACGTTGTTATAAAAATGAGAAATGTATTTATAAATTATAAATAATTAATACAAAATATAATACAAAGATAATAAAATAGAATATAAAGAAATAAACTGGTTCTAAACTTAATTGCTACATTATTATTCTTCACTTACACTTAATCTTCATCAGTGACGTTTGCATCTTTTTCATAGATTTTTGGCTTTTTCGTCACGCTTTTCTGACTGATCTGCAGGGCGTTTCGATAAAAACCTATCCATGGTGGTTTGTTTCTTCCTTCCCTTCAGAATTTTTCGGAAATGCGAATGCAATTTCCGAAATTGCATTCGCATTCGCAATGCTCCGCTTGCTCGGCTCGTAACTCGGGTCTAGGCTCGTAAGGCGAAACAAGAAATTGCTCGGAATACTCGTAAGTTAGTGCACTCGTATGTCAAGGTTTTACTGTAGTTCAAAAGTAAAATGTTCGCTAGTTGTTCGGCCGCCGTGACCGAGCCCGACCCGTTTCTCCCAATGAACGCCTTGAGAAAGGTTCTTTTTGCAAAGAAATAACCGAATTTTCTTTGCTTTCTGTTCCACTTGAAGAAGCCATTTCGAATTATCTCTCTCGCTTGGTCTAGGACAGGTCTACTTGAATGAATGAGTAGCAGCCGACTGAACCTATCCGTAGTACTTGCGCACTCGCAGTGATATCCTGCTAGATGCCGGCTGGGCGTGATAAACATGCCTTAAATCCAATCAAATAATATCATAAACCATGAGGACTAATCAGAAAAGGGTAGGATAGTCCGGGGCGCACAGGCCTGCGCCCGGGGACTTCCTTTTTTGGCGGCGAATCAGGCAGCAGTATCAGGGGGCTCGCCTGAAAATGAATGAGTGCTCTGATTCACCATAACGTTACCGGCGCCCCGCAGTCCCCGGAACATGCATATGTAATGTATTAAACTTTAGACAACGCAAGGCCAACATATAACATGTTTAAGCTACTAAAAAATTAAATAATAATAAAAAATAATAATAAAAAATAATAATTTTAAGCTACTAAAAAAATTAAATAATAATAAAAAATAATAATTTTTTTTAAACTTTTTTTTAAATTTGTATGTGGGGGAGGGGGGGCGGCGCCCCAGCGCCCTCTATAGGCCGGCCGCCACTGGTCCCACTTGATTTTAAAGTCAGAATGCATGCTAATCACTAATAAGGAATACATAGAAACCATTCTCTAATTGATGTTCAGAACTGTAAGGAGAGAGATGGGCATTAAAGGTCAGGTCCTTGCCAGCATACAGGTTATTATTAGGAAGTTAAACAATTTTGTGAGGTTGTCATAAAAAAGACCACAATAATAACAATTCTACTACTACTATTACTACTAGTACAACTACTACTACTACTACTACTACTACTAATAATAATAATAATAATAATAATAATAATAATAATAATCATAATAATAATAATAATACAAATAATTATGATGAGTGAGATGTTAAGATGATAAGTAAATCCATGTTGATTAAACATTTTAAACAATAAACAATTAACAATTTGTGAGCAATATTACTAGCTGTTGCTATATTGCTGTACAAATGCACAGAAACAGAAAAAACTAACAAAGAGCTCCACACTGCAGCATAGCCCATTTGGGATTCAAACCCACAACCTGACCAAGTATGGGCCGAGAACCTTCACCACTCGTACTTATTGATTTGTGCAGCTGTGGGTGAGGGATGTATTCATCAGGAGAGGCCACTTCTGCCTTGTTTATAGGGTCAGAGGCAGTTTTCTCTATGGAGCTGCGGAGTGACCTCTCCCACCCACCTCCCCTCTCCTCTTGCATTCATTTCTGCATGGGCATTAGGGCCATTGATTTCTGGCAGTTTATTTTTATTCCAATCGTTCCTTTGATATTTAAATCGCTTTTGAAGACAGCTGGGGGGTGCTGTCAGCACACACACACACACACACACACACACACACACACACACACACACACGCTCACACACACACAGACACACACACACACGCGCATAATATTACCCATTTCTCCAGTATGTCTCATGACTCAGGTGTTTCCACTGTGTACCCTCATACAACTGCCCTGCACCCTGTCACCACTCAACAGCATTCACAGCTTCTCCTATGCTGCCATACCCACTCCTTCACCCTCTCCTCTCCACACCCCGCCATTCCCCAAATTTCCCTCCCACCTCAGCCCATCCTTCCTGTATCCCTAGGTCCTCATGCCAATTCCCTCTTCCTTTCTCTATGGTATTATGCACAGTCCATCCATCATCCAGTCCTTAGGGTGACCAGTGCTCCTGTTACGTATTCCCATGGCCGTGTGCACTGTCTCTGTCATTTGTAGGAGGCTTTGTCCTTCACTGGACCCGAACTGCAAAAACCTTGAGTACACATCTGTTACAGTGAAAGCTGCAGCGGTCACGGGCACGTCTCAAAACATTATTTTTGAGCTCAAAAGATGTAAAGCGTATTACCGTAGGACAACCGTCATGTTAAGTGGAGACATTCTGCTTTTTTACTTTTATTAAAGTAATGTAAGGTTAACATTCCTGCTCAATAATATTCTATATTGCTATGCTATATTTACCTAATGCAACTTAATTTGTATATACCACACAGTAGTGGGGGCTGTAATGTGCATGTTATACAGAACACACTGCGGAGATTTAAATTGTATAAGTAGGCACTATTACACAGTACATAAATAGTTTCATGTATTTTTCACAAACACGGATTGAATGTGTGCACTCTAAAATTATTATTTCATCCGAAAGAATCAACTCTGAGAACTAAAAAACATTTTTTTTGTTCCTTGATACGGTGTTTTTTCCCCACAAAATTGCATGCTGGTGCTTGTCAAAACGGCAGATAAAGCTCTCAAATAAATATTCATCAATCATAGATATGCAGATCGGTTTTTTGCTGTACCTGACAGCCTTTTCTGAAAAAAGCTAAATGAGGTTTCAGTACCCTGAGAAGAGGAACATCAAATTCCCTAAATTGGTTAGCTCAGATATGAAGAGTGTGTGTGTGTGTGTGTGTGTCTGTGTTTTGGGGGTTCACACTGCAGTATTAAAAAACTGCAACTGATTTCTTCTTTTTTTGAGAAATATCATCACAAACAAGAACTCTGTGGCACAATTAACTGTAGATGTGCAGATATACAACCCCCCCCCAACCCCCAGCCCCCAGCCAACCCTGCTATGGGGGTCATTTAAATGGCACAGCCACCTTCAAAAAAACATTACATTACAACCATTACAGGCATAAGCACTTAGCAGACGCTCTTTTCGAGAGCGACTTACACAGCTTTTTGCATTGTTTACATAGTATCAATTAATACAGTTGGATTTACACTGAAGCAATTCAGTGTACCCTTGCTCAAGGGTACAACGGCAGTGTCCTACCTGAGAATCACACCTGCAACCGTTTGGCAGTGTTGGGCAGTGTTGGGCAGTAGCTAGCTACAAGTAGTGGCACTACTAGTTTAACTACATATTCCAGTAGTTTGGCAGTAGCTTAGCTATTTTCTAAATAATGTAGTTTTTTGAGTAACTAGTTTCTTTTTCCATCAAGTAAAGGCGTAGCTTGACCAAACGCTAAATCACTGCTTTCTATTTCACGTCAACATTATTTACTTTTAAATCAGACAAATCGCAACACACAAATAGGCTACTTGTGTCCACCAGGCATCGTGGCAGCAGTAATTCCAGACTTCTGATTGGTGTAGAACTTGCATGCTGCGTGCACCCGCATGTAAATGTAACTTTTCTGCCTATAACGCATAATAGAGTTCCGCAGTCCCGCCCCCTCCTATCCCTGGCTGGTGCCTGAAGACTGCCAGAAGTCATTACCTGCAGGGGTGTAAAGTACTTGAGTAATTGTACTTTGTTACAATACTTAAGTACTGTTTTTGGGGATTTGTACTTTACTCGAGTATTATTAAGTTTCTATACTTGTACTTTTACTCAATTACATTTCAGAGAAAAAAAACATACTTTTTACACCTTACATTTAAAATGCAGACCTTCAAAGTACAAAGTACAAATCTCGCAGGTCCAACGATTTTAATGAGTATATTTGTTTCTCTGGCCGAACTAACCTTAACATTATTAATCTTGCGGCCGCACTTTATTTAAAACAGTCAATCAAATCCCCATCAATGGAACATTAACCCGCCCATACCCATGCTGATTGGTCCTTGTGCAAGACTAGAAAGCGGGGATCATTTATTAGACACCTGCTATCAAAATAACTATTTGACAAGAACATTAGGATGTGCAATGTCGAACCCACGTATAAAAAAAAAACTGAACTAAACCCTTAATTTTTTTCAAGGTTGTAGTTTGGCCAACTTTACAACTGGATGATGTGATGTGAATGCCGTCCATGTTAGTTTACCTCGACATGTTTTTTCAAATTCGATGGAGAAGTGCATTAAATCATTTTAATGCAAAAAAAAGTGTTCTCTGTTCTTTAATTTCAGCATTGTCTATCACAGAACTCATTCCATTGTGGGCCGAGTGTATGCTGGGTTTCATTCCGGCCTTGCCTAAACACCAGCTGATGATTTCACTAATTAGCTCACCTCTTCAACTAACTCACCTGGTGCAATGTGTAGTTAAAATGAAAACTTGTATACACTCGGCCCACGATGGAATGAGTTTGAGACCCCTTGTCTATCCCTTGCAATAAAAAAAGTTTTTACTTTTACTTTTTAGTACTTAAGTACATTTAAAAGTAGGAACTTTTTTACTTTTACTCAAGTGTATTTTTAGCCAGATACTCTGACCTTTACTTGAGTAAGATTTTGAGACAGTATCCATATTTTCACTTAAGTATAATTTCTGGGTACTTTTTACACCCCTGATTACCTGCCCTCACTTCGGGATCTTTCAGTCACCCTTATGATGATATTATGGTATTGTATGGACCAAACTTTGACATATATGTGATAAAAGTCCATTATATACTCACCACTGCGTTTAAATCAAATTTGAATCGTATAATTAACAGAGTTGGAGAAACATAACTACACTACCCAGAATCTCCGGTCGTACATCGCCGGCTTCCACTTTTGCTATCTAACGCAGTAGCTACCTGCCACTCTGCTAGTGGAAATGGCTATCACACGGTCTGCTCTTGTAACTTATTATAGAAGTAGCTACCGGCCAAAAAAGTAGCTACGGGTCACTCTGCTAGCGAAAATGGCTATTACTTTGTCTTATTATGAAAGTGAAACTAAGAGTATCACCAAGGGTGAGAATCACTATCAGTCTGGCCAATGGCCATGTCGAAAGTGTCAGCTTTATGGCTTTCACTCCAGCAGTGGTGGTGAGTGAGTAACCCGGATGTTGTCATTTCAGTAGTTTTTTTGTTGTTTATTTGTTGGACAAAAATTATTTTAAAATGTGACAACGCCTCTCTTACGTGTTTTGAACATCTAGCTGCCTGAATATAGAAAAAAATAAATTCAGTCCATTGTCTCCCATTATATTTTTTCCGAAAAGTGGAACATTTTATTAGACTGTAAGTAGCCTAGCCTACGTACTATTGACATGTCTTCCGGTAATTTGTTAAATGCGATAAACAAGAGTGGGTATTTTATTACTACAAGTAGTGGCCTAGCTAATTAAGATTTTAAAGCTGACGTGAACGGTATTTCCAAGTTGGAAGAGCTCGTAGTTACCATATCTCTCCCAAATGTCGTGAACACAGTGTGCCTAGCATGGGTTGGGGGCGGAACCTTTGCAAGGATTCCCTGACCGGGCCTAAAAAAAAAAGAGCACTCTTAATCAGTGAAGTTATGCACCTAATTCAGTAATCCTGCTTTGTGTTACAGGCCCCTAGTGTAATAATAATAAACTGTATTTGTATAGCACACTTTCAATACAGGTAGTAACAAGGTGTTTCACAATCCTGATAAAATAACAGTAAAAAGCAATAAGATGACAAATATGATGTCACTTCTCATTTAGTGACATCACACTAATTGTAATTCACTTTGCAATTCACTTTGATAATGCATTCACAAAAACATTGCTAAGTCAATTTGGATTCACGTGTGGACGTTTTTGCAAATCGGCTGCACTATTATTTATTAATTGATAAAAATCAAACGTACGATGATGTAACCAGCCACAGCTGTTAAAGGCTTGCAAGTAATCGCTATGTTTATAGCACAATAAAGAAGGCCTAGCCTAATCATCTGTGCTATGCTTGGGCCACCTATGTGTATGGATCACACCTATGCAACACAAAGTAGATATAATAAGTTCTACGCACTTATAGCCAATAGGCTATTTAAGTAGCCTAATCAAAGTGGGTAAACTTTACCTACTTCACTTTTAATTAAGGTGGGCCGAGAATGAAATAAAATAAAAAAACTATTATTGTAAAATATTTGTGCTATAAAGTACCTACAAGAGACAGTTGATTTTCCTTATCAAATTTGAGGAAGTAGCTTCAATGTAGTTAGCTACTTTTTCTTAGTAGCTTGTAGTGTAGATTGCTATTTTCATCAAAAGCGTAGCTTTGCTGTAGCTTAGCTACTTTAAATCATGAGTAGCTTGTAGCTTGGCAAGCTACCATTTCAAAGTAGCTTCCCCAACACTGCCTTTTGGTTACAACCTTAACCATTATATTACACTGCCGTTACTTACAACTGCCGCTACACTATGCATTTCTAGTGAAATAACATACAGTAATGGCCAAAGTATTTGGATTTCTGCAGTACAAGTTGGCTTTTTTTTTTGTTGGCATTGCTACTTTTTCTGTCCACAATTGAGGAATGGTTCATCCTTGGATGTGAAACAGAGAGCGTCTGGTATCACGGCAAGGAGGGAGGTGGGAGGGGAATGGCTGTGAGGGTTGACTGATCTGTAGTTTCGCCACTGACAGCCGGCTCGGTTGGCGTGCCCGTTTTTTTATGGCTTACTTTGGCCTGCCTCTTACTATGGCTTACTGATGTCTGTCTATTTAATACATATTCTTTTTATAACAATTTACATGAAGCAGATTGTATGTGTCATTCATAAGTCTTTAACATACTCCTTACTACGTCACAATAATGAGCCTATCATAAGTATGCATTTATAATTATAATTCGTCATTGTTATATGCTGTGACACCTAATGTTACTGTATGTCAGTACTGCAATAATGCCTTTTTATAATAATTATCTATGTTTATGACAAGAGATATCATTATTGTTTGCTTAAAAAAGTGAATTTGCATTGTATAACAGTTGCAAATTTGCATTGTCTTTAAAATCAGTATTAGCGTAGCGTAAGTGTCCCATTTCAGATGGTCTCATGCTGTTAAAGGTACTTGCAAAACCAATGCTGTCAATCTATGCAATGATTATACATATTCCTGTGTACATTATATTTCCACATATTAGTTTTTTTTGTAATTTGTGGAAAGGCTTGAATTCCCCCTGCAGTGAGCTCAGATGAGTACTGTTGTTAGTACTGCCACCTACAGGCCAGTGGTGGAACTCCATCAGGCTGAGGGGGCTGCATCTCGCACCGAGGCCTGGAAAGCGATCTGGAGCCCATCAGCGAAACAGAGATGTTGAGTACGTTTTGAAACAGAATATAGCACTCGGTTTCATACATTCAAACACACAGACAAAAATTCACTAACATGAACACACACACACAGCACACAGAGCAAAAAGAGAACTCTAATCTAGTGCAAAGATTATTATGGAGCATTGCGAGGACATGACATTATGTTTGCGCTGAGATTGCTGTCTCTCTCGATTGGTGTGCACAGATGATGTAGTTGTACTTTGTATTTTTGTATTAACAGATTTCATGGGTTTGGAAAACCAGCCACTAGGAAACTGGGTTGTCACCAATGTGTAGCAGAGTGCTTTACAAGGTATATACAAAACAAAGATGTATTGAATGTGCTATAGAGGCATATGTAGATACCGCACTACTTCCGTAACAAAATCAATTAAAGTCAGCATACAGTTTAAACAAAATACCAGTGAACAACCTTTATATGTATATGTTTATGAGGAAGCACTTCAGCTTCAATGTTGTACTAATGAAAGGCAAAGCAGACAGTTGAAACTGTGTGTTGGACAGTCAAAACCAACAAAGGTCAACAGATATGTGATGCCACCGCTGATTAAAACCTATATTTACCCACAATTTAAAATTTCCAATTTTCTCTATCAACAAACGGTATGTGCACGTAAAAAAAAAATGGTACAACATGCAATTTTTCTGTTAGGAAGAAGAAAGCCACTATCACTTCAGCGTTGCCAAGAAAGAGATTAGGTTTTGAACAGGCCGCAAAAACGAAAACAGCAGACACAATTTCGAGGCAGGCCGGTTCTCATTCCACAAATTAAGTGTGTTTCCCGAAGATTACATCACTTGGGAAAGCGAGTCAGAGAGGAGATAGTAAAATGCACGGATAGCCGCATTTACATTTTATTTTACAAATTTGTATCAAGTTGGTTCCAATGCGAGGGCACCTTGGCGTGTGCGCATGGTCGTCTCGGACATATTGACAACAATATCTTATTACATTTTACACAGGATGGGGAGTAATCCATCATCTCTCTTCAATGCAATGGTCCAACAGTTATACAATATAATGGATGGAAAACGTGAATATGAATGAACCAAAAAGAAATTCTGATAAACACTTTTTTTTTTTTATCACAGTACAGACTTTTGTCTTTTGTTGCAGAACTGTCAAATGACAACAGTTAAGAATGAGCACATTGACTGATAGAATGCGCTGATCTTAAAGGTGTTGAGTGAAACATTAGACCACACCCATCTTTATTAACAGCATCCTCTTAAAGTATTAGTATCCATTTAACTGATAGACTTTGTTTGTAAGCCAGTGTCACTCCTTCATAGCTGGGTGTTTTTTTAGCCAGATAAAGGTGAGTGCCCCCCAACCCCCACCCAATCCCCATCCATCCCCCCCATGCACGCAATTAGGAGGTGTGGGCGATCAATGAATTACATACGGTGGGAAAATAACTCTGGTGAAGTCAGCAGGCAGCATATGCTCTGCTTCTGAGACCTTTTCAATCCTCAGAACAATTTACACTTCTGAAGAGCAGACCTGATATGAAAATAGTAATAACCTTGGGGTGGGTGGGTGTGCTGGCATGCATGTTTGTGTGTGTGTGCAATCGTGTGCGAGTGTATGAGTGTGGGGTGGGTGTACATATGATGTCTTGATTAAGGATTAGTGATGCACCTCCTCTCCCCTCTGTAGGATGAAGATGTGTGGATGGGGTTTCCATGACGCCTTAGTGGGCAGGGTAAGGGAGGACCAGCGCTGCTGGCTAGAGGAAAAAAGGTGGGTTTTTTGAGGATCTCTGTCTAATGAGGCTGACTGTGGAGGCTTCATTGAGAAGGTCAGGGAACGGTGGAATACAGCTGCTCTGCAGGCATGATTTGGGGGAAGGCTTGTAAGGACAGACAGGGTTTGGAGTTATGTGTGGGCTCATCTATACTCTTAACGTGTCCATTCATATGAAAGCTTTCTGTCCTGAATACAAGTCGACTCCTGAAAACTGCACATAATTGGAACTGTTGAGACATCACCCACTTAACTGGAGAATACACAAAACATAAGTGAATGATGTTCTATGCATTGGAATTCAGAAGATCAGCATAGAAGAGATAATGCATTCATTTCATGTAAATGTTGTTTTCATGTTAACTATAAACAAATAAATAAATAAGAACTGCAAAAAACTGAAGAAACTGGTGGTGAAGAAGGCACATAATATCCCTCCAGTTTTCCATGGCATATTAAATATTTCTCTATTCTTGGTTTGGTCTGAAGACACAGATCATTTACCATACCACCCTCAATCCTCCCATCTGTCAATCCCAGACTTTCCTCATTCCCTTCTCACTCTGCTCAGACCACACAGCAAACATTTTACACACACACACACACACACACACACACACACACACACACACACACACACACACACACACAGCACACACACAGGCACACACACACAGGTCAAAGTGTCTGGTACACTGGTACATATCTGAAATCTGCCAAACCTCATGCGCTGTGGTTTCTATTTTCTAAAAAATTTGTTTCTGATTTTTTCCCATTTTACCCCCGTGTAGCAACCGCTAAAGAATCACCGCTATACAACCCCATCAGTCGGTAGTAGGAAGGAGGGCGCAACGTCCTCTACAGGGCGAAACTCCTCGAGCTCCTGACTGTGATTCCAAAAAACTGAAATACTGGACAGTTAACATGAAAACAACATTTGCATGGAATGAATGAATGTATTATCTCTTCTATGCTGTTCTTCTGATTCCAACTCACCCAGGGCCATTCTGTGCACAGCGATGCTCTCCGAGCCCCTCCCTCCACCCAGGAGCAGCCACCAATTGCCACTCCCACAGGGCACCAGCCATGCTCGGATCTGGCAGGACCAGGGATCGAACCCCCGATCCTCAGGGCGTAACCGCACAGACTAAGTCTGTGCCTCAGCCCGCTGCACCTCTGCAGCGCCCCGGTGGTTTCTATTTTGCATATTTATTTTCTTTTACTTTGTTATTCTCTGGACGTAGTGGAGGTTCAGTTGCCCGCTCGCCAGACGTGTGGGGGTTGTGTACCTGTCTGGTGTGGGCTCAGTGGAAAGGGGGAGCCAGTGACAGAACAAAGACCGCTGCAGGAGATGACTTTGCTCAGGGGTTAGGCGACAGGCATCAAAGATCAGACTTTACAGGTTTCAGCCCATACTAAGAAAGGCAACAAAAAAAAGTGAAGGAACTCTGGTCATGACAAGAAATCTTGGCACGGTTCTATAGTTTCAGTAATCTTATTGTGTGGCTGTCACTGTCTGAATATTGCATGGTATATACTAGGGGTGTCCAATCTTATCCGAAAAGGGCCAGTGTGGGTGCAGTTTTTGTTTTAGCCCAGCACTAAGACGCCTGATTCTACGTGTCAACGTCTTGATTGAAGACCGTGATTAGGTAATCATGTGAATCAGGTGTCGTAGTGCTGGGCTAGAGCAAAACCTGCACCTACATTTTTCAGATAAGACTGGACACCCCTGGTATACATACAATGTAGACGACGAGACGATGAAATTGAAATGACTGATCGGCATTCGGATATAAGAACGGATGCAGCAGCTGTTTCTGAGAACACCGCATATTTTGACTGGAATTTACCTCTAACAAAACAAGAACACACTCACAGAGTCCTGACACTCTTTGTAAGGAATCTGAACCTTGAGGTTCTGTGGTTAATGGCACTGATTTTGATCAGGAATGAAAGCTGCAGGCTGGATGGCCCAATTGGGTCAGTTGGTAAAGGGAGGCAGAGTTTGGTATTTTTAACATCAACCCTCTTGTACAAAATCATTTTTGCATGACCTGTGTGTCCTTCCCTCCCGCCCCTGTCACATATGCTGCTCAGTTTCTCAGATGGACCATCATCTTTCTGTCCTCCTTTAGCTCCCTTAGTAATTTCTCTCTCTCCATAGAAAGAGATGCAGTGAACCTCAGTAGATTACAGAGATTATATTACATTTTTATCAAATCTTTACTTTATGTATTTCTGTGGGGCTTCCTTTCCCCTAGGAATGCATATGGCCAAATTTACTTTGATCTGTAGAAAAACAAGAGAAACTTTTAGTTACTTTGGATAACATCTAATATTTTTTTTTTATGATTTTACATTATTCTACAGTATATTATTTATTTTAATCCATTTACGTGAACACCATGTGCAATAACCACAAAAAAGATTTTCCAAAGATCCAGTTTCCACAACTCTATGATAAAAAATAAACACTGATACAATCACACAGAAAGAACAGGAAGTTACCTGAAAGCAAAAAAGTTGTTTCTTCATCTCAAAGAGCTAGTGCACAAAGTGCAAGTTTGATTGCACCTTACTTTTGATTCTCAGCAGAGGAGTGAAGTAGAATTTTCACAGCTCCGGGAAAGGGTATGATTTCTGAGATCCGTCTCTGGCAGATTTACAAAAAGGAAACAGACGTGCGAGTTGTCATGGGTGACAAAGGCCCATTGGATGTGATTGGTTTGCCTGTCTGGCACTGTTAAATCTGTCTGGACTGGACCTCTGGGCACTGTAAGACTGAAAAAGGCGTTATCAGTCATAAACCCTTGGAGCTGGTGGTGATTTCCTTGAGGGTGCAATAAAACAATTTACCAGGCGGCCTGAGAACCCTTTTCCTCTGACCTCTCATGGCTTCGAAAACTACAGCTGGAATTAACCCTACAAATGGACTTTAGAAGGCATCCTGTAGGAGGTTTGATCCTCATAATGAGTAACCCAGGTTTTTCACAGGATCAAAGGCTCTTGAACTGAATGGATTTTTGGACTATTGACTAAAACAAAGCTGTATATGTATATTGCATCATATGTATGTGCATGTAAATTAGTAATTGTGGAAGTATAAAGTAATTGTGGATAATATGATAAATGTGGTGAACCTGGATAATAAGTGTGTGGTATGTGAAAGTATAGGAGGGGTATAGAGAAAGAATGTGAAAGGAGGATTGTATAGGTTATCAGGGATGCGCTTGTCCATATAAGTGTCTGGAACCTAGAGTGGCCATCACCGGGACCTCACCTGATATCTAGATATGATAGAGAAGATCATAAGATTACGCGCCGTCGTTCAAAGAGTCTTATCACTGTCACTAGATTGGGAGGGGTAGCTGTTTCTCTCCCTGGAGGGGGGTCCCTGGGTGGTGAAACTTCTCTTCCTGCCAGACCTTATTTGGACAAACAAAGGGACTTGTGGAGTTTGGAAATCCTGTATTTAAGGACAACCAAAAGGGATATTCGAGGAGAATCTGCTTAACAGTTCTCCTGGTACCATAGTCACACCGTACGGAATCACTTGGTGATATACTTTGTTAGTGAACTTGTTCATGTTTATGTGTCTTAGCAGCATGTTATCCTGTGTTTAGCTATAGGCATTGAATGTGTGCATGTTTGCTCTCACAGTTTTAACCAGTGATTATTTGTCATTAATAAATTATCATGTTTTCACATCAACTGCATCTTTCTTTTAAACCTTTTTCCAGCTTCAATTGCCTGCATGATCTGAGCTGCAGCATTCCAAGCCCTGTGGTGTGAATGCGGGAGTCTCAGAGTCAGAACTCCTGCGTCTCACGCAGGCCTAATTCCAAGCTAATGACCTCCCTGCCAGTTATTCAATTATTTTTATATTTAACGTGCGTGGTCTCCATGACTCTCATCCATCTTATACCCTTTTCAGCCTAAATTACAACTGAAGACTCAGGGGGACAATTCTGACCAAGGACCGACTGATCAGCGGCCTGGTACAGAAAGTGGCGTTCTCAAGTTGGGAAGGCAGTCAAGTTTCTGCCCGCAAACAGGGTTGGTAGTATATGGTTCTGGTGATTTGATGTGAAGAGAACCCATGGGCGTTCTACGCCGGTTCTTGTCAAATTAGCCTTAAGGAGCCCTTTAAATACACTCAGAGTAGTGCATGGTTCTGGTGATTTGATGTGAAGAGAACCCATGGGCGTTTTACGCCGGTTCTTGTCAAATTCGCCTTAAGGAGCCCTTTAAATGCACTCAGACCTGGGCTCGCAACTATCTATGATAAATATAATGCATGTATTGTGTTGGCTAGACCCCCAAACTCTGCGTTCTCCACCGAACTGAGCTTCAGCAATAATGTTGATTCCGGCAAACATATATTGAAGTAATGGTGCGAGTTGAGTGTAACCACTCCGAGCTCCACGCATGTTTAACCAAAATTCTAAAATATAATTATAAATGGAGTCAGATACACGAGTAAATAAAATAATAATATTTCTAAATAACTTTTACCTTTTCCCACAGCAATAGTGGAATACATCACGCTTAAACCTTCGCTCCGAGCTATTCCCTCATTGGTCTAGTAATTGCGGATTCTACAGCACCATTGGCGCTGACGCATGGTCCAAATCTTCTGCTTATATGAGAACTCACTCATGGTCCAGACCAGCTGTTACATCAGCACTCATGCATGGATAAAACCTCCTTCTTATATGAGAACTCACTCATGGTCCAGACCAGCTGTTACATCAGCACTCATGCATAGATAAAACCTCCTGCTTATATGAGAACTCACTCATGGTCCCTGTTACATCAGCACTCATGCATGGATAAAACCTCCTGCTTATATGAGAACTCACTCATGGTCCAGACCAGCTGTTACATCAGCACTCATGCATGGATAAAACCTCCTGCTTATATGAGAACTCACTCATGGTCCAGACCAGCTGTTACATCAGCACTCATGCATGGATAAAACCTCCTTCTTATATGAGAACTCACTCATGGTCCAGACCAGCTGTTACATCAGCACTCATGCATGGATAAAACCTCCTGCTTATATGAGAACTCACTCATGGTCCAGACCAGCTGTTACATCAGCACTCATGCATGGATAAAACCTCCTGCTTATATGAGAACTCACTCATGGTCCAGACCAGCTGTTACATCAGCACTCATGCATGGATAAAACCTCCTGCTTATATGAGAACTCACTCATGGTCCAGACCAGCTGTTACATCAGCACTCATGCATGGATAAAACCTCCTGCTTATATGAAAACTCACTCATGGTCCAGACCTCCTGTTACATTAGCACTTATGCCTGGATAAAACCTCCTTCTTATATGAGAACTCACTCATGGTCCAGACCACCTGTTACATCAGCACTCATGCATGGTCAAAACCTCCTGCTGATATGAAAACTCACTCATGGTCAAGATCAATTTCCACCACCAAGCACCTTCATCATAGATCCTGCTGTCAATGTGTGATATGAGTGACAGACGTCAAACCAGCAGTGGAAAGAGGGAGAGAGAGGGAGACCGGGAGAGAAGGAGAGAGAGAGGAAGAGAGAAAATGAGAGAGAAAGAGAGAAAGGGGAGAGAGGAGAGAGGGAAAGGGAGAGAAACTATTAATTTGTGAATAGAATAGTGTATACTTCCCCAGCTCTCTCTGGAGACATGCACCCCCCAAGCAAAATAAAATGCTTTTTGATAATATTGAGAAGGAGACCATTTAAAGAGCTTTATTGAGGAAGGTTCAGGTCAAATAATGCACTTGCAAAGGAGAGTCCATATTATGTTATATACTGTATATATTTTGATGAGGTTTATAAATTCTGCCAGTACCTCTCCTCTGTGTAACACATGGTCCTGTTCGGTTGCATAAATCACGTAAATCTCTCAATTACAATAATATGTCTTTTTTTTTGCCAAGACACCGAAACGCGAATATGAAGATTATGTGGAGTTAATAGTCCTACACATCACTTTATCACACATGAACATAAATATGTATGAATTTTTTTAAACCATGTAGGGTCAATCAATAATTCTATTATTGCCATATGATTGTTGGCAGTAGGAGTGTGTGTTTGTGTGTGTGTGTTGGGGCATGATTTTTATTTTATTTTAAATTATTAAAATAAACAAACAAATAAATACAAAAAAAAGAACTATGGATTTTCCAATCAACATTATTAATTATACCCGAAAATGACTTCATAGCACAATCCCCCCACCCACACACATACACACACACATGCATTGCCCAGTGTGCTTACTCGTCTCTCAGTTAAAAGTCATCCCGGTTCATATTGCTTTATTGACATCAATTTCTGCATGCATTACCCAAGCAGTTCCATGCTGGTGGAGACAGCAAGGTCAACCATTTTATGACCATCATCATTAATAAATAACAATAGCTATAATAACAATAAACTGCTAGTGTAGGACAATGCATTATACAAAAACAAACAGTAGTTATTTGTAACGTCAAAATCAATACAGTGTAGCATGTGTCCTTTCTTACAGAAGCAGTAAAATTGGTGGTAAATTAGATACATTTTTAAAAATGTGATTGCCTCAGCTGCCCTCTGGCACTGATAGGCTGTAATGTGTTGGGCAGCAAGTGGGCCGTTCTTCTATTTTAGAGTTTTCAGTTTTTTGTTTTAGGAAAGCGTTTTATAGTAATTTCATATTTTCTATAAAGTAGAGGAGAATGTGATCTGCCTGCCACTCGCTCTCCATATTTATTTATTTTTGAAAAGGCTGCTGTTTGAATTTCAGTGGAAGGGAAGTGGCACAGCCACTTTTCTTTCCCCGAGAGACTCTGTGTAGGTGGCATTGTGCAGCCTTGTTATACTGCAGTCACCTGTATCTGTGCAGGTTTGCAGCCTGGTATGCACTCAGTCAGTAGTCTTCCCTAGGCTGTGTCTGAATCAGCCTCCTAACTACTGTGTCCTTAAAGTATGTACTGTGTCTACTAAGAATACTGCGTACTGTTTAGTGTGTACTTTTTAGTATACAATGGGCAGTATGTGAAAAATACCACCAAACTATTCTAATATTACTATGGTAGTGTCATAAATCATGCCGCACCTGTGTAGATTGCACTCTGATTCAGGGCGACAATAAGCCATTTCAAAGCTGTTCTAACAGTGTGAGGTCAGTTTTAACAATGTACCACCTGGGTTCAATTAGTATTTGCTTTGGATTTATACTTTTCTGCACTCTACTGATCTTGCCTGGTGCATTATTTAGGGCTGGCAGTGTAGTATAATGGTTAAGGATCTGGCCTTGTAACCAAAAGGTAGCAGGTTCAATTCCCAGGTAGAACACTGCCGTTGTACCTATGAGCAAGGTACTTAACCTGCATTGCTTCAGTATATCCAGATGTTTAAATAGATCATATGTAAAAAAAAAAAACATAAAAGGTTTGTAAGTCACTCTGGATAAGAGCTGTACTGTACTGTAATGTAATTTAATTTGCTCCAATGCACCAGGCGGGCAAGCTTAGTCAAATGCAGAAATATTTGAATCCAAAACAAATAAGCCATCTGTGTTTGTTTGGTAATGGAAAACGATGTCAAGCTCCATGTCATTTTTAATGAGACCAAAGTGTTCACTTACTTCCTGAATAGAATGCTTGTGAACATATTAGCAAAAAATGTGCAAATAAGTACTTAATCAAGATATTTTTAAATACCCTAAATTTTTTGAAATGTTGTATACTTATCAGCTTTTTAAAAAGTATACTCAACTAGCATACTCAATATGGGCAAGTGCGCTGATTCGGACACGGCCCCAGACTCTGCCCCAGTCACTAAGCACCTGCCCTTTCCAGAACATCAGCCCTCTCAGTGATTTACTTTGGGCTGCCACTCAAATTGTTTTAATGATACATTGAATCTGCATCTTTTTCTGCTGTTCTGCGTATCCTGCCACTTTACGCCCGCAAAAACGATAGCATAACTACAGTGAAATTTCAGGAACTTTCCTGTTTTTCCACAAGTAGAGTATACAGTACCTAAGAGGAAATTAATGGGAAATGACGGCCTGAATTAAAAAAATACTTTGGGAAATTACTGAATAGCCGATAATGAACCCAATGTTTGAAATTATCCTTATATTGATGTTAAATAGGCTATCTACCTATTATATAAAATTCTGTATAGGCTATCTACCTGTTTTTACAAAACAACTATGGGGAGGCATAACATTTAGCATACTGGAGGGAAAGAGTGACATTTTCTGTCGTTATGGCCTAATTTCAAGTTGTTTTTAACTATTTTCTGTCGTTTCTATATATTTCCATATAGTTATCGATTCTTACACAATAACTATTTGCAGGTAGCCTAGCATACTTTCTAGAGGAAACATTCGCTGTCGTTATGTAGTAATTTCCCAAAGTATTTTTTTAATTCAGACCGTCATTTCCCGTTCATTTCTTTTTAGGTACAGCATACCTACTTGTGGAAAGAACAGGAAAGTTTTTGAAATTATGTAGTAATTTTCCGAAGTAATTTTTAAATTCAGGCTGTCGTTTCCTGTTAATTTCTTCTTAGGTACTGTATACTCCACTTGTGGAAAGAACAGGAAAGTTTCTGAAACTTCTCCCTAGTCGAAGAGGGCTGGTTGTAACAGCACTCTAATATGAAATAAAATACACAGCAAATTGATTTAAAAATTGGATGATGTCATCAAATTGATTAAATTTGTGTATTGTTGCCTGAATGAAAAGGAAGAAAGTGAAAAATAACCTCAGGGTTTCGATGCGTTAACCCTTTGTCTTCACCCCCATCCCCCAGCACACACAACACACACACACACACACACACACACACACACACAAGCTCGAAACCCTCACTACAATCGCCATCACCGCCACCCATTCTGCACAATTTTTCACTGCATGGACAGTGAAGTGTGAAGACATACGTGTGCATTTTAGCCATTCTATTTATGTGTGTTTGTGTGGAGCCACTGGTGCGTGTCAGTGGTCAGTGCTGCAATGTGGGCGGCTCTTTGTTACAGTGCATGCGACTTCACTTTGTCTCTTCAACACGTGCAACAAGGTGCTATCATTGCCCAACTGTCAAAACAAGAAAAAAACATTACATGTTCCAGGCTGTGCCATATGCTAATAGTATAAAATTAATATGTGAAACGTGAACACACTTAGAGTGTGTGCACTTAGAGTGGCTTCCCATGGCGGCTTTACTAATCATAATGAATAAGTGATAATGAGTGCTGAATGATTATAAGCTGCATCATTCCTGATTTTAAAAAGTCAGATGGAGATGTGGAGTGGTATGGTGGAGCAGTAAATGGCATAATTGAACAAAAGCTCTAAAATGACGTGTTCAAGTCTTTCGTTTTTTAAAACTAAATATCAAATATGAACAAGTAACTCAGCCACAAACCTTCATCTTATTAATGTTTGAACACAGCTCCCCCCCTCCAAAAAAAAGTCTAATCTAGAAGTTTGGGGTGTGATGTTAGGTTGTTGATGAGTATGAAGGGTACTGATAAGCAAATGCCAAAAAAGTGACAGTCTCAACCTCATCTTCTTCTTTCCTCGTCTCCCACGTCTTTCTTTCGCAGATAAGCGGAGGCCTTGGTACTGGCCGGGATCAGAAATGAACCCAACTGCCATTCGTAAATAATGAATTTCAGAGATTCTGTCACCTCTATCCTCTATAGTCATCCATTACTTTCGGAAACAAATTTACCGAATGGCTCGGGGAAAGGGGGGAGACAGACTGGGTAAAGAGAATGCCGGCCCACAGAACAGGAAGTGACCCTTATTCATCTCAGCGCTGACACAGTGGCTGATTTCACCCATTTTGCACCCTTCTTTTATTTCATTGAAAAACCAATTAAAACCCGGAGCCGTGCGCCACGCTGATAAGTGAGTGCTGTCATTAAGTTCCTTTCTTCCACCAGATAAAAGTCTCTACGACAAGAGCTCGACATGTGCGTTAACAAACCTCCACCATTACCCAGGCATTAGCGAGAGAGACAGCCATTTGGCATAGGCAATGCGCCATTCAGAATTCTATCGGTTCAAGACCACAATTACCTTAAGAGGAAAGCAAACCAGCAAAAAAGAGAAAAAAAAAGAAAACCGTAAAGATGTCATAACTCTTTCAAAGTGCCATTCCAGTTCAGGAATCGGCACAGTCAGATGTGTTTACCACAGTGGTAATATCCAACCTGAGGGCAACAGTCCCGCACATTTATATACCTCTCTCTCCCTCTGTTTCACCTCATACTTCCAATACAATACAATACATGCCAGGTATTAAATCTGTTCACCAATCTCATAAAACACTATAGAAATCTCAGTACTGTTATTCTTGCAAAGGAAGGGTACACAAAGTACAAAAAAAATGGTTGTGAATATTTGTGTGACATTTTAATTGGGAAATCAAGCTATAATTTTAGGAAAGTTTAATTTTGGTTGATACCATTGAATTGTTTGGTAATTGGATTATGTATTGTATAGGTTTCATTCTCATATGTTTTTGTAATTTTTTTTCAAGGATGGGGGTAATTTTGGAGAGCATCCATTCTACCAGAAGGAGACGCCGGAAAAATATGTTGATATCCCATCACAGGACGGGCATGAATATAGCCATGTGATTTCTTCGTATTTCCACCGCTCTTATGTCAGACACAGACTGGCTGTGACAGCTTTGTCAGCGCCACCCCCCGCTCTCTGGATAACCACCGCTGGCCCGACAGGTTCCGTCTTTTGACTCCTCCACTGTCCTGTTCAGGGCTGCATACTATCAGCTTTGATCAGCGCCTAGACCGCCGGCAGCAGCGCGTCTCCACCGGAGAGACGCCTTCTTCGTACAAACTGTCAGGAACAATTACCGCCAAAGACAAACCTGGTCTGTACAACCGGAGAGGAGCGCTTGCAGGCCCAGTGAAGGTCAAAGCCAAGCAAAATTAGGATAAAAGGAAAAGAAACGGCAAGAGTTTTATGTAATTAATCACTAATTTGTTGAATATATTACATCTGGCACTGGAAGGCTGAAAGACACTATAGCCAGAATTCAGTCATTTGTCCTTAAGAAATAAACACAAAGAGCGTAAAGTGTTGCCCTGCAGTGTGAACACATTGTTCTCCGTTGATTTTACTGACTACTGAACCCACCAGACTGTGCATGCATTAAAAATTCTAACATTTTGGCTTGGTATTCTCCTGGCAGTTTTATATCCATCCACCTCTACAGTGTGGCCAATAAGAGCGCAATCTATTTCTATTAAAAGTGTTTATTTAGGGGTCCTAGCGCTTGCTGTTACGAGGTGAACGGAGAGGTGGACCCAAGGGCAGAGACACAGGGGGCAGGAATCAGGCAGCACGCTAAACGGTGATTTAATGAACAAAAATAGACACTGAAAGAAAAACAATACTCCAGGAACCAAAATAATCACGGAAACAATTAACACTACACACAAACTGGAGCTTGAGAAAAGGAAAAAGGGACAACAGCCGTGGAAGAGAAGCTTGCAAACACGGGAAAGTACACTACACGACTGAGTGACAATCAAGGACACCTGGGAAACTTAAATACACAAGACAAACGAGACGCAGGTGCAAGCAATGATTCAATATCGAGAACAGACCAACACAATATCAGTCCTATGCCATCAACTGGCGGTGAGCACATTCATCATCATTATTATTATTATTAGTATTATTACTATTTTATTTATTGTCATTTATTGTATTTATTTTAAAATGCAGTGGTTAGCACTGTCACCTCTCAGCAAGAAGTTAGTTGAGGGCCTTTCTGAGTGGAGTTTGCATGTTCTCCCCGTGTCCGTGTGGGTTTCCTCCCACAGTCCAAAGACATGTAGCTAAGGCAGGGGTGGCCAATTCCAGGCCTCGCGGGCCGGTGTGTATGCAGGTTTTTACTGCCACCAGTTACCACGGTTCAATCAGCTAATTAGTCATACACACAATCACCGATTCACTTGTAAATTACAGAACGATAAAATGCTACAATACACGCATTGACGCATACCGGCACAAGAACATTCATCAGCTGCTTTTCATATCGCGGATATGTAGATTAAAATATCAGATCGTGTAAACGATTGGGCTAATTCAATAATTGTTAACTGGCGGCAGCAAAAACCTGCATACACACCGGCCCGCGAGGCCTGGAATTGGCCACCCCTGAGCTAAGGTGAATTGGAGACTCTAAATTTCCCATAGGTATGAAAGTGTGAGTGAATGGTGTGTGTGCCCTGCGATGGATTACCGACCTGTCCAGGGTGCATTCCTGCCTCTCGCCCAATGCATGCTGGGATACAATAGAAAACAACAGAAGACCACTGCCCTTTATATTTTGACCACCAACATTTACTGTTTATTCATTTAGTTTTTACATTTTTAGACAGTCATATTAAAATGAGTCTATAGTACAGGAAAAAAGGATAGCTACATCCATTGTTAACAATGCTGGATGCTTTTGAAATGGTCTCAGTCAGGAGCATGTTGTTTTGGGCAGTAGCCTTGTTACTGGAGGGGTGCCTTGTTTAACGTGGGCTGTTTTTACATAAATTATTAGTCACAGGTCCTGGAGCTCAAACTATGTGTTCCGGATTTCTTCACTCTTGTGGAAAGAAAGAAAGTCAAACAGCCTCCGCCGTCTTGCTGTATAAACTGAAAGGATTAGCGCTCATTAACTTTGCATACTGTACACAATTGCTTTCCGTCGTCACCTAACAACCAACCTAAGAATGTTCTGCCACAGGCCTCTTATCTTGTTATTTACGGATTCAAATGTTCACTGGTTTCTCTGTTTAACATGCAAATAATGGACAAGAAAATGAAAATTATATTTGGCTTCTCAATTAATTTCCAACTGCTGTAGATTAAAATTTTTTTTTTGTTTTGCTTCACTTGACAAAACCAGTTCCATTTAGTTTTGTATCCCCCCCCCCCTCCCACCTTTCTCATTGACATCTCTACTAATCATAATGGAATCATTTTACACAGCGTAATGAAATATTTGCTATCAAGGCAGCTGCTGCTTGAGCTGTGGTAGTGTGAGTCACGGGCCGGATAGCTCACGGTGGAGGGTCCGGTGGCCATACCTCAGTCAACAGGGACAAAGAAAGCTGAGCTGGTGTGACAAGGACCTTGGCATCGCCCACAGACTAATTTAATGTCCTCTGGATTGAAATGCCAGGAGAGAAATCACATTTTAGATCAGGTGGCTGTACGCAGACTCCATTTCTATTTTCACCTCCACCGGCAACAAAATCCGCTTCTGAAATATATCTGTGAATAAATATACCGCCTGCTCTCTGAGTCATTAGCACACCATGGGGGCGACTCCCCCTAGGCCAGCCGCATCAATACTGACCACTGCATCGGCCATGATTGCAGGACTCGAGAAACTGCTATAAAAAGAAAGAAATATATAAATATTGTCACTCAGGTGGACCATGGAAAGCCATTATTTTTTTAGTCTGTTGGAGCTTTGTTTTAATAAGTGTGAAGCAATGGCTGTCATCATTCCTCTGAAATCAGCCTGCTTTCATTTCAGAAAACCAGATGCAATGGTAAGGGTCTCTGTCGGACTATGTGTGTGTGTGTGTGTGTGTGTGGGGGGGGGGGGGTGTAAATCAGTGGCAAGGTTCTTAAAATAAAAAATAATGTTAAAAAATAATGTTACCTTGCCACGGTAAGGTGTTATAGCAGAATTTCATATGCAAATTTCGAAGGTCAACATTTGTTTCATTTCCAGATTTGTATCTACCATATGCACTTCATAAAATTCTAACTGGGAATAGAACAACAACAAAAAAAAAACTTTTTGAAGAAATCATAGCAGGATGCTAGTTGAGAAACTATTGTTGCTTTTTATTTTCTCCTGTTCTTATAGTTTCTTGACACACATTTTGGATTCCACTGCTGTTTTTTTTTTCTATTTTCATTACTTGTTTATGGTATGATGTACCGGGTGAGAGCTGATCTGCAGGCTGTCAGAGGACTCGCACAGCGAGTCCATCTCCCCAGCACCCCTGTGATGTCATAAAAAAGGCTGTGATGTTTCCGTTCTTTTTTTACTTTCCATCCACAGACATGCATCGCAACTTTGTAAAATTGCTGGGAAATTGCTGTGTTTCCCCCCTCTGTTTTTTCCTTTCATTGTCAAACGCCCCGTGAAATTGACAAGCGACTTATTTTTAGACATCCTTTTTTAGGACTCGTCTCTCTCTGCATATTGCCGGCATTCGCACAGCGGCCGTTTCTTCTCGCAAAACACTCTCGAACGGTCCTCTCATTAATAAGCACATAAGCACCGCACCCATTACCCATAACACATAAGCGCGTAACCATTTCCCATATTTCCAAGAGAGGACTGGTAAATTGAGACACAGGCTTCTGTTGTGTAGTGCAAAATCGTTCCTGGGCTTTTTTTCACTGCAGATTAGGGGCAGATTCAGACCCGTTAGAGCAGTTTTGATAGATAGAGATTCTCCCGGTCGGGCCAGATGAAATCAGTGAAGCTTGGAATAATTTGTCGTCGTAATGGTCCATTCTGGAAGTGCCGGTATTGCGTTCAGCGTGTGGTCTGAATTCACCTTATGTCGATAACATGTGCAATGCACTTCGCATAATCCCTGCTCCCATCAGAATGCCGCAGTTTCCCTCCAAGAAGGAGGGGGGCCGTTAAGCACTGGTTGGAGAATTTGCGAGTCCCGTCCACAGGGAGGCTTGCAAATTGCCTGCAAAAGCAATGTAGTGGAAGGGGGTGGTCAAAGACCTGGCTGATAGAGACCATTAACTTGCCATAATAGTGGCACCACAGATTCAATCGCCTTTCCATCATGCAATGAATAATTCAATTATCCCATTAGGGATCTGCCTGGATTGAGATTCCACATGAGAATTCATCTTTTTTCTCTCTCTGGTACAGTTTGGATATATTCCTGCCCCCCCCCCCCCCCAACCAATACCCTACGTAGGCTGCAGTTATATCTTTTTCACTGTGCGTTTGACGGAACTAGCATCTTGTCGCATGAGCTGGTAGAGTCAATGAAGAATAGGGTAGAGTGCAGCACCTCACAGCTTGCTGGACCCTCGAGAACTCATTGACACAAAACGATTCTGCACAGTTAAGAGTGAAACCGAGAGGTTCTTTAGACTCGGGGCCTGCGTGGAAACATCGCCTGCTCTGAGCACAATCTTCCTGCACGAACATTTCGCTCGGATGGCTCCATTAAAAGCCACCTGTGCAGAGAAAATGGTTCAGATGACGCAAAGCTGAAGCAATGAGACCTGGATGGGGAAACCCAGAAAACCTATGCATAATGCAAAGTCAAGGCCGTCAAAGCAGGATGAGAAGTAGGGGGAGGGACGAGGGGGGGTGGATATTTTGGCCGTTTGATGCTCTTCTAGTGGAGGTCAGGCAGAGGTCACGGGAGGAAGCTATGGAGATGAGGTTCAAAGGAGTATGCTCCGCTCCTGTCTCCCCGGATCCCTGTGTCAGAATGGGGTGCGGGGGGTCGGGACCCGAGGTCAGGGATCCTCTAAACTCTCCGGGGGAGTTTTATGGGGTCATCCGTAAAAAAAGATACCGGTCCGATGATCATAACGTTAAAAGGGTTATAAGACCTTCAGAAACCTGGATGATTGATACAGTCGATGCAATCTAGTCACAGGCGTTCCAAAACATTTCCAACCCATGGCTCACCCTCTGGCCAAGTCCCCCCATATAAAGAGATCAATATTTGACACCTTTATCTGACATCTGATGGAACTACTACCAATACACGAAAAATGTCCACATTGTGATGCTGTTGTGTGCATGTTTGTGTACACTAATATTACAATCATAATTGTACTGATAACAACCAGATACCAGATACATTTTATTTAAAAAATCTAAAATATGTAGTTTATGAACTATAGAAGTATACACAAAATATTTTTTTCAGTTTCAATGCTCTTATAGTTGTTCTGTTCACAAAAAGAATGGCCGAGATGGGCAGCATGACCTGTTCTCATCATTTTTTCTCAAAACCGTTTTTCTGTTGTCTCGTAAAAAAATAAACATGCATACAGACTATTCTAAAAATAAACATGCATACAGCCGTATTCTTTGCTTAATTTTTAATTTTTTGGTTTTCAAAATTAAATATTTAAAGAATTGTACAGAAGAACCAGAAAGTCTTTAGCAGAAACATAATTTTAAAAATTGTTTAGCAATCTCAAAGTGTTCTATTGTGGGAAGAAGGTTTTGAAAGGTTTTGAAAAACATCCTTTCTGGGTCCTCCACAGGTGTCATATAGATGTTACTTATAAAACAACAGACAGGAGGTCTCATTGCCTTACAGCATCATCTGTGAAACACAGCATTTGTTTTATTATAGAACTACACCGGTCTGTAACACGGCTATTGAGTTGTGTGTCCCTTTACGTTCACGTTAAAATGAATTATTAGAATGTTTTTTTTTTAAACAAAGCAAAAGAAACAAACAGAGAAGGATTAAACTGCAGATGTAAGGGGGTAAGTCTAGTGTGCTGTTTGCATGAGGGCTATGCTTTCTTCCTCCTCTGGGTGCTGGTGATCAGAGCTGGGAATCCACAGATTGTGACCCAGAACAGAACGTCATCAGCAGAGCATGAGCAGAGGTCAGGCTGCGTGTGAGTGTGTGAGTGACGATACGGGGATCAGGTGGTGGAGCAGTGGAGTGCAGTTAGTTTGGGTGGGGGGGTGGGGTGGGTGAGGGACTGAGTCCATGAGACTTCTGCGGGCTGGTGGGCAGGTGCCGTTGGGGGGAGGGTTGATGAAATCTGATAGGTGTGGGATGACAGGTTTGTGCTGATTAGATCTTGAGAGCAAGGGGTGATGTAGTGAGGTGGGAGTTGGGGGGGGGGGGGGTTGAGGCGGGAGAGGGGCTACAGGTTACACCCCTCCTCTGCCCAATTTCACCACAGAGAGATGGGGGGAGTGAACAGAAGGAGAGAAAGAGAGAAAGAGAGAAAAAGAGACTGCTGGGATGTGGAAGCTGGAGAATCCCAGGAAAGGTGTGATAAGTCGACAGGTGATGCATCATTCAGAAGTGTGCCCATGGAGGCCAAGCATCTGCATTGCAGTGGCAGGTGTTATGAGATTGGTCACACTTTAAAATACCGGCTGCCACACTCCTGAAGCATTAGCGTACGAATGCTGCAGGAATGTAGGGGTGCTGACGTCCATCACTTATATAACGGTACGCGAGAGCCTGGGGTTACAGGAGAGTGTGTGTGTGTGTGTGTGTGTGTGTGTGTGTGTGTGTGTGTGTGTGTGTGTTGCACAGTTCACCTTTGTGATTCTGAGTATGTAAATTAATTATGTGCTGTTAGTCCAGTTTCGCATTTCCCTTTGCATAAAATTATTTTTAGGATTTCTTCTTTCTTCTCGCATTATTGTGCTTGTCTGTGTGTGTGTGTGTGTGTGTGTGTGTGTGTGTGTATGTGTTAGCGTTTGTTATAAACAAAACTCCACAAATTTTCAAACAAAAGTAAGTGGAAATGGCTATAGATACTTACAATTAAAATTTAATTAGAAAGCTAAGTACGTTGCATATGTACTGCATAAGTACAACCCCTGTGATCTGAACCTTAATGAGTTGATTAGCCTCTAGGTACCATGTCAGTGATTGCGATAGTTTCAAGATGTTTGGAGGACACAATAATAAAGACCAAGGAGCTTTCTCTGCAAGCCAAGGGTAATGTTATCAGAGGGCACAGATTAAGACAAGGGTACAAAAGAACAATTCCAAGTGTGTGATCATCCCAGTGAGCGCAGTAGACAATAAAGAAGGGGAAGCTCCATCATACCACCCAGAACAGTCCGCCAAATCAAAAGTGATCAAACAAGGAAGCAGGTCAGAGAAGCTACTGTGAGGCTAACAATTACTTTAAAAGAGCAACAGAGTTCAATGGGTGAGATTGGAGGAAATGTACCTCGCTCAACAACATCAAGAGCACGACCCAGAGCAGGCCTGCATGGCAGGGTGACAAGATGGAAGCCATTGTTTAAAAACAAAATCTCTCTAAGCTTGCCTGTAGTTAGCAAGTAAGCATGGGAGTGATCTAGCTAAATCTTTCAAGAAACATGGACAAAATACACCCCCAACTAGCATGCAAAGTTGGTAAAGACTCACCCAAAAAGACAGCGAATGTTGCTTCCACCAAATAATAATGTGAGGGGTCTGAATTCTTATGCAAGCAATTTATGCTAGCATTCAGTTTTATTTTCCTTAAAAGATATTTCGCTAAGAAACTAATTTTGCCTTTAAATATTTTCGGTCTGAGCATCTGAGTTATGCAATAAAAATAAATGTGAACGTATCAGCTTTTAATCCTGAAAAATGTGAAACCTGACCACGGGTCTGAATACTTTCTCAAGGCACTGTACATGCATGCATGTCTGACAGGGGCCCAAACAATGGCGCAATTACTACGCTGCAAATCAATACAGATAATAAAAAAGCCTGGGGCCTTTCAAACTCAAGGCCAGGATTGTTCAATCCCGCCTGATAATTGAATTTCTGTCTAAATTTCCTTCGGTATATGTTTTGTTCTCCTGAATTGAATGCATTTTTTTCTTAACCACAATTACAAAAAAAAAGGTATTGTTGAATAAAAAGGCTACACTTCAAAAAAAAAAAGTATACTTGATTTTATTGTCATCTGAAAATGAAGCCAAGTTTAAGTTTGCGTGAGCGACTGTTCCTTTGGAGCATAAACACCATTAAAGCAAAAATGGCTTGGTAAGAGGCTCGTGCTGGAAACCCAGCCGTGCAGAAAACAGCTTTGAAAATTGAGGATGAAAGCAAACAAAAAGTTTTCCCTTCAATTACAGAGCTGTATTATGTGCTTTTCAAAATAAAGATACAGTACTGTCGGACACTGAAACACAATGTCTGGGTACACTCTAATAGACAAACAGCCTAACAATCCCTAACCAGCACACTTCTGTGGTGTTTTAATGTCTGATAACCTCACTTCCTGTAAATGGCCATTCAGGAGGTGCGAAGAGCTTGTACAGACAGTAGAGAATCGAAAGTGATTATTGGTGGCTGTGCTGAGCCATTTCCTGTGAAGGGGAAAACATAAATCAGAATCGTGTCACAGTCCAAGACCACCTCTGGTACTGTGTGTGTGTGTGTGTGTGTGTCACCCATCTACAGAACCACAATGTGTGCATGTGTTTGTCACCCAGCTACTACAGAACCAGAACATTTGTTTGGGCAATACAAAAGAAAATGTATTGAGTTCCTGGGCCAATGAGGCTAATTGAAGCTAAAAAAACCTTTACTTTGCTTATATAATTATACATTTACATTCCTAACATAAAATACATGAATGTAACAATGCATTTATACTGGTCTCCCACATGTTGTTTTAATGGTCCCGATGTGTTCCTTGCGTTTATGTGGGTCTCCTTCAGGTTGTGTGCGACTGACGAATGGATACTTTGGATGTCATACTGCTGTGTATATGTGTATATGTACTACTGTGCACCGAGGTTCAATTTGTCTGGCTTTTCAGGGCCAGAGCAGAGGCAGCTCTTATCCAGGAAAGCCCATGAAGCCCTGTTTACTTCCGCTCCAGCGGTTAGGCCACACCCCCCACCAAGAACCAGAGTGCGCTCCGCAATGGCCACATTCCCTTCCCTGCTTCAACGTTCTCTTCCGGCTGTCAAAGCTCATCGGGAGAGCAGGACCAAGGCCACGGGCGGATGGTGGTTTTCTCGTGGCAGGAGGTAACCCGCCAATGAGCGTTTAGGTCAGTTTCTGAAAATACACTACGTGGCTAATGGTGCACGCTTGCTCTTTGCCGCCATACATATCCCAGATATCAGCTTGGCGGTGTGCATGTGTTTTTAGATACAACGTGGTGCGTTAGAGCGGAGAGATTGTGGCTGAAAGCTTTCCGATACCTTTCTCTCCATGCAGGTGAACATAAAACTCCCGATTATCCGTTAAACATATACTCCCTATATACATTACTATGCGCATTGTAACCACTGAACCTCTAAACGTTGTGATGCATTGCTACCAGGCCGACAAAAATAAAGCCTTGGATATTTTATGCCGCACTTATGGAAACTGGATTTATGGATCATATCTAAATTCTAACTTCCTTGTTCATGTTCATGTGAATGAAGCACCAGGCTTGTTGACGGCTTACGATGATGATGACAATTATTATTATTAGGAGTATTAGTAGTCGTTAGCAGTATTAGTAGTAGTTAGTAGTAGTATCTTTTTAAAATTCAGTCAGGCAATCGATCATTACCAATCTTCCTTCAATTAGTGGCACCTGTCAGATTGGCTTCAATACGAAATTACAGATGACTCTTCAGTCTGGCTTTGTGGCTGAGATATGACAGAAGTCCTCCCTATTGATTAGGCTCATTGTGTTGTTTTATATTTTATATAATATTTTTAATTTTGTAGCAAAGATAAGCATTAGTCAACAATTTGTGACCTTCCCTGCTGTTTTCCATAAAGTCAATTTATGAAAATGTCCTTTTCAGTGGTCATTACGCTAACTTTCTGAGAAAGGAAAACCAATGGATATGATGTAATGATGCATACAGAGAACTGCATCAAAAACTGCTGTGGGAAATTAGAGCTGATTACATGTCAAAAAAGATCAATCAATATAATATTTTGAAGTGAAATCCACTTAAAATACCATACGGCATACTTCTTCAAATGCAACAATATTCCATCTTCAAACGCAAAAGGATTGTTAAGATGACAACTGCAGTCTTTTGAGTCTTAAGAATGAATAACTTTTGTTGTTTGAGAAGCTGAAAGGTCCTTTGAGGAGGCCAAAGCAAATCTACCATATCAAATCTACTTATGCAAATACAAGTTGGTTTCATAGCAACACTGTAGTTTTAAAATCTACGTTTTCTTCTGAGATTGGTGTTTACCCAAGCCCTATTGAATCATGGTGGGATTTTCCGATGCAAATTTAATTTGATTTAATTTGTGCGTTTTGGCCTCATTAGTCACCAATTTCACTATCAAGGACATGTAGTTCTGTACGTTTTTTATGTATTTCAAGTATGAAGTGTTTTTAGATTAAGTGTCCCCTGGTAAAGGAAATGTTGGTACATTCAAAAGCATGGCCACCATGAGAATACAAATTTACAGCTGTGATTTTTCTGTGGAATTATGGGTAAAACATTTTTGCATTTCATAAAATTTGGCATTTACACATGTCTAGTGGATGTGTCACCAATATACTGTCTAAAATATTTCAGTGTTTCTGAATAACAGTAAACTGAAAGAGGTATACTACGATACATAAAAAAAGTAATTACTTATTTATAGGTTTTACCTTCATCATACGCAAAGTCAGAATTTTTGCAACCTGGGGCTCGTTTCACCAAAGCGATTTGCGTGAATTTTCACTCGCAGATCGCAATTTCTTGTCAAAAAGCGTTTCACGAAAATGCATCGTATGCGCATCCCTCGCAAATCGCTAATAAAAGTGCGACGACTACAGGCGGCTCGCAAAACATTTTTTCCTCACAAGTATGGCGTTTTCTTTGATTGTTCGGAGACGGAGGCAGAATCTTCTTTGTGATCGCTTCCACCATTTAGATAACTACGGAGATTAGTTGTTAGAAAGATATCACTTACAAAAACGTAGTAGCCTACATAAAAGTTCATTTTTAAGTACATCACGTTCATTTTAAGGTACACTATATATTACGTAGACAACTTTATAAAATTAAATAGGCTTATGTATTTAAAGTATTTCCAGTATTTATGTATTTCCTGGAACTAAACATTAAGTATAGGCTACTACCATTTATGAACTACTTCTAAACTACTTCTAAACTTGTAGGCTCGGCTACTTGAAACCGCTTCTGAAAATTTTAATGAAAGTGCACTTTAAGTAGCCTACACTGTCTGGGATTTAGTTCATAAAAAGTAAAGACATAGGCCTTCTTTTATAAACTTATTTTTTGTAAAGGATGGAATATTATGCTACGCTTGTGCGACATTCTTAGGCCATACATAACATGTAACAGAGCATGGCCCTACCTGTCTCGCTTCAAATAGTGACAGCTCTGCGCTTCCTGGCACCCGGCAGCTTTCTCTGGGTTGTCGGACATCGGACAATGATATGGAATAAGCAAAAAAACGTCCAATTTGTCCATAAAGTGACGACAGCACTACGCTTTGTAAATAGCCTACTGATTTAATTTAGCCCGCAACACAGACATCAAGAGAGAGGAGACGTTTATGCACTGAGTGGTCTCCCACTGAGTGGGTCGCAAATTTCCACCAGGGCATCGACTGAGAATGAACACTTCTGTGTGTAAAAAAGTAGCCTAACACTCGTTGAACACTGCCTACAAGTTGTATGTGATGCCCTGGGACCAAATGGGAGCGCACACGACAGCTACATTTGGAGCAACTGTGTGAGCAATTTAGGCTACTACTGATGGATGGCTTCTAGATGAAAATGGGTTGGTTTAATTTGAATATAACAAATAGCAATACGCATAACGTTACTATAAAGTGTAGGCTATATTAGGCCTACTGCAGAAACCTAATAGTTAATAAACTATTAATAAACTAATATTAATATTTCAAATTACATTTTTATATTAGCCTACAACACGTAATTCAAATTTAATCTGACTGCGAGGTGAATTTTTCAACCCACCCCACCGTCCTCCCCAAGATACCACTTGCAACCTTGGCTGCACCCGTGGCCAGCCCACACAGAACGAAGGGCGATACAATCTTGCTATCTGTCCTTAATGTTCAGCATTCAGCAGATGATGCTGATTACATTTTTTCCTGCTTTGGCCATTAACATAGTTTTAATATGATATGTTTATATTATAACGTTGGATAAAAATCAGACACGATAAATTGTAACATAATTTCAGTTAGTAAAAGTATTTTGCATATTGGGATAACTGACAGTTTGATACAAAAAAACGAGGCAGGGGGATGAGAACAATTGCAGATTTACAGATTGCCTACATGAACGCACTTTGCGACATGCGTTCATGGCTTGCAATTGTGATTTCTACGCGAAACACTCCAAAAAGTGCAGGAGAAATTGATCGCATCTCGCAGATCACAGCTCGCACATCACAACTTTCGTGCAACGAGCCCCAGGGTGACAGACAGGCAAGTTGTACCAGATTGATGGAGAAGAGAAAAATCTGGATCATGTCCAGGCTCACTTTCATACACAGAAGGCACAGTGTTCTGCTGCACAGGCAGCCGCTGGCAGAACAAAATGAAATAAAAAACAGAATCATTGCCTTCGCAGGACAAACTTCCTTGAAGTTACTTCAGAGGATAAACAGATAACAGCTCAGAGAGTTATCCCCGGGAAGTTTAATAAAAGCACTGTATGGCATTCTGGCCATGACAATATCTGGTGAGCATCTCGGAACGCTATTTCGGTGACGAAGAAGCTTCCGATGATTTGTGATTGCTGTTGCAGAGCCATTTTGGAGGAGCAGTATGAGATGGTCCTTCAGTGAATTGTACTTCCAAGAAAAACTTCCTAGAACTTATACTTACAGCAAGAGGGGGGTTAACCAGAACCAGCTGTAAATACTCTCTCTCTCTTTCTCTCTCACTCTCAGACGCACACGTTTTCTGCATTATTACTTTAGTTGTCTGTTACTGCAAGAGGTCACTTGCAAATGGCTCTGCTCTTCCCTATAATTTCCATCTCAAATGTAAATTGTGTTCCCTCTTTGCAGGGAAATGTGCAAAAGCTTCTCTTCACTATCACTGGGTCATGGAATTAAACTCACATTTAGTGCTGCTCTTTAGATCAATATTCAAATTGGCAGAAGCATTATCATTATCAAGAGAATATGAAATGCTTCTATTTATTCTAATTGTGCACCATTTTTTTCAGAATATGAATAATCAGGTCAGAACATGGATTGATTGCAAGAGCAAGTATAGTGCTTTCTTGTGCATGTTGTGAACTGTAAGTAGTGGGTACCTTCAGCTCATATACTGATAGAATGTCTGTACTTTAAATTATGGCTTTGTGGTGTTAACCTACATGTTATCATAAGTGTATGAAATTCTGTCTGGAGGAAGATGGCCTCAGTTAAAATGTGCCTTATCACTCTGAGACAGAAAATGAAGAAAAAAAAAAGATTTGTGCATCATAAAAATGCAAAGATTGCCAGAACTGGCAACATGGTAAATGCACAGTTTTGTTCCAACATGCTGTAATTTCCTGAGATCAGGATTTTTCTAACATTACCAGCAAATACTCAATGTTTTATCAAAGTAAGTGTTTTATTACATGTAAGTGTTCTAGGTCAGCCTCATTGCATTGCTACAATGATACAAAAATGTTGTACGTTATTTTATTACCTGGACTACAGCTCATAGTAGTAGTCCAGGTGTTCATCAGCTTGTACACAGAGGACACTAAATTCTTCTTCTGTTGTACTACGGTTAGTATGAGCTTTTTCACCAGAAAACAGAAATTTCGTCAACTGCATCAGTGAATTATGTCCTGATTAATATATGCATATAGCGCTTTCACTGTTATTAATTTCTCACTTATACATTTCATTACATTTTGGCACTTAGCAGATGCTCTTATACAGAGTGTTTTTTACAGATGACATTACGATCCAGTTATAGAGATGGATATCTTTCTGAAGCAAAGCTGGTTGCTGAAGGGCACAACAGCAGTGTCTCGGCTGGGAATCAAATGCATAAGCGCAGTTCCCTGACCGTTATACTACACTGACTGCACCTCATTAATGGAATAAACCACTGTGGATCATTATGGTTGCTGTTAAATTACACAACATCTTTACATTTAAATAATTCAATAACAAATTCATATTAAAAACAACTATTTGTCTTAAGGCTGCAGTAGGCAAGTTTGAAAATATACAAGGCAAAAAGACTTCCCCCTTTTTCTCTCCTCCCTCCTATCTCTCTCTTAAGCCCCTCCCACCAAATGATTCTCCAGTGCAGGCGCGGAGACAGGCAGACCTGGAGGGGTTTATTCTACAGGGAGGATCTTTTGCTTGTAGATTGTTGCCCTGATTGTGACATGCGTAGCTAGCCCTGATTGGTTGGTTTTTGGAAGACCGGCTTGAGATTTTTTGACAGCCTAGTAGAGAGGACTCTAGGACACTCACAGAGACCAGATTTTTTCTCAGAACACTTGATTTATTGATAGCTGCTGGAATGTAATGAGCAAATTTAGCAATTTCGCCAAAATGATATAGACAAAAATCGGTGACACTTTATTTTGAGTGTCCCATGTTGATCTCAACTTGATATCAACTGAATGTTGAGATACAGCAAACAGTCAGTTTATACTTTGCTGAGTGTCAATAGAGTGTTTCTTGACAAGATTGTTCAGTGTCAATACAGTGTTTCTTGACACTCACATGTTTGTGGAGTTTTTGGACAATCACCTGCCATACAATTGACTTTAAATTAACACTGAACTGATATTCAATTGATATCAGTTGATATCAAGTTGAGTGTCAACATGGGACACTCAAAATAAAGTGTTACCCAAAAATCTTGCTTACTGCACCTTTAATTGTAGATTTTTCTTCTTCATTTCCAACAGAATTTTGAAGCTATTTCAACAGTAGGCTACATATAAACGTTCCCATGCACTTTAAATGTATATATTTAAAAACGTATGCTCCATTCATGATTCGCCTCAGTGTTCTTCAGACTTCGGTACATTCCAGTTTTCTTCATCATTTTACTCTCAGAAAATATTGTTTGCAATGACTCCTTTCTGAGCACATGATACTTACATTACGATGCAAAAAAAAAGAAAGCCAACTGCACACATAGCCTTGTTCATCGAACAAAATGCAATCGTATCTGACAGCAGCTCGCCGCTCTACGCTATCAAAAGTGTTTGTATGATAGCCTTATGATGTTCCTGCTTCTCCACATTATGGAGGCGGAGAATGAGAAATGGGGTGACGAGAGGAGGCTATTAATACCGGGCTGCGGATTTAAAACCTGTCCGTGCCACAATGGCGCGAGCGTATCAGGCAGAGGGGAAAGTAAAGGGCAAAGTGAGCTGGAAGACTCGGGCCAAGACACTATTTCCGCCAAGACACGGAGACATTTCCCCACTCCTGGACACGCCATGATTGATCCGAAGGGTAATCGATCAACCCATCCTGTTAAATGCGGCGGGCGGGGGTCCCAGAGCGAGCCCAGGCAACCTGGCAGCGATGTTCACATTAAAACAGGCTTTGTTTAACGGAGCGTTTTTGAGATTTTTTTTTTTAAACTTTGGGTCAGGAGGGTTGCCAGGAGATAAATATTAAAACCAAAACAACCCAAAAAAAAACACGGTATATGGATTCTTTGATTTTTTTTTAGGGAGTTTTTTTTTTTTTTTTTTAAAAAATTGTTTTTATAAAAAATTTTTTTTTTAAAAAAAACAATTGTTATTGTTGTTAGGGTTGTGTTGTAGTAAAAAAAAAAAAAAATTAATGAAATCAATGATTTTCATTTTTAAACTTTTTGTTTGTGTTGAAAATTCAAAAAAAATTGAATTTTCCTGTTTTTTTTTTGTTTTCCCCTGACATAAACTTTTTGAAAATACTAAAAAATAAAAAGTAAAAAAAAAACTAAATTTTTATAATTTTTCATTTTTTCATCAAATAACAAATTTATTTTTTTTTTATTCATATTTTTTATATATTTTTTTTTTTCAATTTTTTTTTTTTATTATATATATCTGTCCCCCCTACATTTCCATTACCATCACGCAACATTTTAATTTTAGAGAAATTTAGTTTTTACAAACAGTTACTACCATGCATTGCATGCAGATAGAATTACCAGAGGAACAGGAACAGACAGAGCAGAAGCCTGATTTTTTTTTTTGCCCATATAGTAAGTAAGTTTGATTTTTTATACATAGTATGTTGATTAGGATTTATTTTTTAGGTAATTAACAAGTTATTATTTATTTTTATATTTATTTTTTAAAGTATTTATTTTAATTTTTTTTTACATATTATAGTCAGTAGCTGCTAGCTAACCAGTTAAGTCCAAAAAGTCAAAAAAAAGCTCCCCCCCCCCCCCAAAAAAAAAAAAATTGTATTTACCATCACGTGTCATCACCACACACACACACTGTGATGAAGAAGCATAATAAAAATTATTATGTAGTACAATCAAAGCTATGCTAAGATCTTTGTTCCAGACCAAATATAAAAATTTTTTGAAATAGAAAAAACAGAGTTTAAAGAATATAATTTTTTTTAAATTCCAAAAGTCAAAAGTGCCCCGAATTGAAGAATCACCCATATACACAATTAAATTGACACTCATACAGGTAAATCTAAAGTAAAAATTCACAGCAAAACACATAAAATGTATTTTTTCTATCTGCAGATGAATGTGCAAACACACAGAGCATGATAAGGGTAACACGCTGCTCGACAACAGATAACACCAAGCTCAGTACAGAACATACCTCATACCACAAACACAACTACATGTACTACAGGCAGCATTATATTAAACAATATTGGTGTGATAAAATCCGTTTAAAATGGTATTTTTTAGGATTTGTCCATCGCGCCATGATTGCACAGTACACATGTAATCACACTGATCATAATAACCCCTCTTAATGTAGATAGTAGTAGTAATAGTTAATTCTTCCAATTGTTTTCTATAATTTAGTTTTTGTTTACGAGACATTCACTGCTAGGCACAGAGCACTCTTTGACTATTGAACACTGTGCATGGTTTTTGTTGGGATTGAGCTGATCCAAGTATGGTGTCTAGTCAACATTACTGTTGTTATGTATACAGTTCATAATTTACTTTTTAAAAGCATGAATGCACCTGCTAGTAGTGGTCAGTGTGCGGCCAAGGATTAACCTTACAGTGTCCCGTGTGTGTGTGTGTGTGTGTGTGTGTGTGTGTGTTCCTGTACGTGTTCCCTGTGAAGGGATCAAAATATTAATCAGAATTGTACCACAGTCCAAGATCACCTCTTGTGCTGTATGTGTGCACGTGCATGTGTGTTTGTCACCCGTCTACTGAACCAGAACGTGTGTGTGTGTGTGTGTGTGTGTGTGTGTGCGCGTGTGTGTGTTTCACAAACCAAACTGTAGATGGAGTTCCAGATTTATGACAGCGTGTTGTAGTGATGAAGGATTGAGTGGCGGATGAATTTCAGGGTGGAATAGATGAGCTGGGAAATTTGCCTCCAGATGTAATCCTTGCTGGTCGCATCACACAGTGATAAAGAACATGATAATGCAAGACTTGCGGAGTAAAACTATATTGAGTCAGTCGAGTTATGTCGTTCAGAAAAAAAATGTGTAGGCAATACATTCATGAGAGTGGGGGCAGAATAAAGAAAGCAGGATGTTTAATAATCTCTCAAGTGTCAAAGTCTTATATAACTATTTTAGCAACAAAAAAAAGGCTGAATAATATGACAGAAAGACAGAACCAATATAAGACTTTGACATATCTTTTTTTACCCGTATTTAACTGCCAGCCTAATCTCCCTCTCCCCTTCTGTGTAACCTCCCTGCTAACCTCTTCCCTGGCCTTCCATGGCCCTGAAAAGTTTTGTGACATGCAGTTTGGCTAAGTTCCTCACCTCATTACTGCAAATATTTCGGTGAAGTAGGAACTAAACCGGAGCTGGCTCATTCGCGGAGACAAATTCAGCAGGAATAACGAGACCTCCACCCCTATGCCCAATTATACAGAGGGACAGGTTACAGCTCACACACATCGGAATTAACATAAGTGCAACCAACATACCCCCAAATTAACACACAACACAACCAACATAACCCTATACCCCAGAATGAGCATGCAGATCACAACCGATGTGCCCTAAAATTAATATCAACCACACACCGTGCAAATGTGTATTAACCATATCTCAATCCATCACTCCAACAGTGTCAACCACATCAAAGCATGCCAAATTGTACACAGCACAGGTCTATGTGACCAACAATGGAATATATGAAATAATATGAAATAATATATGAATATATATGATACCATTTAGGTAGATGTTTCAAGTGGCTCTGAGAAGCACAATATAATAATAAATTAACCAAAAACAATACATAATAAAAAATTTATTCCACGACCAGATTTCAAGTCTCTCTAAGAGGCATAATCTAAATAAGGTAGCACAATATGACATGGTAACACTCAAGTTGTGGGGCTGTTTTTCCTCCAAAAACCCTGGGAACCTTGTTAGGGTACATGGCATCATGATACCAGGACATTTTTATATCTGAATCTGGCTGCCTCTGCCAGGAAACTAAAACTGGGTCATCGTTGGATCTTCCAGCAGGACAATGATCCAAAACATACGTCCAAATCAACACAAAAATGGTTAACTGAACACAAAATCAAGTGTGCCATGGCCATCTCAGTCCCCTGACCTAAACCCCATTGAAAACCTGTGGGCTCAGCTTAAGAGAAGAGTGCACAAGAAAGGACCTAGGACTCTGGATGATCTGGAGAGATTCTGTAAAGAGCAATGGTCTCAGATTCCTTGCTCTGTATTCTCCAACCTGATTAGATGTTACGGAAGAGAACTCCATGCGGTTTTATTGGCAGAGGGAGAAAGTATTAAATGCAGGGGTGCCAATAATTGTGGCACATGTGGTTTTATTAAAAATAATTAGTTCTTGATGAGGGATTTTTTTTCTCAGAATAAATTTACTTCAATTAAAGGTTGGATGTTTCTCATTTTTTCAGTGTGAGATTAAGCTAATGCACCAAACTGTGAATTTTTAAGCCTCCCCCATAGGGGGTGGCTTATATCAGTGTTGGGTTTCTTTCTACATTGATTTCCCGCAGGAATTATATGCATCATCAGACTCCATGTCCACCCACTAGTCCAAAACTACTCTCAAAATCTTTTGTCAATTTATTTTATTTTATTTAATTTTTTCTTCTGGCCGGTTAATTTTATGGCGACGGAATCTCAAAAATCGCAAGGCCCTGGATCTAGTCCTTGTACATCAGAGATGTATGTTTACTTATGTGCAACATCTATTTGTTTTGTGACCTTGACCAACTTTTCCAAGATGGACGCCCTACCGGACAAAAACATGTTTTTGCTGATAACTCGAGGACTATATAACAGATCGAGACAAACAAAGCATCAATATTTGCCAGCAGCCATACCACCATGCAATCTGCTCCTGCTGAATGGCTAAAGCTAACCAGGTGTGGGCTTGGCTAGTACTTGGATGGGAGACCTCCTGGGAAAACAATGTTGCCGCTGAAAGTGGTGTTGGTGGGCCAGTAGGGGGCAGTGTTCCCTCTGGTCAAATAAAAACCAGTGCAGTGATGGGAACGCTGTAGCAGATGCTGTCTTATGGATGTATAAGGACTAGTTCCAGGGCCTTCCGGTTTCTGAGATTCAGCCTCCACAAAATTTGAGTGCCAATTTTTGTGGCACCTCTTTTTGGGGCAAATATTGTTTATATATACTCATGGTTTGCATTAATTCTATTCCATAGTGTAAATAGGAGAAATGTATATAGCCCGGTTATTCAATCTGGACATACTTTCAACATAGATTTAAACTTAACAGCTTAGCAGAATTTACCCATCTCAGTGTCCCAACATATCTACATATTTACAAGGCATAGTTCTCCTGTGGTGAGTCATGATCTGCAATATAAAAGGGACTCATATTGAAATTGGAATTGCAGCATTGGGAAGAAAAACAAACCAAGGCAGTGGAAGGGCAGACGGGGGAGGCTTTTTTCTTGATCGCTCAGCGCTCAGAATTTCTAGTTTATAACCCTTTTTACTCATCTTTACCAGGGGTGCCAATAATTGTGGAGAGCACAGTAAGTCATATATTTGTGTTGTAGAAAAATATAGGTAGGAAAAAAATAATTCCACGTTGGTTCTAAGCATGGTCAAACGAGTTGTCCTTACACATTGGTGGGGGACGTGTACCCCACATAAATCTATGCCTATGCACAAAACCCAACACGAGAGCTATGGCATGATCACTGATGTAAGCCAATCATTTGTTTTAGCATAGAGAGCAACTTGTTTTGCTTGGTTCTGACAGCGGATGTTAGACTAGCCCATTATGGGGATCATTAAATTAAATAAAACTTTATTTTCACTTTATTTATTGCAGCACTTTTTACATAGACATTGTGACCAAGCCACTTTTCAGAAACACTAATGAAGCCCCACTCTCCCACTGCTACAAAACTGCAGCCTCGCTATACTGGGAAGGAGATCCCTGAAAACTCAATGGTGTTTTACACACATGAGGGTATGGAGCATGTTCCTGAGCTGCAGGGCAAACCACGAGGACATGCGAAAATCCAGAAAGAAGATTGCAAAATGAACTTTATTTTTGTTGTGAGTTGGATGGAGCAGACGATAAGAGGAACCCTCCCTATGCTGTTTCCATCTCATTACTGTACATGCCCAATAAATGAAACCGTTAAATTATGCATGCTGCTCTGAGGTTTACACAATTATAGATATACGGTACTTGTCCTTCCTCTCACAACCTGCGTGAAATCTGCTTCGAGTTTTCAAAATCTTTCCCACTGTGATTAAATACACTGACGGAATTTCTCTCAACTATACCCGTGTGGTGCCGCTTCCAGTTTTCTTATTTATGAAGATTTTTGCCCCACTTTGGGTCCTTCTGTTAAAAATTCCACTGTTCCACTGTGAGGGAAATGTGAAGTGGCGTGCCTTAACATCCATTTGGAAACTTAACCGAGGCCCCGGGTGGCCGTTACATACAGCGCACGGAGATGAGACATCGGCACAATGCAATCTGCAATCCCTTTTTTTCCGGAAAGATTTTATACCCACAATCGACACCTGCATTTTTAGTGGCTCATTCGCAATGAGCCTGTCCCCCCACCACTTTTCTTTTCACGGCCGGAGAAGAATCCACACTGAAGAAGAAGGGAACAGCCGTGTCGTTATGGCTGGTGAAACAGTTTGGCTATTCCATCTTAAAACAAGTTTCTTTCGGGAAAGGGACTAACTGCTACCATGTAACTAACCGACGTGCCTGGCCGCCTCTCATCGCCTGCTTTATAGGAGGTGTGGGGATGTGAATACAGCCTGAGGTTTCTGTAACCACGGAAACAATGAAGATGTCAGAAGCACATTCCTTTCTACCGCAAATAAAACTAACAGCCATTCCCGCAGTCAACATGCCAACAAATAATTAACAATATTGAAAAGAAATACATAAACAAATAAATAACTTAATAGAATAAGGGAATGCAATGATTTTACTAAGTGCATGCTTCTGAAAGACAGCAGGGCTACAACATTTCCACACTGGAAAATTACCCAGTTTGTCTTGTTGCCAAATTACAATATGCTGATATGCTTACACATATTACTGCTACAGCACTTTTTTGATCACTATGAAAGAGGGATGTAGGCTAAGCCATTGCTGTTCGAGGTGTGCTACGCTGTCACAGTGCGACATGTCGCCCCCCGGAGGCCATCTGAAAAACTATAATAGGAACTGAGCATTGATAAGCGTAACCATTGCAATTACGTCATCTATGGCAAGTAATACATTTAAGTGCGGGTCTGGGCCCCATGGCCATAGTTCATACTGTATATATTAATTTTATATCTGAGGACTGATGGTTTAGCTGGATGAGTTACATGGGCCTTGTCATTGATGTCTACATTGTTGGAACTTGTAATCTGAATTTGCAATTTGTAATGATTACAATTGGATTTGTAATCCATTTGTATTTGGAGACCTTCAGCACAGTACCAAATTTGTGCAAAACCCATAGACATTATTAAGATTAGATTTCTTTCATTGATATAAAAAAATTAGATTTTTTTCACATTCTTTGTGAGATCAAATTTTCTGTGCTGCGGTGCACAGCGGTGTGTTTTTATGGATAATTGTCCAATTAGTAGGTAAAATATTATTATGCACATTTGTGTAATTACATCTCTGTAACGGGAAAGATTAGTGTAGGGACATTTTCCTGTGAAACAAAACATTAAAAAAGTAATAGTCTCACAGCACCTCACTTTGTGCTTCATTAGAAGTCGGAATGACATCACCATAATGTGAGTGATACAGGTTTGAGTTATAAAAGGTGAATGTGTGATGTCACAGGTAATCTGTACATGATTTGCAAATAATGAGACAACCCTTTCAGTGCAGAGGGTTTGCTGGCACCAATTTGTGGAGCATGTTCCTTCTTGTGAAAAACAGAAACCGTGTGAGAAATAAGGGGCAATAGAACTTACTGCCTCCTGCTTTTTAAAAGAAAATTTCCATTTCTCTTTTATCCTTTCATAAAACACCCATTCATACATATTCAGACGTATTTGCTACATGCAGTTATTTTTATTTAATTTCATTTTTTCACACTTTTGTTGTTTTCCTCGGACCACTGCTGCCCTGATCACTGCTCCATACTGCTGCACTGACCGCTGCTCTACACTGCTGCTCTGATCACTGCTCCACACTGCTGCTCTGACCGCTGATCCACACTGCTGCTCTGATCACTGCTCCACACTGCTGCTCTGACCGCTGATCCACACTGCTGCTCTGATCACTGCTCCACACTGCTGCTCTGACCGCTGATCCACACTGCTGCTCTGATCACTGCTCCACACTGCTGCTCTGACCACTGCTCCACACTGCTGCCCTGATCACTGCTCCGTACTGCTGCTCTGATCACTGCTCCACACTGCTGCTCTGACCACTGCTCCACACTGCTGCCCTGATCACTGCTCCATACTGCTGCTCTGACCACTGCTCCACACTGCTGCTCTGACCACTGCTCCACACTGCTGCTCTGACCGCTGATCCACACTGCTGCTCTGATCACTGCTCCACACTGCTGCTCTGACCGCTGCTCTACACTGCTGCTCTTATCACTGCTCCACACTGCTGCTCTGACCGCTGATCCACACTGCTGCTCTGATCACTGATCTACACTGCTGCTCTGACCGCTGCTCGACACTGCTGCTCTGACCACTGCTCCACACTGCTGCTCTGGCCACTGCTCCACACTGTAGTAGTAGCAGTAAATGGTTTATTTTTATTTAAAAGTTACAGCAATGTACCTGTGGAAACAACATGTTGAATTGGAAGTACATTTTACAAAGTTAAACATTTTAAGATCATCTAAAAAAATGACAATAATTAAAACGTGGACTAAAAAATGACAACCATAAAATAGACCGATATAAACAGCATACAACTACGTGACACTGCTGCTCTGACCACATCTCTACAATATTCTAAATTCTTATTTTCGGGCCTGTTATATTGTCAAGGACAAACCCATTACAAACTGCAGATTGTTCTATGAGTTATCAATAAAGCAACTCAAATGACAACAGCATTACTCACATACATGACCTTGCTTCTGACTATGGTTGTAGAAATAGAGAATTCTGGAGAAAATACAATTCATTCACGAAAGTCATCTCACCTACAAAATGCGTTGGTTCTTTTTTTTCGTTCTCTCTGAAAATGAAAAGCAGAATGACCGTTTTATAAAACAAGAGCCTAATTTCCGCATCATATTTCTGTCTCTAATAGGCATTAAGAGGGCTGTCATTCACAATCTGAAAAAAAAAAACGTTCCCCTCTCTCAGTAATTAAAGACCTGAACCACTTTAATTAATATGCGTGATTAATCAATGAGAAGCACATAAAAGAAAGAATTACATTTAACAACTTAAATGAGAAAAAGTCCTCCAACGATGACCCTGTACTTAATGTTGAGGACCCCGGAGATAATTTGTGTGATAATGGATTGAATGAAAGGTTGACCCTTTCATTCTACTTGTGTCTGAGGGCACAAGGGGAGAAATTGATCCTTTTCTTTTATTGGATAACAAAAATTATACTGAATGACAATGATAAATGGAAATAATAATTTTACTCTACTAAACAAAAATGTTAATGTGAATGCTAGGGACATCAGCTTGCTCAATACAGCAAGTTTTAGCCAGCAGTCAAATGGGCTACCTGCTTATCTCCTTATAGTTTGAGCCTGGTTGTACACATTGTCTTATCTAAACAAGGTTTGGTGGAATCAGTAGTGTTTCAGTTCATCATTCAGTTTTATTAAACCATAGTTTTAACCTTTCTCTTAAAAGTATCTTATGCTAAATTAAAGTATATTTTCAGAAGTTATTTTGCCCCCTGTAAGGAATTTTCTGAAGCTTGTTCACACGGTTGGGTTCAGATAAAGGTGGAAGTCCACATACTGCTAGCATCCGTTAGCCACTAGATTATCGCAATGTAATAACAGCACCGACACTGTGCCATGGCTAATGCAGTAGCATTAGATGCAATTTTCTTACATTGTTTGGAAATGGGAACGCATCATTGTTTGTGTATTGTTACAACCCCGGCTGGAAGGGCCGCAACATAAAATATTTGAAACAAAGGGAACGGTTACAAAATTGTTTTATTAAAATATCACAATAAACAGACATGAAACAAGGGGAAAAGGGTTCTTATAGAAGTATGGGCAAACAAAAAACAAGACAAACACAAGATCGGGAATCTAACAAGTGCGGATGGTGAGATGGCCGGCAATTTCAAAACGGGAAGCGTTGGAACCCTGTATCCAACCTTCCCAAAACAAGAACAAAAATTCTCCACATGAGAAGGACAAAACGTCCAAAACAAAACCCTGGTTAAATATGCCTCGACAGTCCTTACCCTGGGCCTCCCCAGTGGTCCCATGAGTCTCCATGTTTACCACTTCCAGGCATCACAACCAGACCACACAAACACATGAGACAAGTATCACACAACAAACTGCAATACAACAAAGTAGCCACAACCTCGCAAGCAGCTTACCCTCGCAATGGTCCATCTTGGAAACAAGTGGTTTGTCAAACACTTTGCATAAACAAAGCGGCATATAATTCACAAATATGCTCGCACAAAGCAAAGTTAAAACCGGCTTTCAAAATAGAGAATCACGCAGAAATACTAACGGCAAAATACGTATCCCTATAGCAGGCAACTACGACAAACTACAAAGTATAGTAAGCGCTGCATAAGCTACCAGCTGAAACAAACACTACAATGCTACATTCAAATGTGCTTCAGAACAGCAGCAACCGCTGGCAATGTGCATGCAGTTAACTAAAGGAACAATTAACTACACTTAAGCTAGAAAACACTGCCAATATGCATGTATATGCTCTCAGGCAAATCCACAACAGGTGTCGGCAATTACCAATCAAGACTCAGGTGAGTCAAAGAAAACTCGTTAGCATACCAAAAAATGAAAGAGGCACACTCATGAGGCAGTATAGGGACGTAACACTATGGCGGTGTCTCAAGCCGCGTACTCCCGTGCTCCACACTACTGTACTTCGGTTTGGACTCACATGAATGCGTGCTCGCTATGCATGCTCGGAGCATAGAAGTATGCGGTTTGAAACACAGCCTATGACTTTATTAAAATATGTACTGTGGGAAAAAATTTTAAAAATATCTTACATGTGGTTTTCTTCCATCGTAATAAACGTAGATGCAGTTAAATTATTTTGTTGATCATATAATGCAAATTGTAATACAATAAAAAGTGCCCATTTGCATCGTCACATATATGCACAGGCAAATCAACTTTAACAACCCTTTATGTAATGTCCAATCTTTTAGAAACAGTGCAGGAACAAAGCATTTTTTACGCTTTTAGCATAATTGTATGTTCTTATTGTCTTGACTCCACACTATAATTAAACCAGTGAAAAAACAGAGCCACAGTGCACAGCAGCTTTTGTGTCCGTATTGATCAGAGCAGAACAGTAATCCACAGTAGAGACGGAAAGATCTCTGTCACAAGACACAGCAAAGGCGTGAAATCAAATATAATAAGCCTTTAGATTATATAAAAGTAACCAACTAAGCCACCATCTGAAACTAATGAAGGGGTATGAAATTCAATATAATTAACGGCAATACACTACAAAATAATTTCAGACCAGGGCTAATGAAATCTTAAATTGATGACTTAAACATATAGACTGATAAAATAAACAAAAGAAAAAACGGCCCACTGCTTGCATTTAAAACTGATCCATAGTGTTATATCCACTCCTAAAAATAAACACAGAAAATGTGCAGGTGTTAAAGTTAAGGATTAGGGTTGAATGCAGCCATGACATTGTATTTAATACAGGGCAATAGTAAGCATTGAGTCACCTATAGAGGGTGACAGAACAAGGATGGGATTATTCACTTAGCTGGGTAATCGAGTTTCTAGCTCAACAAGGTATCTTTTTTTGTGAAATATAGACGGAAAGGGCTATTGCTAAAACCTGCAGTAGTCTAGATGCCATTACAGTATACGGACCATGATAGAAATGTCTAAACGATGGCTTACATTTGACCTATGACTTGAAATTAAAAGTGTTTGTGTCCATTTTCACGAATACAGTTTGAGAAGTTCAGTGATCACAAAAAATAACTCTACAACGCATGTTTGTGACAGAAATGTCCCACCCCCAAACACTTTTTATTGGTCCAGCCACACACGGAGTTAATTGCCGCTCAATGGTTTGTTTACACCTCAATCTGATTTGCTGTCGCGGCGACAGCCAATGCTACGTATTAGCGGTGTAAGTGAAGGAATATGGAAAGGCAGCAGTACTATCAGCTTCTAACTATCAAATTCTACACTGCAAGTGAATAAATGCATCTATAAATGTGCCAAGAAACACATTAAAACATGTTTTATTGTGCATTAGACCCGGTGCTTTCGCTTCGCTATACCCCTCCTTCAAAAACTTGCTCCCAACTGGCCAATTTCACATGGACCCAACACTTAGCTATGAAAGAGGAGGTATATTACTGCTACTATGCTACTTCTGGGTCCATACTCTGCTCGGTTGAGCGATCCGTTTATATCACTGAGGTTCATACCTCAGGTTTTACTGTATAAAGTCAACTAAACCTAAACAGGTACAGCATCTGGGATATCTTCAGCTGAAGCAATGAATCAAGCTCATGAATCTGAATCAATTTCATCACTGATGCCCCTGAACTCAACTGCGTTCCACACAGCGAGGGCGTTGAGGATGGTCCAGCGTGTATTTGCCTGCCTGGAGCTGAACAACCTGGGGTACTTTGAACCAACTGGTACAGCAGCCACCAGCATCTGTTAGAGTTGGAGGCAACATCCATAGGGCCTGTCAGCATTTCTGAGTGAATACTATAGGAGCCCCAGTTTCTTTATGCTCAGTCTCTCCCCGCTGTCCTTCCACCGCAGGAATCTGTTGATAAATAATACATTTGTCATTTATTTATTCATTATGACTGCTTTTCTTGGCATCTTTACAGACATAGATTTTGTTATGCACATCTTTCACCAGTTTTTCTCTCTCACTCTATTTTTCTCTCCCCGACTCCCTCGCTCTTTCTCCCTGGCAAGCTTGTGGCTCCTTTGTTTGCTTTTGAAACATCAAGATCGGGTTCTGCTGAACACTGCAGAAATGCTGGGGTTTTATTAACACTTTCCCCCCGGCAGCGAAATGGCAGAGGCGGATGAATATTTGGTATGTTTTTTCCTCATGAGAAACCATTCAGCTCTGGAAAAAGCTACAATAAGCCAGGAACCTTTATAGATGGATCCCTGTTTAAGGACAACCTTTTAGTATCTAAAAACACAATAGCATAGGCATGGTATAGGTTAAGGATGCAATTAAATATTTAGTTGCTCAAACATAATTATTTCTGGAAGTCTTTGTCCAACACAAATTATAATCTCTAAAGCATAATATTAATTAAATGGGCATGTGGCATTCTTTATCATTTTGCTAAAATGTGTATTTTACCTCACTAATTAATCTCTAAGCCACTCTTTGTTTTTTTGCAAAGTCAGGAGTCTTCCCTGTGATTCCAGTGTAAAATAAGTTCAGTCCTCTTCAATATTTTCAATAATCTTACATTAAATTACACTATGTGGACAAATATGTACAGTAGCTTTCATTACACTGCAATTGTGAGTTTATGGGATCATTTGACCCTGCTCAATCAGCATACATATTTATAGTTTTTAGTTGTAAAAAAGTCTAAACCAAGAAAAGTGGGCGAGAGAAAAGTCAATCAATGCCAAGGATTTAATAATTCAGTTTTTAATGCAACAACCCAAAAGAAACTCATCACTCACACAATCAAATAGCTTCATATTTAAGTTCTGACTGTGGGGCCCATCCATGAACTACAACAGTGTCTTAACAGGATGACCCATCCAGCAGCCTGTTTATTTGCAGTTGTTAACAATAGTATAATATTATTTTTTTCTATTGTTATTTTAAAAAATGCTCACATTTTTGGATGAATGATCATAACAAACATAATCTCTGTTTTGTGCAATATCATAATAGGGAATTTGAAATGATATAATTGAATAAGCTCCCTCTGGGTAGATACCCTGTTTGGTTGACAGGTTGACGTGTAACTGAGGTTTGTATCGCCAAGATTCTGCTGTATATGGAGCAAGCTGAGAACTGAGAAATGTAGCAATACAGCACATGGAATATAGAGGGGTGTATATATACAAAAACTACACTATCACATGTATCAGTCATTTTGAGTGATCAAAATAAGGTAAACGAGAAAGTAATTATTTGAGCAGTTGGATTTACTTGGGGCTTATAAAAAAGCTTGTTATGCTTGTACAAGTTAATCATATTTCCATCTGTAAGTATTGGGTAGTGTAATGTATCCTCTTTAGTATTAGGGAATACATTAAGATACCTATCTTATCTATGTGTAACTCCATATTGTTTCCCTCCCATTTATTTCCATGTGTGAGAACAAATATTGAGTCTTTTTAACATGTTACTTGCAGTAACCCGAGCGAGCGTACTGATGAACAGAAGTCAAAAAAAGAATGTTTTTTTTAAAAAAATGGTTCATCTGCATCAATTATACACTGAGCGTGGCGCACTTTGATCTTTTAAAAGTGAATGTTTAAATATATCCATTTGATGATTATAACATTTGTAACCTGGGGTATTTGGCAAGCGTGTTTGGGGTTTCTTCATGAGTTATGAATTATGTGTGTATGTGTGTGTGTAATGGATGGAGAGAGAGAGAGAGAGAGAGAGGGAGGGGGGGATTAGGAAAATTCTATGTTAAACCCCTCCATTAGTCCACTAAACTAGGTCATTTCTATAATTCCTCTGCCGCCTACAAAAGGAGAGTGCACGTATGGATAGAACAGATGTAGCAACACACTGCAACTGTTTATGGTGATCCCTCCCTTTTATACAAGCTGAAATGCAATAGGAATGGATTTACATAGTGTTCTCTAGTCAGTAGAATACCTGCTTTATCCACTGCTCATGTTGTCACAGCCACAGATGGCTGCAGTGAATATGAGCTAGCTCAGTCACAGTATGTTTTTAAAATATATATATAATAATAATAATAATAATAATAATTTTCAGCTTTATTGGACAGCATAGTGTAGAAAGACAGGAAGAATGGGGAGCGAGAAAGTGGGAGAGACACGCGACAAAAGGTCGCGTAACCAGATTCGAACCGCCGACGTTACGGCTTGCAATGGGCATGTGGACAGTGCTAGGATATGCAACCGAGACCCCCACCATACCTTTGTTAAGGTGGAGAGGCAGACATCTTACAGCCAATGCAGTTGTGGAGATGACGAGGTTTTTGAGCAGATTGTATGTGTGGGGACATGTAAACAGTGGGGAAGAAAGTAAATTCAAATGAAGCTCGTTTCAGAGCTTACTGCAAGGGCTGGCAGAGTTTGGCTCTATTATCAGTATAATTGACTGGCTGACTGAGTAAATATATTATTTTTTTAAACAAGTTTTCTATTATTTTCCTCACAATGCTGTGATGCTTTGTTACAATCTGCCGCTACAAGCAATTATCATCCATAAGTGCCCGCAACAGCTCATGCAGAAGGAACTATTGTGGAGTAACAACCGGCTTTCAAGAGTCTAAGATTTCTTGCATGAAAGGTCAAACTTTGCATTCTGATTTGCAAGCAGTCTGGTTTTTCCTGCTGTATGTGTTTATTTGTTTGGGGAAATTGCCATGTGCATTACCTTGACAATCTCTTTTAAAAAAATACGGGCCTCATTTAAATTTTTTTTTTTTTTTTAAAGTAACAATGTAATATAGTGCGACTGTATTGAAGCCTTTAAGGTCAGGAATGAAAAATATAAATAATTCAGGAAACAGACTTTTGCTTCATAATAAATGTCATTGTTACTCAGAATCCACAGAATCTGTCATGTGATGCGTGTGCAGTCAATGTGAGCATGAAAGAATGCTGCAGTGGTTGCCATGGTGAGAAAACAGCCGGGATCAGAACCCTCAATATCCTGACCTCATTCTTGGAGACACAGACCAAAAAGAACGTCAGCATACTTGTCATTTGGAAACGGGACAGGTGTTGTTAGTTGGCACAAGCTAGGAACACCATGCTATTAACATATTTTTGAATTCAGTATTATATCCATGTGTATTTGTGTCTGTCTTCATCAAATAAAATAGAAATAACATGAAAGCCTCGTCATGTTGGAAACAGTAGAAGTGTCCCTTTCTCCAAACTGGCCCTGATGCACTCAGAAAGATCTTATTTTGCTTCTTCTTTTTGCTCATTCCATATCTATACCCTATTTCACATCCCTCCTTCCTGAACGCTTTTTGTTTTTCTTGCCAGTCTAATCAAGCCCTTAAGTTTCAGTCCCAACATAAGGCCATAAAGTAACATGCTGAGGCTGGGTCAGGCCCTCAGGCTGAAACAACTCTTATAGATTTTTTTGTCATACACATACTTCAAAGGAATGAAATCAACAGGGTCCCTTGTTGTCTCATTACCACGGTGACAAATACTGTTCAGCTCAATGGTGGTGGCAAGAAGGAAAAAAAAACAGGAACAGAGAGAAACGGATGGGCAGGGATTTGCACTTTCATTGAAAAGAAGTCGAAAGTGAGGCTTTGGGGTGGGGGGGGGGGGGCGCGGGGGCGGGGAGCTGCGGTGCTGCATTGCATCATTAGCGAGTTTGTTCCGTTATTGAGTGAAATGGAGACATGTTTGGGGGCGGTGGTGTGGTGGGGGGGGGGGGGTGAAGAGATGGTCAGCCAAAGTGAGAATATTGTGTTGGACAGCAAAGTCATTGACCAAGATTACCGGACCAGCAAATGGAGTTGCGCCGAAAATAGGCACTGCATTCTCCCTCTTCTTTATTTGTCTCTGCCCTTGTTACTTCTTACTGTTCTGTAAGTCCTTAAGAGCAGCCTTTCTGTTCTCCTTCCCCTGGCAGGCAGGTTGTGACATTACAGCTGATGCTCTGTATTGAACAGCTGTCAGTCTGTGGTCCTCGGGGCATACCACATTCCATGCCGCAAGAGCAGCTTGCTATCTGGGACCCTGCCCATTCCTGACTCCATCTACACGTTTGGCTCCTCTGGCCGACTACGGTCTCCTGTTGTACCTGAAGCAGTCCCCACCCTGCCTTCACATGCCTCACCCTCCTGCCCCCCTCCCACATGAAAACTCCTTCAGGGGGATATAGAGTTTACTAGGGTAACACTGGTCAGGGGGGGGGGGGGGGGGGGCTGGGGGAGTGTATTATGTCAACACACTTCCAGCAATTCAGTTACACCCATGAGATCGCGACAAAATGTTTAAAACAACAACCTGCCTGTATTTCCTATTGCTATCAAACAATTGGGACTTTTACTTTCCTGTTACCTTCACTTGTACTTACCTGTTACCTTCACTTTCCTGTTACCTTCACTTGTACTTTTCTTTCAAGAGAACCGGCAAACTCTAATCTTGAGACGATCAAAGCCCATGTTGTGTCCAAATGATCATGTTTCACAATGTGCCTGGACTTATTCATTGCACATACATCATCAAAAATCTTTAATTAATATTTATGCAGGTTCTGACAAAACCTGTATCATAGATTTATTGGATGCTTCCGTGAATTTTGCCTCATTATTGCATGCTTTATCTAAAAAAATAATAAAAACAAGTGGTAAAAAAAAAATTATCCAAAATCTTTCTAAAAAGGACCCTGATCAGAATGCAGAAGGCAATAGATTTGGTAGCCATTTTCTTTGGTGTCTCTTGTTCGCTGTTGGCAGGGCGCTTAATGCTAACAAAAGATAAATGTCAATTTTCAGTCCCTTTGAAATATGTTTACTCATGGCCCTTGCATCATTCATAACTGCAGCTTTGTGATTGAATATTTTATGAGGATAAGTGTACATACGCATGTATTGGAGCATTACTTATGCCTTACCATGTGCACATTAAAAATACAAGCGTCAGATCAACTCAGTACAAAAAAAGTCAAAAGTTCATGTGCACTCTACAACATAGACATAGATAAATCAGGTATGTTTTTATATTGTAGTGTATTTCAAAAATAGCTTTGCATCTTTGATGGCCTTATTTGATTTGCCAGACACTCCAAAAAGTAATTTTTACATCTGGTTTATGGGATGCAAAATTGTAGTATTTTGTACTGACATTTTGTCTGTCAGAAAGATAACCAACAATTATTTTTATTTGTGTTCATGGAACACTCGTTTCTAACAGTTTTTTTTTAACAATTATTATTTTCATAACAATAACAATAAAACAAGCAGGCATTGGCAGTTAATAGCGCTGGGTTATATGGCATCATGCGGATAAATGCTGGCAATGCTGGACTATGAAAACAAAAATAAACTTCATTAGGCATCCAATTTGGAAAACAAAATCCTACTCAGTCTAGTTATAAAGGACTTATGCCACAATCCCCAGCTGTTTCTGTCAAGCTGTTTGCAAGTTTAAATAAACTCACATTGCTGCCACTTAAATTATATACTATACTACTGTTTAGTGTAGAGATATTTAAATGCATGTCTAGTGTTGAGAGGACAGTGTTTTATTTTTTGTGCAATACTTTATTGATTTATTTTTGTATTGGAACAGCCCTCATTGTTTTTGAAACTGGTGGAAAAGAGTTGATGTAAAGACTTAACCTCTCTATGTGAGACTAAGCAAAGGGGCTGATGGGAGAAACAATTCAGGGATTACGACTGGTTATAGCTGAAGTTGCCATTAATTAAATGACCATCTCCAGCCTTCTTTATTTACCTATTTCATCTTTATTCTGGTAGCTCATTCCCTATATCAACCACAAAATCTTCAAAATGCATCCAAGGCGACACATTACAGTGTCTTTGGTAATGTACACTATAATAATAGCATGTAACTATCGTGGGAAACTTATGTTTTCTGCCATTCTTTCCTATGTTTACCTTAATTCATACAAAAAGGTGGCGGTGGCGGGGATCAAACCGTACTCTTATATGGCCCTACAGACTGTGCCAATAGATTTATGTTGATCCATAAAAAGACCCCATAATCATATATCAATTTGTGAAAAGCAGATTTTTTACATGATTTACATTTTTTTGCTACTGGTGAACAAACTGCTTTAACAATGGTTTAGATACCATAGTTTATCACTTTTTTAAAATAGAAAATAATTAAAAAGGGTTCATTTAATGGAGTAAATAGCAGTACACATTCAACAGATGATGTACAAAACATTTATTAATATATGGTAAATGGACTGCACTTATACAGCACATTTATCCAATGCGCTTTACAATGGCCTCTCACACACACATTCACACACCAAAGGCGGCAGCTGCCATGCAAGGTGCTAGCCTGCTCATTGGGAGCAATTTGGGGTTCAGTGTCTTGCCCAAGGACACTTCGACATGTGGACAGGAGGAGCCGGGGATCGAACCGCCGACCCTGCGATCAGCGGACGACCCGCCCTACCTCCTGAGCCACAGCCGCATATTAATGACACGTGCATTTATTAATGTCAATAAACTCATGGAACTAATGATATATACAGTACTGATTTACAAACAGTTAACAAATTGTTAAAAACAGTGGTTTACAATAGTAAATGATCAGATCAAGTTATCATAACACAATTCAGATTTACATACAAGAAGTTGGAAACATACTCATTGCATGGAGCTTGGTTTCATTTGTTTTGATTGATTAATAAGCAGGCCAAATAGTTTAGTAATATTTGCCCTTTGGCAGTTAATTCCCCTCACTTGTTTGGCAATTGTTTAGCATCTCCTGGTAATCTTAACAACAACATTGCATAAATTAAATATTAAGTTGGTTCAATTTGGAGTAAAATTTAGGTGAAATCCTGAAATATAATGCCAAAGGCAACAAATGTAATTTCGATTTGCAGTTGCTATAAAATCTTTGAATGTTGTCATGTCCCGTGTTCCTGTTCTGGTTTTTGTTTGGCATTACCCTGTGTTTTCCCTCTCTCCCTCTATGTGTTTTCACTCCCCGCACCTGCATTGGGATTTACTTTCGTTTTTTAATTAGTTTTCCCCCACCTGTTTCTTGTTCGGTCTTCGTCAGTTTTTGTATTTAGTCAGCCCCGTTTCTTTGTTCGGATCCAGACTGTCTTGTCTCTTTGCTCGTAAGTTTTTTGTGTCGTGCCCTGTGGTTTTTCTTTAGTTGGTTTTGCACCCGTCAGCTGTGTTTCATGTTAGTTTCGTCCCTCCCTCCATTTGGCTTCCTGCCCTTTTCCGTCCGTTTGCCCTGGTGTTTGTTTGGACCCTTTCCCCAGTTTCCCCAGTTCCCCCAGTCTTGGCTGTCTTCTACCCCCTGGCGGCTCCAGCTCAGGCTCGTCCTCCTGTTCCTCCCCAGGTCCCCTGTTCCTGCCCTGGCCTCCTGTTCCTGCCCTGGCCTCCTGTTCCTGCCCAGCCCTTCTGTCCTGCCCAGCCCTCCTGTACCTACCCAGGCTCCCCTGTTCCTATGAGTGCCTGCCCCCCCCAGGCTGAGTGCCTGTTCCTGACCGCAGGCCCCAGCACCCGTTCCTGTTTGTTCCTGACCGCGGACCCCAGCGCCTGCTTCAAGTTTCTGATCCGTCTGGTTCCAGTTCCACCTCCGCCTGGCTCCATCCAGGCCGTCCCTATCCCGCCTGGCTCCTGTCAGCCTGGCCCCGTCTTGGCCGTCCCTTTCCCGCCTGGTTTCTGACCTGTCTGGTTCCTGTCCGTCTCTGTCCCACCTGGTTTCTGCCTGTTCCTGTCCTGCCTGGTCCAGTCGCCTCTTGTCCAGCTCGTCTCCTGTCCCGGCGCGTTTCCTCCCCAGTGTGTCCCGGCCCGTTTCCTCCCCAGTCTGTCCCAGCCCATTTTCTGTCTTGTCCCTACCTGTCTGTTCCAATGAATGTGCTCCCTAGTGGAGCTTTCCCCTGGAGCTGTCTCTGAGTCTTGCATTTGGGTCCAGTCTAGTTTGAGAACGCATCAGAAATCTCACATTCACACAATTTTCACAACCATTAAAGGGTAGTCCTCAAAGATAATGCAAAATTCTCTGTTTATGGGAACTGAGAAAAAAATAACTGAAAATATTGTATAACTTTGCACCATAAAAAAAATGCAACCTTTCCTTGAGAAGGGTAATTTGGCTTCCAACTGGAACGGAATATTCTTTCACGCTTGATTAATTGCTTGATTGTTAATCAAGATAAACAGATGAAACCAGTTTGTGTGAACTGATCTGTAAAGGTAAAATTGTTGCTTTCTATATTTTGAGTTCATGAACTGTTACTGCCAAAAAGTAACGACTCATGATCTTGTTGTGCACTACAAACCTGCAGATAACCAATAGCAATGTCCTTAACAGCATTTTCAGATGGCACAAATTTATGTGAATTTACAATATTGATTCCAGATTTTATGCGCCTTGCTTTGTGGAAATTTGCATTGTTCTTATGAAAATGAGTTAGTTCACCTTATTAAAAAATACATTTTCACTACGTCACTTAGAAAAGTGTGAATTAACTGGCCTAAGGGGCATAAATTTACCATTAAAATAAATGGAAAACATTGTAATTGTAAAATAAATTGCAATCGTATTCTGCAAGCGATATAAGATAAATCTGCATTGTAAAAGAAAGATGGATAGGGAATATCAGGGAGCATCTTCAGATAATGAGTTTGAGGTATGAGGAAACCATTGCTGGGGGCGGCTGTGTTCTCACTTTTATTTTGGCAGCGAGGGGGAGGGAAATATCCCAGAATGCATGGCAACAGTCAAAGCCACAAGGACAGGGCCCCCGTCAACCCCTTTCAACCCACACACATACATGCACAGAGAGACGGAAAGGGGGAGAGCGAGAGCGAGAGAGAGAGAGAGAGAGAGAGAGATGTGAGAGAGAGAGCTGGTGCCCAGGCTGATTGGCAGAGATGGAGAGAGAGTACGAGCCATCAGACACTTCTCCGTCTCGGAGAGATGAACGCAGAGGTGATCAGGGCTGACCCAGAGAAGTAGCACATCGTTAATAGAGAGAGAGTGAGGAGAAGGAGAGAAGTGAGGGAAGTAGGGAGGGGATGGGAATGAAGTGAAGGAGAAGGGGAGGGGAGAGGGGAGTGGGAAAAAATGGAGGGAGTCTTAAAAAAGGAAGAGTGAGAAAAACAAGAAAAAAAGGAGGACGGACAGTGGTACATTTCCCCGTAAATTCAATTTACTGTCAAAATGTCTTTGATATTGAATAGTGAATGGAGCAGAGAGAAACAATTATTTACCCTGTTTTCCCCTTTTCATTCTTATAAATGTTGCAGAACAATGTCTCTCTTGGAGCGAGATCACCAGCTGACTTGGGACTTCACTTATTAATATTGCTTTCTTGGATTTGCAGGTCAGTGAGTATGACTTGAAATAGTTGTATTTTCCAGTAGCAAAGGCTAGTGACGTGATGGCTCCCCACCACTCCACTGTCAGCGAAGGCATTGAGGACAGTGACCTTTCTTTATATTAAATATAAATGACACTGGCCAAGCGTCACCTTGAAAATAACTCAATGTGACACTTGGCAGATTTCAGTTAGATCAACCATGCTGGAGTGTATCTTTATGCATGAGTATGTCTGTGTGTGTGTGTGTGTGTGTGTGTGTGTGTGTGTGTGTGTGTGTGTGTGTGTATGTGTGTGTGTGTGTTTCTATACACATCTGTCTGTTTTCCAGAAATGTATATAATCTTATTGTTAATAATAATTATTATTATTATTATTCATATATTATAATATTTTTCAGACTATTATTTCACTAACTAATTAACCATTTATCACCCTCCTGTGGTGACAGTCTCTCCACCTGTTTAATGGGTTCAGGTTGGAGGTGTTATGTGGTTTACGTGGAAGGAACATGATTATTCACATTAGATCCAGTGTCATAGACAACCATTTATTAACAACAGAAGGTCTGCTCAAGCTCCCAGAGAGAGACTGTGTCTTTGTCATGACATGTCGTACCCAATTACAACTGCCTGATGTACTTACACCTGATGCCTGCAAATGACTCTTGATAAATCCTCAATAATTGCACAAATGCAATATATTAGTGCTTTAACAACGTGGTAACAAAACCTCCCCCCCCCCCCCTTCCCCCTCCAAACCCTTGTTGTCCTTGGAATTTTATGTTGCAGAGGTCAAAGTTCAGCACTCGCCAGTATACAGTATCCGAGGCTCCCAGCATCCTCTCCAACAAACAGAAAGACTTTCGGTACATAATTTGCTTTGCCTAATCTGAAACGTTCACGACGATTTACGAGCGATGAATATTTATAAGACCTGTAGCCCTTGGGGGATGGAAGTGCTAGCCGGTGCATTTATGTTCTTATTGCTGATTTACAATGAATTAGACACTGTTTACAAATGGGCCTCAACACAGTCTCTCTCATACCATTCGGTCGTAAGCATTTGATTGAAAATGAAGTGAGAGAGGGTGAGGCAGAGCGAACCAAAAAAGAGAGAGGCATAATCCTTGACGAGATGGTATTCGCATTTAATAGAATATGATACGTTGAGTGAGTGCACTCAACCCATCTCTTGCATTAACAGTGACTTGTGTAACCTTTTTAAACATTACCGAATCATCTAGGTAATGAAGCATTCATCTCATTAGCTCTTGCAAAAAAAAAAATTATAATAAAGTGGTGTGGTGGAGAATAGGAAAAACAGAGTGAAAACTCGGCACCTGATTCTTAAGAGAGAACAAAAATGACAGCAAAAATCCCCCTTTATCACGACTACCTTCTACATTGGCAGCGGGCCAGTTTCGCTTTTCAAAGACAATTGATCAAGAAATCACTTTGACAGCTTGACACAGTGATTGATAGATGGGCATCGGTGACTGTATTCTACCCATCGTGATGGAATAAATCGCCCGTCCCATCAACGCTCACCTCTGATCTCGCCTTTGGAGACAGGAAGCAGACCCAAGGGAGGCCTTCTTTGTGCAAATCCACTCGCCGACTCTGCCAAAGAAATGCAGTTTTTTAATTCCATCGCCCGCAAGAACGCCCAACAGACACTGCGCTTGCCAGTAAACACGAAATACACAGTTCCTTTGATTCCTGGGTCTAGATTTTACCCTTCTCTCTGTCAGTCACACTATCAAAAATGCACAGCTTGGTTTTGGGTGGAGTAAACGTTATACAATTCAGTTAGTCATGTCTCTCTTTACACTAGAAAGTTAAAGACTAGAGTTAGCACACAAAAAAGAAACCAAATGTGAAGATTTCTTTATCAGACATTTAAAAAAAATACAGGCACAAACCATTAGAAGGGAAGTTAAACAAGGGAGTAGAGAGAAGACATTCTTAAATCATGAGAAAGGTGTGGTTTAATATGCCAGAAAATACACTGAAGGGGTAATTACGAAAGAAAGGCGTTTGAGATTGTAAATTACTCTGTGCTTTGTGAAAACTATCGTGCATTGTGCTTCTCGTATGAGTGCAGTATTTACTGAAAATGATTTTTCTTTCATTAATAAAATAATACAGGAACAAACTCCAACTTGAAATGTCACTAACTGCTATTAACACCACATGCCACATTTGTCATGACTGGTGGGTATATGCAATTTCCACAGTCAATTTAGACTATAATAGGCATGGGCAATGTCAGCAAACAATAACCCACGTGTATAAAATCATATCGCACACTGTGCCATTGCTTTCACTGCCGCTTGCCTAAAATCCAGTTTTATCCAATTTGTTTCATGTTCACGTTTAAGTGATTGAAGACAAGCGACCTTGAAGACAAGCAACCTGCTCATTCACAGTGAGTGTGCTCTGGGCTCATTTTGTGATAGTAAACCAGAAGGACAGAGGCAAACTCTGAGCACACAGGGGAAGGCAATAAAACATTTGTTTTAATTAATTCCAATGAAAACAAATTAAAACAAATGTCTCTAGTTGTATCAAATGGATTCTGTTCAGCAACCAAGACGAGATTTCATTTTACATAATATTTCATTTAGAAATGGATAGATTCCTCATAATGTTGTGTGCTATTAATGTACCAATGAAACAGCACACTAACCTATTGAGATACAACCCCATCCTCTTATTGTATTGAATAAATACATACATTATGCCTTTTAAACCTGTATGTTGATTTACATTTCTCTTAAGTGTTTCAGGGAGAAAATAACTTCCAGTTCTTTTCTTTTTCTGTTTTTCATCTGATTATCAGTCTACAATACATAAACCAGTTTATATCTGATTATCAGTCTATAAAAACATTATTATATATATGATATCAGTCTCTACATATACAAAAAGATACATAAATGATTTTATCTCTACAAATAATAACCAGTTTATATCTCCTGATATCATAGTACAAATACATAAACCAGTTTATATCTGATTATCAGTCTACAATACATAAACCAGTTTATATCTGATTATCAGTCTAAAATACATAAACCAGTTTATATCTGATTATCAGTCTACAATAAATAAACCAGTTTATATCTGATTATCACTACAATACATAAACCAGTTTATATCTGATTATCAGTCTACAATACATAAACCAGTTTATATCTGATTATCAGTCTACAATACATAAACCAGTTTATATCTGATTATCAGTCTACAATACATAAACCAGTTTATATCTGATTATCAGTCTACAATACATAAACCAGTTGCTACAAATTTTGATAAACATCATTAGTTGACAATTTGCATCAATCCACTCAACATATGTTGTGCCCTCTCTCTCAGAACACCCATAATATATGCATATATATGGAGGGTAAGGCACGGTGAGCAAAGATCCACACTTCTGTAATGTTTAATACATGCAAATACCACTGCACAGTTTGGTAAATATTCTTCTACGATACTGTGTGCTCTCCTGAGGTTTAACAAGTACACAAATATTTAGGAAATCTGGACTTGGATGGCAATTCACATCAGCGGAACAACTCACTCAGCGACAGTTCCAAAAATGTGCTACTTTTTTTCAAAAGATATCTCATGGCTAAAGCTGCTGAACTTTGATCAGTAATCACCATTACAATATCAAACATTGGTTAATGTTGGCTTGGCTCTAGTTGAATAAAAACAGAGCAAAGGTGTTTAAAGCAATTGCCTATAACAAAACATGTACATATATAGACACCCATTTTTGAGATATTTGCACTCACACAGTTTCTCAGGCAGACTTTACACATGGCGATCTGAAAGGGTAAACGTTCGATCACTCTGGTCGTCAGCAAACAAACTGAGGGGCAAATCCCAAGACTGCCAAGTCGGCCCAGAGGCCTGAGGCTCCTGAAGAATGAGTGAGTGATGTGACTTTGCATCGAGCAAAGAGAGGCAGAGCGAGAGACTGAGCGCAGGAGAAACAGAGAGGGAGAGGAAGGAATCTTATTAATCAGTTGAGGGAACCACTTCTTCCTCATGTAATTCTAAAAGTCGTACAGTGAAATTGTGTATTCACATATACACACATACAGTACAGGGATGAAACAAAGCAGGGAGAAAGAGTGGGAGGGAAAAGGCGAGAGTGAGAGATATTAAGAAGAGAGAAATAAAGAGGGAAGACTAGAGCCTGGTACTGAATGAGTGACAGATATACAGCCCCAGTGCTGAATCCAAAAAAAAAGAATCTTTTTTTTGTTTTTTTTTAAAGCCTGTTGACTTCCCACCACTCACTGTCTCTGGTAGCAGGCATAAGGTTGCTGATCGCCATGGCAATGCTGGTAAGTTTAGGACATGCTGACACCACCCCGAGGCTTCTGTTCTATTAGCTGCATGCCAGCCATATATGAGACAAGTGCTTTGCTGGCAACTGCTTGTTTTCGTGTTTGCAATGCCATGCCTCCTACCACAGGGAAACTGTGGAAACGCACACAGCAGGACAATCAGGAGATATCACTGAGGAAAATCAAAAGTACACATTTGCAGAGGCTAGAGAGAACTGTGGAAAACTGAGCTAAATGATGACAAGCAAGGTACTTTCCACAAAAAAAAAAAAATTGAAATGGGGACTCCAAAGGAATACTGGATGACTCATGACCTCACCCCCCTAGTATTAGCTAGCCAGAGATATATCTAGCTAGACTATTGTGAATGCATACGTATGTCCTACACTCAATCAGTCCTCTGTCACACACAAAAGTAAATAAATACATAATATGTATTTGCTTATGCCCGGTGTATGTATTACACAGCAAAATATATAGCTAGGTAGCAATATCTATTTATCTATCTATCTTTCTCTAGCTGTATCTAAAAAGATACAGCTGAAATATACCACCACCACCCCCCCCCCCATCCTTCCCAGCTGGCTTGCTAATCGACATCCCCAAAATTGGTCACATTCACCTTATCTTATCAATGACTGGTCCATTAAATGTCTGTCTGGAATGTTGTGTTTGTACAGTAGACTGCCCGTTTATTCTTGTGAACAAGGCACACATGAACATAATCTACCTGGGTGTGGACATCAAGCCGAGCTGTTTTATACATGAACAGAATCTACCTGGGTGTGGACATCAAGCCGAGCTGTTTTATACATGAACAGAATCTACCTGGGTGTGGACATCAAGCCGAGCTGTTTTTATACATGAACAGAATCTACCTGGGTGTGGACATCAAGCCGAGCTGTTTTATACATGAACAGAATCTACCTGGGTGTGGACATCAAGCCGAGCTGTTTTACACATGAACAGAATCTACCTGGGTGTGGACATCAAGCCGAGCTGTTTTACACATGAACAGAATCTACCTGGGTGTGGACATCAAGCCGAGCTGTTTTATACATGAACAGAATCTACCTGGGTGTGGACATCAAGCCGAGCTGTTTTATACATGAACAGAATCTACCTGGGTGTGGACATCAAGCCGAGCTGTTTTATACATGAACAGAATCTACCTGGGTGTGGACATCAAGCCGAGCTGTTTTATACATGAACAGAATCTACCTGGGTGTGGACATCAAGCCGAGCTGTTTTATACATGAACAGAATCTACCTGGGTGTGGACATCAAGCCGAGCTGTTTTATACATGAACAGAATCTACCTGGGTGTGGACATCAAGCCGAGCTGTTTTACACATGAACAGAATCTACCTGGGTGTGGACATCAAGCCGAGCTGTTTTACACATGAACAGAATCTACCTGGGTGTGGACATCAAGCCGAGCTGTTTACATGAACAGTTTCTACCTTGGTGTGGACATAAAGCCGAGCTGTTTTATACATGAACAGAATCTACCTGGGTGTGGACATCAAGCCGAGCTGTTTTATACATGAACAGAATCTACCTGGGTGTGGACATCAAGCCGAGCTGTTTTTGAACAGAATCTACCTGGGTGTGGACATCAAGCCGAGCTGTTTTATACATGAACAGAATCTACCTGGGTGTGGACATCAAGCCGAGCTGTTTTATACATGAACAGAATCTACCTGGGTGTGGACATCAAGCCGAGCTGTTTTATACATGAACAGAATCTACCTGGGTGTGGACATCAAGCCGAGCTGTTTTACACATGAACAGAATCTACCTGGGTGTGGACATCAAGCCGAGCTGTTTTACACATGAACAGAATCTACCTGGGTGTGGACATCAAGCCGAGCTGTTTTATACATGAACAGAATCTACCTGGGTGTGGACATCAAGCCGAGCTGTTTTACACATGAACAGAACTGGCAGAGCACATCAAGCCGAGCTGTTTACATTACATGTCATAATCATTTCATGACCTTCTGTTACTTTTCTGTCATGTCATACTCATTTTATCACTTGTCAAACGCATTTCATTATGAGCCCATAGTCTCTTTATCGTGTGTCAAATTCAGTTCATCACTTGCTGTACGGTTTTCATAATTTGTCATTGCCAGGTTTTGCTCTGGGAAGGGCAAAGTAATAGATCAGTAATAGAGTCCATAAATGGGCCTAAGGTATTAAAACTACCTGGCCATGGAAGCACAAGGAAATGAACTATGGAGAAGAAGTGACATTATTTCAAAAAGCACCGCAGAAGATGTGACAAAGGTTTTATAGTGCATCACTTAACTCTTTTGCAATATATGCCATACTGTATATTTGGCCATATTTATTGTACCCCATTTCATATTTCAGGACATATTGACATACATTTTTTTTTAATAATCAGATTCTAATTCAGATTCAGATCTTTAGCACAATGCCTCGAAGCAAGCTCAATAGTTTATACAATCAAAAAAAAGTAGAACATATTTTCTATTTGAAGGTGGATGAGATAAATGTTTTTAGTGTTTTGTCATCAACATTCAGCTATTGCAGTCCAGTCGACATTCATTTTTTAAGATGCAGTCATTACAGGCTTTACAGCATATGATTTTATTTAAAAAATATTTTCTGTGATCAGTTCAAATTGACTGGTATGGCATGACTGATTGAAATTAAATTTGGGGGATTCTAAGCAATTTCAAGCCATGTGAATCCAATGGCATATCATTTTATTATTCATCCATTTTCCAAAGATGAATAAATAATCAAACAGCAATAAGAACAATGAAAAAAATCTCTCCCTTTCTGGAAACACTGATGAGAAAAGGGCTCACAGAGATGTCTAGTGGGGGATGTTTACTCGTTGAGAAGGAATTGAATGAGAAAAATTAATAATTTAGCAAGTGAAGTGTGTCACTCCTTGTCATAGATGCTTTGATATGTCACACTTTAGAGGGGGAAGTTGAGCTGTCTTTCATACGTTTGTCAGGGTTGCACCAATCTTGTTAAAGAAAGAAAAAACAGAAAAATAAGATAATGTGACAGAAACTTTGTGGGAAGAAACACAAAGAGTGGGTGGGCCTGGTGTGTAAAAATATCTCCCCCTCCTACCACCTCCTGAAACAGCGCAATCCCTTTTCTCACCTCCTCCATATCCGGCTCTCACACGCGAGTCACGTGATCAAAAAGTATGGGTTTGTTCTTTTCTGCTTTAATAGCATCTCCGCCTGAATCGCAGAGCCTTTGTTGTAACCCAGATCGTAATGTTTCTGCGTGGGTTCTGTTACCACAAGATTTTCTTGATTGACCTTGTAACGACAGACGATTATGTTCGCCGAAAGTCACACCATGACAAACATCCCATCGTCTGACCCAGTCGTAGCCTTCCTATAAATTCTCATGGTCTGGAGATTCTTACCTATCATACGAATTAAAGACCGCTGGTTAGGGACATCTAGGTTTGATTACTAATGCTTCAATTAATTAAAGACCTAACATTGTTTCCCACAGTTGAACCTAACAGTGTATCCACCAATTACTAAGGCTAATGCTGCATAATAGACTTCATGTATACATTTTACATGTACGTTATATTTATATGTATTGTTGTTGTTACTTTTATTGTTATTTTAAAATACGTATTGCCAACGCGTAATCATACGTCATGCCAATAAAGCATTTTGAATTTAATTGAGCGAGAGAGAGAGAGGAAGAGAGGAAGAGAGGAGAGAGGAGAGAGGAGAGAGAAGAAAAAAAGCCAGAGCTGCAAATCTTTTCCACTGATTCTACAGCTCTGGTTTCTTTCCTGTGCCGTCAGCGCAGATGAGGCTCGACAACCATGCAAACGGTAGATTTAAGCTCCTTTATCCCTCATCTCCCCATAAAAAAAAAGGTAAATGTTGCTTTGCTGACTGCACAGCTGTTCTGCAGAGCTTTCAGTCGTGTAGAGGATAGAGGAGAGGTACAGTCCAGTAGTGTGGAACAGTGGTGATTAAGTCATATTAGCCCTGATAGGGATACATTCCCTTTACTCCTCAGCATGTTCGCACGCTTTGACTTGGTGCATCCAGCAATGAATTCCACCAACATGGAAAGATTTGAGCACAGGTCCTAAACAAATGTCTGAGAAACCCTGGGTGGGGGTGTATCCCGGAGTATGGTGGCTCTGAAGGGCGAGACAAATTATCAAATCCCAAAACACAAAAATAATTCATAAGAAGCATTAACAACACAACATTTCACAAAACAAAAATGCTAATCTGAAACCGCAATATAATCTCTCAAAAGCACATTTAAACACAACTATCACTTACAAGAACAAGATTTGACTCAACGAAAGCCATAAATAAACCCCAGTAATGGAATATACTGCATGGTATCAGAGGTGCACGCTGAGACGCATTTGTGGAAACGGCTAGCTAGACTATAGTAGAAACGCATAGTCAACACAGTCATTCCTCTGTCACATGCAAGAGTACATAAATACATATTGTGTATTTATTTATGTCTGAGTATGTACTTGCTAGCTAGACTATTGTGAATACATATAGTCAATCAGTCATTCTTCTGTCACATGCAGAAAAAAAATAATGCAATAATAAAAAATAAATTTTTTGGTACCCCAGCGGTCAGAAAATATGAATATGTATCTTATATATACTGTATATATGTATATATATAAGAATATATGTATGTAAGCTTTATCAATGCAAAGAGACATGCAATTTCAATAAGCAGTTTTAAAAACAGTTTCATATTACAATTAAACAAGTAAAAGAAAATTATGGAAACCACAACCCACATTACCCCTAATCTCACACACACACACACACACACACACACACACACACACACACACACACACACACACACACACACACGCCGTGTGTGACAGCTCAGATCATTGCTTCAACATTTCTTACCCCAACTTGCCAAGAATAACTATATAAATTATAGAACATATTTGTAATGCTTACACACCACAAACAGTGTGACACATTCAAAATTGATATATACATCAACCCTGCTTAAAAAAACACATGGAATGTGTGCTTTATGATTTATGTTTTTTTAAATTATTTTATTTTATTTTCTGAGAAATGCATGTTATCCATTTTTAAAGCCACGTTTTCAGCTAGGTTCATTTGGCCTGTTCTCATGCCTTGCGGGGAAAGACTGTTTATTTATTTACTAAAATCATCTAAGTGGGAGAGGAAACTGGCGGGGTGAGAAATCTCATTTTCTGGAGACGTCCCAAGGAGCAGTGGCGTACTCGACGGGGTGGCGGAGGGGGCTTCGTAAGCGGGAACTGAACGCATGTAGGCGAGCTTATTCCTCTGTATGCTGACGTTGGGCAGGTTGATTCGAGCCGCTTGGGTGGCAGATTTCTCATCGATAGGAGGGGGGTTTATTTATACCTTTTTATTTATTTACCCGGCTGTTTGGGTGTATTAGCGTGGCTCTGCCACCCCTAGCTGGGGCCGGCCCGTTATTTTCAGCTGTTATATCCAGTTTCTTTCTTTCTTTGTTTTTCAGACCGCACCTGAGCCACGTTTGTCATGCAGCTGGAGTTTCCTCTGTCGACAATCTGGTGCTCACCTCACCATCTCTCCCTCCCCCCTCCTTCCCTCTCTCTCTCTCTCTCTCTCTCTCCCCTCCCTCTCTGGGCATACCCCTGCTTATCAACAGACTGCCATTCTGCTTCATACACATTTTCACGCTTTTGAAAAGAATCAAAGTGTTTCTGCTTTGTGAGAATGTAGATCGTTTGGTTACCTTCCCACTTTTCAAGTAGCCAATCAGAAATCTAAAGGGAATAAAGCCTCCCAATCTGTATGTGGTAACCCGTTCAGTGATGAAATCTCTCAATGTTGGCTCTGATTCGGATGTAGGAATCCTCTTTAGCGAGGAATTCTCTGTTGGCTCTGATAATCTCTTCAAGGATGGACTATGCATTGGCTTTGATTCCGATGTAAAATCCTCCGTAGCGAGACTCTTGTTGTTGGCTCTGAATTGTGTGTAGTAACCTGTTCAGATACATTTCTACATGAAATTCAGTTTGTTCTGAGTCATACACAGATGAAGCAGATTAAACCATGCACTCATATTTTATTATGAAGTTGTCTTTTTCAGCAAAGTGCTTATAATTTAAAAAGCAGTGAGCTGACTGTTAAAAGGATTCTCACCCATCATATGACCAAACAGAATTTTTGGCTGGAGTGTGATTTTATGAAACGCCTGCAGTGTGCAATGTTGATATCTACACTCCCACATCCCACAAAAACCCTATTTAAGACCAACATTGTTTAGCATTGGCATAATGAAAATATATATATTTTTTAATTGTCAGGTCCAATTATACATTTTGAATTACTCATTAAGAATTATCGAGCTTCACACCTGATAACGCAACAAGATGCTTTCATGTCTTGAGGTTTTTTGGAAAACATACGCTGCCCTCCAAGTCCCACGACTTTCTGGAGTTGGACCAAGGCGCAGTTCTTTGGCAGCAATTAATCAAGAACAAATTGCTGTAGTGGCTTCATAAATTGTTGACAAACATTTAGATTAACATGCGATCATTCATTTATTTGATGTTAAAATGGGAAAACAAACATAAATCATTTGCTAAAGACAGGCGATTAGGTGACCAGTCAGGCACTGCAAGGTTAATAAGACTCTTAATGCTTTAATAATTGATATAGTTTAGCCTTGAGGTGCTGGTTGAGGCATAAACTGCATAGTCACAGTGTGCCCTTCCTTTACATCCCAAGCATTCACCAGGTGCTGCAACTGCCAATACCTATTCAAGCAAACAACTTCACAACAGATTGCAGCTAATGCAACATTTATAGCTTCACGCCCATTAGCCAAATTGCGGCCCTCCGTTCACGTCCTTTTGAAATAGTTCAAGCTTTGGGATTCAAGGTTCCCCAATAATACAAACAGAGTGACAGATCGCCGCTCTCTTTCTCTCTCAGCAAAAAACTTCACTATATTCAATACTTAAATCTATGTATGCATACATACAAGCCACATAGACGTGTGTATGTTTTCCGGATTACTCTGCTTTTTCATTCTTTCTTTTTCTTTTATTTGTTTCAGATTTCCCCCCCATTTTTCTCCCAATTTGGTAGCCACCGCTAGAGAACCGTCGCTATACAACCCTGTCAGCCAGTAGTAGGAAGGAGGGCGTCAGCGCAACTCCTCAAGCTCCTGACCGTGATTCCAACTCGCCCAGGGCCATTTTGTGTGCAGCGATTCTCTCCGAGCCCCTCCCCCCACCGGAAGCAGCCGCCAATTGCCGCTCCCACAGGTCACCGGCCGTGCTCGGAGTACAACGGCACCGACTAAAAGTCGGCGCTCTTACTGTCGTACCACCGTGGCGACCCTTTACTGTGCTTTTTTAGCCAACTCATTCCACTCAATTTGAATCTACTTGTCTGATATATGGCTTGAATTACAGTGATCCTTTGGGTCAAGGCCAGGGTCATCTACCTGCCAGGTAATAACAGAACCAGGACATGAATAAAAACGACATTGTCATATCTGCTACACAGGGCTTGCCATAGTTAAAAACAGATTATTCCTTTGATATAATTACTGAATGGCAGCCGGGCAGGCTGAAAAGTAAGGTTACGTGTTCAAGCTAAATTGAAAATTTAACTTGAAAGTTCTCTCTGTTGAGCGACTATAGTCATGGAGGCGTTTCACCGACCATTTTGATTACTCATTTATTTTGGGGGTGAAATGCAGTTAGAAGGCCCCCCCATGTGCTTCTCAGATAGAAATTAATTTTATGAAGGGGGGGGGGGGGGTTAGTGTCAGACATCATCTTTTGCACCTCACTGCTGCTTTGAATTCTAATCTAAATATCTCCCTTTGAAAATGGTGAGTAAATAAGAGGCTATGCAGTTCTCTGATATATGGGAGGTCCGGAGTGCAGAGACCCCTGATGAATTACCCCTGCCTTTAAATGAAGACATGCTTGGCTTAAACACCTGTAAAGCTGTCCTTTTGATTAACATCTGCTGATCTTAAGACACACACACACACACACACACACACACCCTTTTTCCCCCTTTACCATTTCTGTCCTAAGGAACGGGGCAATTATTCTTTTCCCATAAAGCTTTTCTCAACGACTCAGCTGCTCAGCTTTAAATCTGCACAGCACAGCACAGCCACGCATGTAAACGCACAGCCTGCACTCCAACACGTACAGATATGTGCATTCACACATGCACTTATTCAGGCTTAAAAGCAAGCACAACCATGTTGGTTTTGGACTGCTGCTGACAGTCTGTATCGGCAGGACACAGTTCATATAATCACCATTGTATTCCTCCCAAACGTGTGTCACTTGACCATAGGCTACCAGCTGATATAGGTAAGTCCCTCCTCCAATCAGCGCTAGTTCTCCTGCAGTACTGTGTGGCTGGCATGGCGTAAAGTAAGTAACTGGCTCAAAAACAGTGGAGGAGCGCCTCTGCTCCAGCATACAGTAGCCCTGCTTGTGTGGGTTCTACAATGAACAAAATATTAACACAATGTGCACGCGCGCACACACACACACACACACACACACACACACACACACACACACACTCAATGCATAAATAAGCCCACATACAAGCACAAATCACATAGAGGCTTGCCATCATTTCCTTATGAAATGCAAACATAGCCCTTTCAAACAGTCAAAAATAGCTGAAAGAGGAGGTGCTGTTTACTCCTCCTACAGATCTTTTCAAACTCCTGATGTGTTGCTTGTATAAAATCTCATCTGTGGGAAAAGTCCTTCTTACTTCTCCACAAGAGAGAGAGAGATAAACATCTTGCATGCTATCAACATACCCTCTTAAATGTGTCTGTTCTAAGACACCTTCTGTAACATTGCAGAGGAGCCCAGAGTGCTGTTCCTGGAGGCAGGTGAATGCAAGAGATACGTGCATAAAGCAAACTACACATGAATATGATAAAAGCCTGGGGCTGGATCACCCAATGCTATCAGAAAATCAGTATCTCAAGTTAAAAGTACAGGTCATCCCCCAGGTTCTCCAGAAATGGATGATCTGTACACACACACACTCAAACTCAAAATTCCGGTTAATCAGATTAATATGTTTTTTTTTTAATTCAAAAACAGAAGTGCTCACAGACACCCTTACAAAAGATAAGGGTTCTGGTGTTCTCTTTGAGCAAATATAAACTGAAAAGTGCAGATCACACTCAGAAATGAGCATTTATTTTAACAGCATAATATGCCCTTGATGAAGGCGTGAGGGTTTATGCAAATAAAAATGATATGTATATATATATATATATATATATACAAAAACATTTGTGTGTGGTCTGCATTAATCAGAGTATATAAAGAATCCCGTGAGCGTACAGAATGAATAATTATGAGACTTCAATAATCCGACAGGAGAGTAACTGAATCTCTCAGAGGGGTAAGAGACTCTGCTAAACAGGATTAGGAAAGTGCAATCCTTGTGAGTCAGGAATGGGGCTCATTTTCATCCGGCTCATTACTGATGCAGCCTCACTGAGCCCCCCCGCCATACCCTCCCCCCAGGTAAGTGGCCAAATCGATTCACTCGAAAGTTCGAGACCTGCTCAGTCGTTCCCTCATTACAGTTTTACAATGAGTGCCACTGCTGTTAAGAGCTGTTCATTAACAGAAAATGATCCTTTTTAAAAGCTGCAGACAAAGGGGCCTGATTGGCCGTCTCGGCCCTGCCAAGGCCCTGCTTGAACAATGACAATGGGTAACATTACACTGTGTGAGTCTTCTGCACACGTGGGAGAGAGATGGAACAGGGGGAGGAAAAAAGAAGTTGCAGTGAAAAAGTTAAATGTTTTTTTTGTTTGTTTTTTTCCCAAAACTCTGGGAAAGGGTGGCTGTGGCTCAGGAGGTAGAGCGGGTCGCCCGCTGATCGCAGGGTTGGCGGTTCGATCGCCGGCTCCTCCTGTCCACATGTCGAAGTGTCCTTGGGCAAGACACTGAACCCCAAATTGCTCCTAATGAGCAGGCTAGCACCTTGCATGGCAGCTGCCGCCATTGGTGTGTGAATGTGTGTGTGAACGGGTGAGTGAGAGGCCATTGTAAAGCACTTTGGATAAAGGTGCTATATAAGTGCAGTCCATTTACCATTTACCATTTTACATGAATACTTTTAACTGAATAATTAGTATAATATTATTTCTCATTCATCAGTGTTTTTTCCTCCCTACCCTTTATACCATTTAAAATGCTTTAGCTTTATTTTTTTTTAAATACAATAAAATAAAAATAAAAATAAATAATAATAAAAATTTTAAAAAGAAATGAAGAAATACAAAAAAAAAATACAAAAAAAAAATTATAATAACCCCTCCAACCCACCCAGCCCACCCAGCCCTTCCCTGAGGACAGTTGTACTTATATATACATACATACATACATACATACATACATACATACATACATACGCATACACACATGCATATTATTATTATTACGATTTTCCTCCCTTCCCTTATTTAAGTATTCTAGCCACTAAGAAGAAAAATATATAAATATATTTGGAGTGTTTAATCCCATCTTTCTGCTTCCCTACGTATATTCCATCTTTCCTTGTACACGTTTAATCGATCATTACATTGTAATATTAAGCCCTCTATTTTGCTGTAATACCTTACCTGTCATTTGAACCTTTCTAATTGTAATATCTGGATGGAGAGTGACTTAAAAATGTATATTTTCCCTAAGAGAACAATCATATTTACAAACATTAGATTATATTGTTTTAAGTCACCCAACAATACAGTCTGTAAATCAATGTAACATCTAATATTATAGTTCAAAAGCCAATTTTGGACATGATTCCAATCACTGGCAACAGACGGACAGTACCAAAAAAGATTAGGTATATCTTCAGTCTCTTCTACACAGAATCTACATTCAGCTGATTGTTCAATGCCCCATATGTTTAACATCCTCTTTGTAGCCAGAATCTTGTATAGTAATTTGTATTGGAAGGAATGTATTGATGAATCTATTGTTGTTTGATATATCAGCTCATAAACTTTGTTCCATGGTATTGGTATATCAAATAATTGTTCCCAGTTGTCTTGATTTTTGTAAGGAAATGCAACTAATGATTTATTTCTCAAATAGAATTGGTATATTTGAGAGTAAAATGAGTAAAAGTAAAATGTTACCATGAAAGGCAGAAACAGTATGAGTGGATGAGAGAGAGAGAACCTAATGGATGAAGTAGGAAGAGAGGGGACAAATAAAAAATAAATGATTGGAAAAGTGCTGTTGAAGAGAGCCATGAGGGATGGAGGGAGTGAATGCAAGAGACTGCAGTATGAGGGGGGGTGTGCGACGGGAACAGACAGGAAACTGAGAAGAGGTAGAACGGGGAGAGGCTGAGGGACGGAGAGAAGGAAAGAATGAAAAAAGTTTAGAGACGCTGAGAGGAGAGGAGAAATTAAAGTACGACATCGAAGAGAAGAGTCTCGGCAGGGGTTTCAGGGAAGAAGAAAGAGTGGGAGCGAGTGAAAGAAAGAGTGAGAGAGAGAATGAGTAATGGAGAGAGGAGCCCGCTGTGTGTAACCTAAGCTGAACTGGCGGAGGGGGGGAAAAAAAGACTTTGACTATTGATTTTAAACATTTTTAATAGAGTACACTGAAAAATAATCCACATCTGTTTCATTATTCATTTTCCTGAGGCGATGTGAAGTTTTTTCTCCCCTATTATGAGAAGTAACTGTTCTGTGAAAGAGAGAACCGAACATCAGATTTAATTCACTGCAGGGGGGTCCTCTTTGCTTTCCTAACGACGTCTGGCGGGTCACCGCAGTCCAGCGCATCAAAAGCACTGACCAAATTAACCATCTCTTGTGAATATATGCCTCCCTCCCTGTATTCCTCACTGCTCAATGGTGCAAGTTATTTGAGACCATTATTTCAGTATAAATAGAAAGACATTTACAGAATTTCTGGACGCAGAAGTGATAAAATAATATCAAATGTCAGTCATCTGCATCAAATGAACAACCGAGAACCTGAAGGCACTCAACTCAAATCTTTATTTTCTTTAATAATCAAAGCCAACCCTGACCCTGTCTCAGTCTGTCTCAAAATCAAGTGAGATCAGATAGTTGCACAACTTGTACGTTGTAAAACACAAGTTAAGCACCACATTCAGAGTGGCAATGATGAAGGGCTAACCTTTCACTGTTAATTGCGCTTTTCTTCAGTCCTCTTTTACTTTTAGATTAAAGCGCTGAGGCACAAAACATTTCCAAGAAGTTAATGTCACTTGACATCATGTTTTTTGGTTTGCTCATTTAGAGTTAATGTTTTTAGAGTACAGATCGTATACGTCTCCCACTGGAAAACTGCCTTTTTTTCTGGTAACTCAGTTGCTGCTTCAACAGTTCTTGGATTCCCTTAGATCACCTTAGATTAATTAAGTCACTATGATGTTTTCGGCAACCATTTTGTTTTCCCCCCACATACTGCAGGCTTGGCCGGGGGGCTGCTTTATGTATATTGCATTGTTTATGAAAACATAACGGCTTGCATTTAAAACGGCTGCCGAGTAAGAAAGTGAGCTTGTTTCTGCGTATACACAAGCCACAAGGAGTCACTCGGTTACAAGGGGAAGATCGGACCCATCATTGTTTGTTTACACAAATTACAGTAGGAGCTGAAAGTATTATATTTCTGTTTGAGTTCAATGAATCACAACATCTTGGTTTTGTCAATAATGACTTATAGGACACTTTAGCCCAATAGATCACAGTATGTAGCTTGTGTTAATTATGTCTGACAGGGCTTCTCGTGTAATGGATTACAGCATCTTGGATTGCGAATAATGTCTGACAGGGCAAGTCAATCCAGCAGATCATAGCATCTTGATTAATAATGTCTGACAGGGCAAGTCAATCCAGCAGATCATAGCATCTTGATTAATAATGTCTGACAGGGCACTTCAGTGGATCACTAAATCGTTGTATTCTTAATAGTGTCTGATGGGGCTCAACAATCCAGTGGATCACAAAACCTAGCCTTTGTTAACAGTGCCAGGCAGGGTACCTCTCTTTAACAGATCACATCATGGCAATGTAAGCATGGCAACTCAATTCAGTTGGTTGTAGTCATTACCCTCTTGCACTATACCTGAATTCTTCAGAGTGTAGACCACTTTGGAAATTTGATAAGATGCACACCACCTATCCATTTGATACCGGTCGCATATAAAAGAGTTGAACCTATTCCAAATTCTGTACAACTTACAATGCGCCATTACCTTCTGATCATATAAAAATGAGTAAATATCTGGAAAGCGGGCCACTAGATTTTTATTCGTGTTTTTGTGAAGCACAGAGCGTGGCTCCATCAAGGTCTAATGTTCTATATTTCATGCATATTATGTATGAAGAGAACAGAAAAGGCCAAGCATATTGTATTACTGAGCTGGAGCAACACTGATGCTGTTGAACTTTATTGGAAAAATAGCCTGTGTGTTACCTGAATGTTTAACTAAACATTCAATTAAAACGCCAATGAATAATACAAAAAATGCTTGCATTGCAAACTAATATTTAGAATTTTCATGTAATAGAAATGTTCTCCTCAACTGCACATTGCCATGAGTTATTATGACTCACCACATGGTCCAGTCTGTCTCCAGTTGTTTCCTTACATGTTCTTCAGTCCTCTGCCGACAAGAGGCTGACGGCCATTTTGTTAAGCCACATGACAAACAATTACCCTGATTTCACGATCTCAGTCATCTACTGTAGTTAGCACTGCTTCAAAGCAGGGGTTGACCGGCAGGAGTTCAGAAGCTCCTGTGGTAAATTCAGTGGCATTTTTCAGAACCGTTTATATGCAAGCTTCACAATTAGCCACTCAATCTTATAAAAATGTACTTGCCTACAGGGACCTCTAAATGATAGCAATTGAATGAAATCGCTGTTAAAATCCCTGTGGATTAAAGGATAGAGACAAATGAATGGCCCTCGTTATGATGAATGTTTAGACCGCTTTGATTTGGAGTTGACTGCACTGATGAAAACAAGCTTTTGACACGATGGAAGCGCAACTGAGAATCATTTGCATGGAACGACCAAGAGGACTCCGGTTGCTTTGGCCATGCAGGAATACAACCAAACAGCACATTTTACACAAGTCAAAAAAATAATATGTTTGATATTAGAAAAGGTTTTCAATCTACCCTAAACCCTGGGTAATCTGGGATGTGGCGCACGAAATGTATTCTTGGATCGCAGGCCATTTTGCCTCTCCTGACTGTATTCAAATCAGAAAGGTGAATCTTTCATTCACACACCTGCCACACAGCCCTGCTTTTCTATTGATCGATTCGTACACTGGCTTCCCTCCTTCCCAGCAGTGAGATGTAGCGTGAGCCAGGGGGCTGATTAGTCTGTGGCACAGAATCCCTTACACCCAGTCTCTATAGGGGGGTTAGTATTAATACACTGCAGGTTCCACCTCCATCTGAACGGGCAAACGGGCTCATCTCTCAAATCTTGTCCTTTCTAAGCACCAGACCACGGTGAGCAGATGACTTGCAATCAGGCAATGGGAAGTGATGAAATATTCGGTGGGGAAGTCAGTGCTGTCGTTTGCATCCATCGCGAAGATGATGTGCAAGGGGGGTTTCTGATTGAATGGGTGCGCATGCACAGGTGCGTAGCAGACGCGGGGTATGCGGGAGACATGTCCCTCACACTTCGAGTACCTGACCATTCTGTCCCCCGCACATTATACCACAATCCAAAGACAATTTTGTGACGATACACATTGTTACAGTTAACATTAGTCCTGTTGAACTTGTTTGAAATTTAAATTGTACAGAGAAAAAAAAGATTTTGCCATGTAGGCTACTTTTACTTTGAAAGGCATGCTGCGAGAGCGCAGTCAACTAGTATCTGAGGGTCGAGGGCAGATCAACCAATCACAATGCTTGGAATGCTACGTTGTCCTCTGCCCATAGCTATAGATTATAGAGGAGAGTGTTCTGCCCAGAGAAAAAGCTAGAACTCCAGTGGGATCCGTCATCGGAGTGTTTTGGTGACAGTGGTGAGCTGTGTAGCCTACTCAGAGGTAAACTGGTTTCAATGATAAGACCTTATTGAATGATTGTATACCATAATTTATGATCGTGCATAGCACAACCTCACTGATAGCTTTACATTTTAACTGCAGCTTCTCAGTGGGTTCAACCGCGTTCCAATTTGGGCAAGTAGTTTTGCCTTCAAAAACCGCGATACTCCTTTTCGAAAAGAAAATGTCTGTAGGCTAGGCTATATGTTCTACCGAAAAATAGAATTAAATAAAAACGCTACCCAAACATGCTTTATAGACTATCAGGTTTTATTGAATTCATTCAGCATTTTCATAAGTCTGTTCTCTTGGTTACAAGAGATATGACATTAGGCTACTGTTATTTAAAACATGTTCTGAATCACTGAATAAACAAAGGCACACCGAAAATTCATGAAGAGACCATAAACATACAAATGTTCTCGTTTTCAAAAAGAGGATTTGTATTGGGTTTTTGAAGCCAAACTACTTTCCCTCCAGTGCTTTGAAATCCACTGAGAAGCTGCAGTTAACCCAAATTCTGGAATTGCAACTGTGTAACAAAAACAAGCATACACAAAGACAAAGGTTGGGCTAGCTAGTACATAGGCTAGCTAATTTTAACTTTAGTCAGTCCACTCAAACTTGCATTTGACATGGTTTAAGTAGACCTTTTCATTATTTAGATCATTGTGATATAATAATGATGAGCCATTTCCCTCCTGAGGAAATAAAGTGAATAAGGCTTGTCTTTGACCTCATGTTATTAACATTACACTCATGATGATGGGGGAGAGAGGAGTGAGGCAGGCTGCAGCAGCTCAACTGGGCCCTCTGAGCCACAGCAGGTAGCAGTAATGGTGACAGTAGAGAGAGGCAGTAAAATGAGTAGGCTACATCTGAACCATGATATACATGTAAATAGCTATATGATGTTTTTTTCTCAGTTAGAAACAGAATAATATCTAATATCCAATACACGGATCCAGCTACATAAAAGAAAGGGAGGAAGGAAGATTTTGCAAGAGCGCGTACATAACGTTAGATATTTTATTTAAAGATTGGTTTGTTTTGCAATTTTGGAGTGCCTTTGTTTGTCATTTTTTAACAAGCAAATTAATAAATACTGCTCTCAAAGGGCACTAGAAATTAGCATTTAAGTGCTGTTTTTCAAAAATGTTCTTCCAGTGGGGTATGTCCCCGGACCCCCCTAGCACTTAAGTGTCCCCCCCACTTGCCAAACCACAACTATGACCTTGTGCATGCAAGTTCCTTTGTGTGTGTGTGTGTGTATATATTTATATTAACATACATCAATATACATTGCTATTCATTTATAATTACCTACATTCATTCAAAAGATGAGATTCAAGCAGGAGAGCTTAAGGCTAAAACAGAGGGATTCTAAAACAGAGGGATTCTAAAGTGGTCATTAGTCATTTGTTATTACTTTTTTACTGCTCGTCTAAAAATGGTCAAAATAAACTTTACTTAATCATTCATTTGCCAGGGCAAGGATACCATACTGCTTCAGTCACAGCTGCAAGGGCTGCTCTCCTTCAGGGGAGAAGGTGAAGACTAACTTATCTCAGAGCCATAATGAATTATGAACCAGACTGCATAGTGATTAGAATCACTCCCATATGGACTCAGGTCGTGTAGCTTCCGTGCAAATGTACCGAAATGATCCGTACCGAGGGAGACGGGTACAAAATAGGTCTGGCATCCTGGCAGCAGTGCTGAGGACGTAGCTCGCTGAGTTACAGAGGCCCACGGTACTTCTAGCCAGCGCTTCGGCACTATTGTGAGCCTCACGCATGTACAACATTAACGCAGCGGGGAGCACGTGGATTCAGGGCTTTCGCTAATCTCAGTGTACACTCGGGCACAGAAAACCAAACAAAGATGAACAAGAAGAGATTATCTGAGGAGTAAACAAGAGGCGTTTTACCTGAAAGCTCACCGACTGCATCAGGATAATAACAGTTATTTCACCACCAGGCGGATTAACGGTACAAGAGCAGCTTTAAAAAATAAAAATAAATAAAAACGAGGCACAGAAATATTAATCGATCGGACATCTGCCAAGCTGCGAGCTAGCTGAAGTGATCAGCTGATGGAGGATTTGAACTTGAGACCTCTCTCGCGAAGGGGGAGTGAGATTACTACAGCGGGCTGGGGAGAAAGGAAAAGGTTTGACGTTGCAAAAGAAGATTAACTACCTTTTAATAAAAGGCATTATACCTCATGTTTAGGGAGAATATAAACAGACACATTTAGACTCTATACGAAGATGTTGGATGCTTGCAAAAAAAAAGGGAAGGGGGGGAGGGGCCAAATTAATTTGGGAACCATCAATCCTCCCCTTCCTGCATTCTGGTCATGTGCTGAAGAGAAGCAAAGGGCCAGCAACCTTCTGCCAAAACGGCATTCGCACCTTTCCACAAATAGTCTGACGGTCACTTGAACTCTAACCTTGTACACTGCAACAGCCCTGACACCCCGGTCATCCATACGGTCTCAGACCACCTCCTGGACTTACGCTGTGACAGAAGGCCTTCCAAAGGTCTCCCACAACACGACCCTCTGCCCCGTCTATTGAAGAATGGTCCTCAGTGAGCCGTCAGTGCTCCTCCACCTCTTCTTTCTCTGCCAGCAAGTATAGATCAGGGGAGGTGGGGAGGAGCAGGTCCATGGAGGTAGTAAGGGGAGCAGAATGTTGGGAGAGGATTGTGTGATGTCCTTAACTGGGTTCCCCTCCATCAATCACTTGCTCAGCAGGTAGATTCTTCAGGGCCGCTGACAGCAAGCAGCATGACTTACCATACGCAGTTAAGCCCTGCCGCTCTAATCCAGCTGAGGAAGTATGAGGGAGGGGGCACATTCGTGCACACTAGTCTACGAGGTCCAGTACCACACAGGGCTGACGGCCTGAGTGAGAAAGATTTTTGATTAAAAAAATTAATTGGAGAACACAAACCATCGGGGAGGGATGTGTGGGTGCTATTACGTATGCAGTTTCAAATGTAAATTCAACTTGCTCCACATATCCAAGTGCAATCCTGACACCAGTAAGCGCAGTGCGCCCAGTTTATAATTCAATTATTTCCTATACTTACACAAAATGTTTGCCTTTTTCCATTTCATTTTATTTGAGCCGCACACCCAGCTACTCATCAGTATATTGACAGTACGCAGAAAAACCTTCAGCTTTTTTACCTTGGAGATAAGGTAGTCGATTATGCATCACTGCCTTTGTGTGTTTCTAATAGAACTGAAAATGACACCTGCTGAAAATGGCGTGTTTAAGGCTAACCATTGTGACGCAGAGCTGGGGAGGCCACAATGTCACATAGGCAACAGACAAAAACAAACTCAGAAAAATGTTTGGCTTACCGCCTTTTATTAAAACCCAGGAACTGAAAACGATGCAAAACACCAATCAGAAAAGTAGAAATGATTCAACGAGAACCGAAAACGCCACTGGCAAAAGCGTCAACCAGAAAGAAAACCAGCACCAAAACCCACAGCAGCCATATAAAAAGGTCTCTCTTTAGACCTTCTTCTTATTCTTCTTCTTCTTCTTCTTTTGTTTTATGGCGGTTGGCAAACAATGAAATTGTGCATTACCGCCACCAACCGGATTGGAGTGTAGATCGGGATTTATTCAATTAAATTTCTCTTAGGTCTATATCTATAAAAAATAAATAAATACAACAAATAAAACCTAAAATTATACCAAACAATCTCTATAATACATCTCTTAAATCATATTTGAATCTCTTCTCTTCATCTCGATATTAATTCCTACATAGGTTTTTTAGAACTTGTTTCCTGACTGAGTCGGACTCAATTCTTCTTGAATTTGCTCCCAAGAAAGACCCTTCACCTCCAATAATTTTTCCGCTCCCTTAACTATTATTCTTATTTTTTCTGTTTTGCTTTTAGCTTGGTCTGAACAATTGAGGACATAGGCAATTAATAAAATAAATTTTTCAGTACTCAACCCTTTACTTTGGCTACTCTGTTCTATCCCAACTCTAGAAGTTTGGTTAACAATTGTTCTCTCAGAACTCTACTCTCCTTTCTCCTTGCACTTCAAATCTAGAAGGTTGGTAATTTCTCTCTGATTCTTCTATTCTGTTTTCTCCTTGTACTTTCTTTACTGCCTCTGCATATGTTATGTTATTTTGTGTTTTCATTTGCTGAATTTTCATTGCTCTTTTCTTAACTTCACATCCTCCATATGCCACGCTATGAGCACCTCCACAGTTGCAGCATTTGGCTTGCACATTATCTCCACATTCTTCATACTTGTGATCTCCTCCACATTTAGCACATTTCTGTTTCCCCCTACAAACTGCGGCAATGTGCCTGTATCTCTGGCATTTGTAGCAACGAAGCAGCGGTGGTGGTACATAAGCCCTTACCCTAAAGCTCATATAACTTATTTTTACCCTTTCGGGTAAGAATGAACCCTGATACACCTGCATATAAGATCAGTGTTCATGTCATGTCCTTGCGAAATTGTTGCCTCACTAGCACTCTTAAGCATTTTGTCACGCATTCTTATTCTGATTTCCTGTTTTGATCCAAGCCTGTTTTTTGACCACTGTTTACTGCCAGCCTTTTGTTTTGTTTGCTGCTTTTGTACTTTTGCCACGCGGCGAGGACTCCGGTCTGACCCTGTTTGTTTTTCGACTATTCTTTTGAAACTACATGAGTACTGATAGACTCTTTTCCTTACTTCCATTCACTGTTCTAAACAGTCTTCTAATTCTCCTCACTTCTCCTCCTTCCATAATCTTTGCAATCTTGTCCATATCTTCTTCTATCGGTATGCCTGTTATCACTCCCCATTTAAATCTATCCTCACCCAATACTTTTCTCTCAATCACCGTTTTCCTGCCAATATTTTCAATCTGCAACGCCCTATTTTTCTGTTCTTCGTTTTTGCATTTCAAAAACAAACTTCCATCTCAAAGCCATTTCAATATCTCCTACTTTCTTTTTCAACTCCCTGGTCAAAGCCATTAGACTTAAGTTGATATTTTCATTTTCATCTTCCCGCCTAAATTTCAGTATCATTTTAAATTCTCCCACCAATTTCTTACGAACTGATCTCGATCTTGTACGATCAGAGCTACTTTCCTCCAAACTCCGTTTATTACTTTTATCACCTGCTCTTCTATCCTCACTTTCCCTCTACCCCATCCTCTCCTGCTAGCTACTCTACTCCGTTTCTCAACTTCCATATCATCCTCAACCTCATCCCTCCCTTTAGACCTTCTTCTTCTTCTTTTGTTGTTTTATGTTGGTTCGCAAACAATTAAATTGTGCATTACCGCCACCAACTGGAGTGTAGATCAGGATTCATTAAATTTCTCCCTTTAGACCAGGAATCAAGGCCTGTTATAAAGCCCAATAATTAGACAATGGGCAGCAGCTGTGGTAATTGCAATGGGCTACAGCTGCTACCCTGTGTGTGAGTGGGGCCGGCGCTGTCCATGGTCCTGCAGCTCTCCGGGTGGCTGGAGTATTACATTACATTACATTACATTCATTTAGCAGACGCTTTTATCCAAAGCGACGTACAGTAAGTGCATACAGAAAGGTCATCAAAGTAACTACAGAACAGATAAGAAAGCAAATTTTTTTTGAGTATCTGTGGTGCTGAAGGGACAGTGCACCATCACCCTTCCTGGCACCACCCTATCTATTAGGGTTTCTATATATGACTGCTGCTGATAGATCCAACTACAGAGCAAAATGCTTATTGTAAATTCAACTCATAGACTCATCAAAACTGTGCGTACCTGATTCTCTGGCCTGAGAGCACTAAGGAGGAATGAGTACTGATCAGTGCACTGTTTTTCAAATGCAGCACGATGCCAAAACGCTGCTGATTTAGATTCATGATCCGAGCAGTAACCCACAACTCCGTCCCTCCCTCCATTACTGCCATACGTGATTATGCTTGGACAGCGCATGCAGGTGGCATACTGGAGATGTGGAGAAAATAAGTTTGAACTTCATTCATTATTTGGAAGCTTTGGTCTTTGTGTACATATTACCATTAATTTATTTTGAGGAAGCGCAGCAGCCAGACCTCCAAATCCAATGGTGACGAACCAGGCTGCCCGCGCCGCAGCGTTTCCACGGAAACCAGCCCACATTAAACATAGACCGGAGGGGATGGTGGAGGAACGAGGGCTCGATGCCCCTAGTGGATTTGGCAGCAAAACTCCAGTGCTGCCTCGTTTAGCAGGTTAACCACTGTATTCCTTACAGCTCGTGAGGGGCATAATGACCTCTCCCAAACTGAATGACAGTGTGTGTCCCCTCCCACCCCCGCCCCCGCAGTGCTCTCACACAGGAATGAACGGAGAGTGAATAAAACTGCCTTTCACCCCACCCCGCCCTCCTTCCACCCAGTACATCACATCTACCCACAGAAAACCCCCACTGTGAACCACCCCAAGTAATGCTGAATCATTTCTTAAGCCACAGGTGTCTGTACAGCACCTTTCTTGCTCCTTCTATTGAAATGATTTATTCACTGCCCATCTCTTGCAGTTCCTTACGCGATTATAAGTGATTGGCAGGTTGTAATATGTTCAGCTAAATTGGGGGGGGGGGGGAAGAAAAAAAGATGCCTTGGGGCGTTTGTTCTTTTACTCTGTCGAGATTGGTGTTCCAAGCAGACCCGAGAGAGGGTTGTTATTTGCTAGGGTGGTCTTAAAACAGGAACACAAACACTAAAATACGTCTGTAAAACAAAACTTTACTAATGTGTAAACTTGCAAATAAACAGTTGCTTTTATTTTACAGTGAAAATGGTACATTTTTCATTTGTCACCTCGCCTGCCACGATGAGAACTGGAGGAGTATTTTCCGAAACATTGTCCCTGTTAGTTTCCAGAACTCTAACTGAATCTTGGCAGCTGCCAGACTCTCCACTCTGATATGACGCGCTTCTCTGAAAAGTACAGCAGTCCAAAATGGTGGATAAAAACCCCTTCTTAGCAATGCCAGCAAGTCATTTTTAGCCAACTGGAGCTACAGTGATGTGTTCTGTCACTTTTCTTTTCTTTATTGTTTTCCCATTAAAAGTAGTAGATCTGTGATCTCTGTATGAATGATGTACATGTTAAACTGTAGAATAAGTATCCGTTTGATAATTATGCCTGTAGATTTACAATGTGTTAGCCACCTAGTTCCTCACCATTACAGTAGCTTTTGTAATCAAATCAAAAATATATTCAAGTATGGTGTAGCATTGCCTCAGCTAAAATTGCACTTCACAATACGATGACAGTGTTAAGGTAAGAGAAGCCCTGAATCTTAAGGCATTGTCAGGCACCAACTAATTGATGCTCAAATAAAATAACATTCAATATTTAAATCACAATTATTTTACTGAATAAAAAAATTTAAACGAAAAGAATTCCAATCTAGAGTTCAGCTTGTGTAGGCTGCATGGCTCTTCCCATGGAGCCGAGAGAAAGGCACGTGGAAAGCGGTTCTTTATCACGCCGCTGCACGCTGCTCGTTCTAAGCCCTTGGAGAACGTGTCGAATGTAAAAGTCATTTTCACAGGAGGTGACCAGGCTGAGGTGGGTGTGGTGTCGTCGGCTCCTCTGACTCCATTATGTGCCCCTAATTCACTTTCCCCAGCGTGTGTCCCTCCCGCCAGAGAACGTTTGTCGAACCCGGGCCAGCTGGACGGAAATTCAGAGGTAGATTAAAGCTGGAAAAATGAATGAACCGGGTTTTAAGTGACTTCAAACCGAGCCGCGCGGTGGGCTCGAACATGGATCATTCCTCCGGAAAGGAAAGTCATCTATGTCAAGCCCCACTGAACACGCATGTATTACCATGTGCTGCGGCACAGTTTTAATGCCCTCACTGGCTCCACAGGCAAGCTTTGCGGTGCTTCTGCTGGCTGTGATCCAATGTGCTGCTCATGACTAAACTTACCCTCATCTTCCATGGCACATGTATGTGAAAAGACTGCCCAACCCTGTACCTGGAGATCCACCTTCCTGTAGGTTTTCATTTCAACCCTAATGGGGCACACCTGATTCTACTAATTAGCAGCTTAGCGAGATCTCTAGCTGTTGAGTGAGGTGTGCTTTGTTAGCGTTGGAGTAAAAACCTACAAGACGGTAGAGCTCCAAAAACAGGGTTGGGCACCACTGCTGTAAATGGCTGCCAGTGATGTCACTGGTAATAATGCAGAAAAAGACATTAATGTTACAAATAGGAATGGGATGAATTCAGTGGGCTGGGATGACAGCATCTCATTGTGTACCAGTGACCTCCCGCTGGTCTATGGGGTCCCCACAGGCTGGCCTGTTGAGCTGTGCATGAAGGGCCTTCCTCTGGTTTGTGTCTGTGCGAGCCCGACTTGCTAACCACGTTAAACAATAACACTTGTCCACACACACACACACACACACACACACACACACACACACACACACACACACACACACACACATGCATGCATTTGCACAGATGCACACACGCAATGCCCTTCATATTTGAAACTGAAGTTTTATGTTTAATAATTTTAAAAAATAAATACCTTTGTAGCAGAATACAGAAGATGCATTTGGTAATACTTTTCTTGGACTATATACACAACAGAAATCCTCCGTAACATTGTTAAAGTCTTAAGTGTTACGGGTGGTCATGGCTTTTTTTATATCAGCGATATGTTGGCTTTATGGAGTACGGCTGAAGTACTGTTTCTGTCTACTACCCTCTTATATTCCGTAAGCAACTCGTTGCTGGCCGCTGGTCTTTTCCCTTTTTTTTGTATTCATTGAGTTTAATGTGAAATGCATCTTGGTCCGTCATCCGTGAACCGTTATTACGTCATTATCATCCCGGCGGTGGTCGCACCGTTTCTCTGTGAGCAATGGGGCGCAGGGTGCAGATAAAGCCGTTCGAGAATGCAAGGGGCTGGCATAGTTAGAAGCCTGCTGTCGAGCAGCTGCTGTAGAAAGTGGGTGGTGGGGGGGGGGGGGGCATTATGAGCTGCTTCCATAGCTTTACAACAAGTGAGAAGAGATTTGGGGGGTGGAGGGGGGAAATGAACAGATCTTTGAGCCTCTGATGAGCAGAAGGGCCCACCATTTCCTTTAGATGGAGAGGGGAGCACACAATCACAAGCACAGCACACTTGTTACTGAGTCAAGCACCGCCCAGAAGAGGGTGGGTCACACGCCAAAATCATCAACGTGAAAACAAACGGAACGAGAGAGGACAGGACAAAAAAAAATCTGGTTCCTGCAGTGCGGGTTTAAAATCTAAGCACAAAGCTTAAAACATTATAAATAAGAAGAGCGAAAGCAGTGCAGATAAATACTGCGTGAAATTTGAGATTAGAATTCTCACGGACCGCGAGAGATCATTTTACAGTTATGAATGTCTTTATGAAGGCTTATAGCGCAGTTTGTTTTGTGCAAAGAGACAAACATAGAAAATGTAACCTTTTTTTTTCTTCTATTACCATTACTGAAGTTTTTTCGTAAAGTGGCACTTAACTTTTTGTGGGAAAACGGAAGTGACAAAAGGACATTCCAGATTTCTGTGTAAATTTCCTGGGGGGCTGAGAGGGGGAATCTCACACATTCCAGGCTGCATGACTTCAAATTTATGAAAGTCGGATGTGCCCGTTTCTGCTCACATTGAATTTGTTGCACATGACATCAAAGCTGTTTAGCTCAACTCCAAAATGTAATCAAAATACAATTATGTGATTACGAGCCCCAGATGCATTTGTATAAAAATAGGATGAAGGATACACAGTTAAACAACCTTCTCTTGAGGAAATGGTACTGGATTCAACGGAGCACTTTTCTTGTGTAGAAAATCTCAAATGCAGGAGAGTCAGAAGGTCAAATAGCGTTTCCTCATACACCTATTTCCTTTATCCATTTCAAAGGAGTGAATGATACAAAAACTCAGGAGGAGGTTGTCTTTAAGGAAGCAGTGCCCCATTAAGGTATCCATGCAACTGTGTCTCAAATAATAACAGTTAAACCCACTAGAGCATAGAAACACATCCTTACAATATTCTAGCACACGCACACACACACACACACACACACACACACACACACACACAAAGAGAGGTGTCAAATAGAGATTCGCAGGGCTTCTAGTCCTTACTCACACTCATGTATAATTCTTTGACAAAGAACAATTGATCGGACGTGAACATCAATCACTTGTTGTTCCAGCCGTCAATCAGCTGCTGGTTCAAAGCAGTCTCTAAAACCCTCAGGACAATATATCTCCAGGCCCAGGAGTGTATGCCTGTGAAAACGATCATGAATTAATCTTGAATTACTACACTCTTCGGCTATCGTCTTGATAAATTAATCCAGCGCATAACTGCTGAAATAAGATTCCTGGGCCAGTTATCTCCACCCATTAACAAAGGCGCATATAACTCAGGGTTACAGCCTAACATGGAGCTTTTCATTAACAATGCTGAAAGGCCCTGATAAACGTTCAACCAGTGTATAAAATAAATAAGAATAAATAAATTTAGAGACACGGAGCCATTGGGGGACAAAAAACAGAAGTTTGAAGAGTAGGTGGTAGGTATACAGTGAGCCAGTGAAACATGTTCAATGCCCCCCACCTGTAATGGCTCCTGGCTCTGCATTCAAAAACATGGAGTTACCTTTTCCATGTATCGGTCCTCTCTACAAAGGTCCGTAGTCCTATTCTCAGGGAGGCCTAGGGCACACATTTCTCTTCCACGGCCAATTCAGTTCTGTAATTTGCTCAGCGCCACTAATTGGATGGAAGCTCAAACAACCTTTTATTTGGCCGCAGGCTCCATGGAAGCAGGATAGGAGTCCATGGACCTCAAGGTCCTCGCCTTCTTAAACGGAGACTTTCATGCCACTCCTTAATTACGCTGAGAGAAATGGCCAGTTAAAAAGGCTGTTCGGAGGCCGCCGCGGTGGTACAACGGTAAGAGCGCTGACTTTCAGTCAGTGCAGTTGTACTCCGAGGATCGGGGTTCGCTCCCCGGACCTGCCAGTTCCGAGCATGGCCGGTGCCCTGTGGGAGCGGCAATTGGCGGCTGCTTCCGGGTGGGGGGAGGGGCTCGGAGAGAATCGCTGCGCACAGAAGGCCCTGGGCGAGTTGGAATCACGGTCAGGAGCTCGAGGAGTCGCGCCCTGTAGAGGACGTGGCGCCCTCCTTCCTACTACCGGCTGACAGGATTGTATAGCGGTGGTTCTCTAGCGGTTGCTACATGGGGGGAATTGAATTAGAATAGGGATTCAATTGGCTACTAAATTGGGAGAAAAATGGGAAAAAATCAGAAACAAATTTAAAAAATAAAAAAAAAAGGCTGTTCGGTGTGACTTTTCACAAAATTAACTTTCATGTGTCCGCATGGATTGGATCTGTAAGACAAAAAAATCTCACATCTGTTGAGAGAAATAATATTCCATCACTACCTCCTACTGAGGAATTTAAGTGTAGATTCCATTGGATGCAATGAAATAAAGTGTTTGGAATTGTTCCTTCTGAACCATTTGTAGTATGTATGGTGAAACATTCATATTTGGTTTGCGTTTGAAGGTTGTTCATTCTTGGTAAGGCTTGTTTGGATTCAAAAAAATGAATTGTCTTCCCATTTAGGCTACATTTTATCACATCTTAAACGTGACGCCGCTGAAAAAGCTGAGTTTTAAAATGATGGATTACACCTTCGACCAGGGGTGGGCAACACCAGTCCTGCAGGGCCGTATCTGTTTCTGGATTTCAGACTAACTTCTGCCCTTAATTATTTAATTAGTCCAATCATTTACGTTAGCTGATATTTTAGCTACATTCTGCGATATGAACAGCAGCTGATGAATGTTATTGTGCCTGTATGCATTTTAGTGTTTTATTGTGGTTTAATTTACGAGTGAATCTGTGTTGTTGTGTATAACTAATTAGCTGATTGAGGCAGGGTAAGTTGCCCACCCCTGCCTTAGACAGTGGTGTAGTGGTATCTGAGGAGGCAGGAATAATGCGTGTATCAGATTTACGTAATTTGTTTCTCGCCACACCACAAATAATAATTTAACAATTATATTTCAGCCATAATTGTACAAATAGATATATAATTTGCCCTGGGCTAATAACGAACTGGTGTGGGATGAACAGGTGGCTTTAAAGTAACACCCCGCCCGCGCGCAGTGCTGAAAAGCTCCTCTCCTCTGCTCCACATCTCCTCCTATTCAAATAGAGGAGTGAGCAGCAACGTCAAGCTAACACACTGACACATAATGAATCGATGCTCTGTTGGCATAATTGGCAGAAATACTGGACGTTGTGGTTCAGCAATGGTGAGAACACTGGATGTACAGAACGGCATTGGCTAATCATTTAATTGGCTGCTGCATGTCTCTCATTACATTGATGGATACGGAGACGTAGCACTCGCTATTTTTTAGGTGAGTATATGGTAAACCCTTCCCTACAGAGGCGAGTATATGCCGCATGCCTGCGTATACGCTTCACTACCCCGCTGGACCTTAGAACTTAAGCTTTAACAGAAGAGAAAAGATTACAACAAGTGGTTATTATTATTTAATTGACTGAAGGACCCATTAAATTAGGGGTTTTTAATATTTTTGTATAAGATGTGAGAAATGACAAGAGGTCATCAGGATGGAATTCTTCCTGGACAACAAAGAGTTAAAATGGGGTCAGTGGGCGTGTGGGGGGGAGGGGGTAAATTTAGACAGTTTAGACAGGCCCTGGCATAGAAAAACTCTGGGCTAATTAATAACTTGTGAGTTGCTCTTGAGATGTATTTGAATATTCAGAGAAAACTCAATAATTTATTAATGAGAGCACTGCTGCCAGCACCACAGGCCAAGAGAGCTGCCGTCAGACCACTAAACTGCCCGACTCGCATCTCAGAGACGTTCATTTTTAATCCCTTCACCCCCCTGCCTGCCCCCAAATCCCACTTCCAGGACGCAGACAATCAGCAGTATTTCACCAATGTGAGTAGATTCTCATACTTTTATAAAAATGAAATGCTACATCTTGACCCAAAATCGCAGGGAGCCAGGATATTGTTGCAGGAATCTTAATGAGCGCAGATCAGACCAGATCCACTGCTGGAATGTGAAATGGGAGTCGCTGTCTCTGGAGCAATTAATTCCACATCTGGAGAGCCCGGAATTGCCTCAGGATAATCCCGTAAGTATTTAATACTCTGTAGTGTTATTTGCAAAAACAAAAACAAGAAAATCTAAGACCATTGAGGTGGTGGGGGGTGGGGTGGGGTGGGGTGGGGGGATGCTGGTGAGGGTACAGGAATGGGGGGGGGCTGCTGGGCTGGGGAGCAAGGGTGGTCGGCGGAGAGTGGAGGGGAGTGGAGGGGTATTAATTTCTCTACAGGACTCATGGCTTAGCAGCTGTTAACACTGCAACACACCACAGCATGGAGCTGGCATCATTACAAACAAAGAAATTATTTCTCCACTGATGCCCACATATTGTGTTTCTTCATCAAGGCGGTACACACAGTATAACAGCATTATTTACCTGATTTATATACTGTATATCTTTAGAGAGGGCGAGAGAGAAAGCCACCACACCCACTAGGGGTGAGCAATACACTTCCTTCTTTCTTCAATTAACCGCTAGTGATGGTCATATGAGGCAAATATAATCCTATTATTGTGATTGCATTGATTTGAAAAGAACATATGAATATTTAAATTATATTTATATACACACGTATATGGTACAAGCATGCCTAAATAACCCATAACATTGTTGTTACACATTTGAAATTACACAACTACGCAGTAAGTACATAGTTTTTACACATGTATTTGGCCCAGTTAACAAATTGGGACCCTACATACAATATTATATCATTAACCGGCATTTAAATAAACACTCACATAAAAACATCAAAATATTTTGAAGCAAAGCATTGAAGATGTTCTGCCAAATAACCTGCAGTAATGCTGCAATGCTACAATGCGGAACGAATGTTCTGTTTTACATATTAGCATAAATCTCTTAGAGTGTCTGAGGCGTGAAACCTCTCTGCCAGAGGATAGAAACTGTATATAACCCGATTCAGCTGGAGTGTCTATGCGGAAAACCATGGCTTTCATAGGCAGTGCATCAAGCGCTTTGTTTGGATAAAGCTAATTAGCGTGGCTGATAGATTTGATTGGCTGATGGATTTGATTGCACTGAAGGTGTACGGCCTTCAGCAGTGGCCTGTTAAGGAGTATGCCCCCGTCTATATGAACATTGCTGAAACCACAGGACATGACACGACAAGAACGCACACGAAAACACAAGGTACACGACAAGAACACAAGCAGGAACACAAGGTACACCACAAGGTGGTCTGGCCTCGAACAGAGAAACGAGGCAGACCAAATACTTAAACTTAACGAGGACAGAATGAGGAACAGGTGAGGTGACAACAAATGAGGAAACGAGAGGGAAACACAATGCAGGTGCGGGGAAGTGGAGAACACAAATTGAGGGAAAGAGGGAAAACACAGGGTGGACTTACAGACAAACGGAAGACCAGGAACGGAAGACCAGGAACGGATCACAGGACATCACAATTGCTCTGCTTCAAGCCGTGACAAGAACTCTGTGAAGACGTTTCTGCCTCCTAATGAGAAAACCTTTTTTTACAACATGGAGTCTATGCTTTTCCGTGGTTGCACATTAGCTGCTTCACACATGCTCGTGCGCATAAACACATGCACAGAAAACATGAAAAAATGGGCATCAAAAGATATTTACAGTTTAACATAATATAGAATAAAGTAATATTTTAAAATATTTGGTGGCATGCCATGAATTCCAAAAACTCTTGATATCTTATTTTCTGTTACTCCTACAAGTGATATTATAACCTCTCTGCATTTTAATGGATCTCTATGGGAATTGGGGTGTTGGATTAGATTTAGCCATAAATTACATTGGAGCAGTATAGAACACATGGTTGGCGAAATGGCTCAATGAGTCTGACGTATCAAACAAGCCTTAAACCATCACTCTGCTGCCAGATATGCAGTAGATATGTATGGATAACTTGAAGGGTTTTTTCTCCTGACTTATTTTTTCATAGAGTTTTTTCATAGAGTTCAATAAAATTAGTCAGGAGAAACAACCCTTAAAATGATCCATCCATATCTACTGCATATCTGGTAGCAAAGTGATGGTTTGAGGCTTGTTTGATACCGCAGACCCTTGATGACTTACAGCCATTTCGGAAACCATGTATTACATACTGTTCCAACATAATTTACAGCTAAATCTAGTCCCACCCCCAAATTCCCATAGAGATCTATTCAAATGCAGAGAGGTCATGGCATGCAAAGGATATGCGACCAAATATTTAAAATTATTACTTTATTCTACATTATGTTAAACTGTCCAATATTTTTTGATGCCGGAAAATGAGGGGGGGGCATGTACAAAAGGTTATATCATTTCTAAAGGGTTCATCCAATATGGATGAAAATACCCTCAAATTAAAGCTGACAGTCTGCACTTTAACCTCATTGCCGTTGTATACTTTCAAATTCAAAGTGCTAGAGTACAGAACCAAAATAACAAAAAATGTGTCACTGCCCAATGAATTATGGTGCTCACTGTACATTGTCATAGCCTTTGTTTCACATAAGACATGTTTTGGTTCCACTTTAGAAAGTGGACCTAACTGCTGTGTAGCTACAGTTTAATAACATAGGGCCGTGTGGGTGATGCACTGTGACAGCAGTGTTTAACCTGGATTCCGGCAGGTTCAAATGCATCTGCAGGGTCCCTATCAGTCTTCACGGCTGAAATCCCAGCTCTCCAGACAGTTACTAACCTGCTTGACCTTAGATCAGTCGCCCTCCAAGCCTGTCCCCGGAGATCTACCATCCCGTAGGTTTTCACTCCAACCCTAACTAAGCACACCTCATTCAACACTCAGAGATCTCATTGAGCTGCTACTTAGTAGAATGAGGTGTGCCAAATCAGGGTTGAAATTGAAAACTACAGGACGGTAGATCTCCAGGAACAGGGTTGGGGACCACTGCCTTAGAACATGGTTGGGGACCACTGCCTTGGATCATTCCTAGTCATAACATCCACAGGACCTCTGTAGGTTCTCTCATTTTAGTTGCAATTGTAGCATTATTTATTAATTTGCCTATTTAATTTAGACTTGTTGTGTTAAATCGATTAGTACCAAGTGTCAAATAGTTCCTTAGTTGTAGTGTACTCAATATCTCAATTAATTCATTTGTGTGGGGCCTGATCAGTTTGCACAAAATATCTAGTGTTAGATGTTGTGTTGCAGCTCTGTTTGTATTGTAGCCAGGAATGTGCAGATTTTCAAGAGAGGACTCGATAACATACTACTGCTGCAAAATGGTCATTAGACTTTATTGTTATACTATGTTATAGTAGATTATTATACTGCTGAATTTAACCATTTAGCATTATACTGCTAAATGTATTTTCCCCAATACATACCCAGTTGTGTAAATGGATAATGTTAGCAGCCAAATAACATGTTGCCATTGTGACGAACATGATTGAACCCCTCGACTGGCAGAGGCACCCAACTTGGGGCCCCTTCATCTTCAGCGACGCCCCCTCTCCCCTTCATCTCCACTGGCATCTGCTTTTTCCATGAATATTTTAATCCTCACACAGATACTCTTAGTGATGTTTTAAAATAAATAAATAAATAAAACAAGATTTTGTTTTTGAGTTGTCAGCGTATGTTGGTATAGCATTCTGAGCGCTGATGAATGGTATTTATGATGGGTGACTAATGATGCAAAAGCCTCAGCCTAGAGCTACCACGCTCCGCTGCGGTTTTGCCAGTTAGATATATAATGTGACACAGTGGAAAGTTTCAAAGCTGTTAGTAATCTGTTTAGGGCTACATTCGGTGAAGGTGTACATTATTCAATGCATTTTATCTAGCTTCGCAATATTATTGTACCATCATAAACAACAACAGCACTGATGAGAATAAGCCTAATGGGGACTCGCTTTATTTACCAGCAAATTCTTATGGGACACCCTGTGGAAGCAAACAATCGCTTTACGCTAATGTCTGTGGACAACGGGGCCCTCTTACAAACAACTGAAAGGAGCAAATAAACACATGCAGGAACCATGGTGTGTGTGTGTGTGTAGCAAGGTACAAAATCAAGGACTATCGCCAATTCTACAATGAAAAGATAAGTAGAGAATTAAATCATATTGGAACAAACATATTCTCCATTTAGATTTTATCCTGCCAGCTATTTATCAGGAACATTCGGTTCATTTTTTGACGACAATCTGAGTGATGTGGAATGATGTCATCAGCCTGCTCCTTGACCCCCGGGTTCGATAAATTCAGTGGGGGGGTGGGGGTGTTAGCAAAAAGAGGCATACGCTAATAAACCTGACAGGCCGCGTCTACTGCTGAAATGAATCAAAGATTTATCGACGCCCAGTTAATGTATGTGCGCTCATTGTCTGTTTATGCCTGACAGACCTTGTCCAGTGTCCCTTGGGGTGGATCTGAAGAGCTTACACAGACGGGTCTCAGTTTGTGGTAAAGGCTGTATTGACTGGACTGGGACGATCGCAATAGGCCATCTCAGCAGATCAGTCAAGGCGAACGCACGCTGCACGCACGCTCGCTAGCACGCACGCACGCACGCACGCACGCACACACGCACGCGACAGTTTCCAAGTCATTTATTATGGCTGAAAAAGAACCATTGTGCATTTTGAATGGACCACTGTTATAATATGACATTGATCACGGGCTGGCTATCCTTTCACGGGAAACCAATGTTGGATCACAGAAAATGACACCAACCTGGGAGAAGAGATTTGATTTCACACACAGAGATGCCACAAATCAGATATTTTGGATGCACACAGAAGAAGTTTGAAGTAAAACTGGGAACAGTGATAATTCCCTTGTACTACAGCAGCTGCAAGGTTTCATTTGGACCCGAGTCCCCCTATTGAGCAAGGCTACTTACATCCCTATAACAATTTCATTACAGATAGCAGCTGCAGCTCTAATGAGAATGCGTTTGTCTTCACCCCCCTCTCCCTGGTATAAACAGTGTACATGCACACACCTGAGCTGGGGTCCAGCTGAGGCTTTGACCGTTTTGTCTTGGTTCTCTGGCCGATTTTAAGTAGCCCATGTTGTGGCCCTGCTCTCCCTTCCATCTCCACCCATCCCCCTTTCCCCTGCCCCCACCTCTACCCCATCCTTGCTTCATGGGCAGCCTATCTGGGATGCGTTTATTCAGGATCGGCTGCCATCCCCCCGGTCCCAGTTCCTTTAACGCAGAAAGCATCTGTGGGGAAAAGGTCAAGCGTGCGACAGTGGGGATCAGATCCGCTCCCGTGGCGTGAAGACGAGGGCGGGGTGGAGGAGGGGGGGCTGGGGGGAGGTGAGGAGGAAGGGAACCAGACTGGCGGAATCGTGTCACCCCGGCGCCATCCCTGGCCCCAGACGGCACACTGCAGGCACCGTTCACAGCACCGACCACCAACCCATAATGCACTGCAAAGCCGCTTTTTTTCACATCCGCGTTGTATCCAGCTGAGAAAGGACGAGATCCAGTTGACCGCAAATTAATTAATAGGCATTGTCCCTACGGCACAGAAAGCCGGGGCTTTACTGAACAGCACAAAGTATCTCTTCCCAAACAAGAAAAAGGACATCAAGACAGGCCATCAAGAGACACAGGCTTTCTTTAAAAATTTATCCACCTCTCTACATCTTTCTTTAAGGCTATAACCTAACCACAGAGAGCTGCTTTCCGAAAAAAAGGACTTCATCATTCCCATAGTTACGGTCCAGAAACGTTGTGTGTCCTGTGATAGTTTCATCAGATCTCCCACTCCTCCACACATTCACATTTTCAAAATGTTTCCGTGAACAAAATCTTCTCGTATTAAAATAATATGCAGTTATATTTCGGCGGCAGTTCCGACCCTAATGCTTGGCTCTTCGCCGCTGGATGCCGTTGCACGCCCCCCCCCCCCTTTGGCCTCTGCTTCTCATTGTTCTCCGCCCGCTTTTTATCTCCCGCCACCAGACTTTTCATTTTTCCCCATTCAGCCATCGTTAGCGCCATCGTCATAACAACTGTGTCTGCGTTTTGTCATCTGTAACTTTGGCCAGACCCAATTAAGACTTGGAGCCTGCAGTTAGCGGCTATTAACTCAGAGTGCCGTCCATCGATTGGGGCCTCATCCAAATTCCTCCTCCTCCTCCATCCGGTTCTCTTTCAACTCGGGCTTGGTGCTAATTGGTTCGACTGTTTTGGCACAAACTCGCAGACATTCACAAATACACACAAATTATTCTTATTATAGGAGGAAGTGTTATTTAGAGAGCCCTTGCTTTAAAAAAAAAAATTTTAAAAAAAGCCAAAATGTGTTTGAAGAAAACATGCACTAAATGCCACAACATGCTTCAGCTGGTAATGAGGACATGCTGCCCTGTCAGTTGCTCGAGCTCTACAGCATGTTGCTAATAATCTCAGGATCATGGCCCGGAAGCCAGCCAAGGCCGGCAAGGCTTAATCCTTTCTGGATTAAGGAAGGACGAAGACGCCGTCTCATGCCCGAATCCACTCGCTCAGCCTGTTATTGCAGCAGCCAGCCGTTTAGATTGCCTGCACCAATCTGCGTGTCCAAACAGTCCAGAGTGCTCCAGGCACCAGTCTATGAGGGAATGGAGGATTTTACGGTTCATATAGAATATGGCTGGCGAATATGGGTTGCGTCCCCCCCCTCCCCCTCCCCCTCTCTATTTTCATTTTTTCCCCTCTCTATGCTCTGTTGAGGTTGAGGTTTATGAATCGTGGGATGGTCCCTAGTCTCATTAGATGTTTTGCCCCAAAACAAGAACATGTGTGCGGTCCAGCATCTCACCGATTTTGATAAAGTTTGAAAAATAAATAAAAAATGTTTCCCCCTGCTCTCCTAACAGTTGCTCAAAACTGTGGCAGAATCCAGAAAGCCGTACGGAGCTTCCCATGTGAGCAAATGCTACAGATCCAAGAACGCCTGAGCCAACATTTCACAAATAAAATCTGTGAATAGAATCTGCAACCATCTCACAGTCTTCAAAAAAGAGACTACGCAATCCTTTCCCTGGCCGTCACCAAAAAAAACAAACACAATTTCTGTGCTGATGCAGAGAAACTAACCCAAAACAGACAGCTCCACACTTTCCAAAGCAGTCTCCAGCTCCTCGCCGTGAAATAGGCAAAGCGTTTTTTTTGTGGACTGAACAATTACAGGTCATGGTCAGCAGTATTCAGTAGGAAGTGATATGAAACTTAAAAACAAATTTTGTATGGCAGTTGTGCAATCTCAGCACGATCAGTGTCTACCTTTCTGCAGAGTATTCATTGCATTATATTACATCATTCAGCAGACCCTAACAATAGAGAATTATATTACATCATTCGGCAGACCCTTACAATAGAGGATTATATTACATAATTCGGCAGACCATCATAATAGAGGATTATATTACATCATTCGGCAGACCCTTACAATAGAGAATTATATTACATCATTCGGCAGACCCTTACAATAGAGGATTATATTACATCATTCGGCAGACCATCATAATAGAGGATTATATTACATCATTCGACAGATCCTTACAATAGAGGATTATATTACATCATTCAGCAGACCCTTACATTAGAGGATTATATTACATCATTCAGCAGACCCTTACAATAGAGGATTATATTACATCATTCAGCAGACCCTTAAAATAGAGAATTATATTACATCATTCGGCAGACCCTTACAATAGAGAATTATATTACATCATTCAGCAGACCCTTACAATAGAGAATTATATTACATAATTCGGCAGACCCTTACAATAGAGGATTATATTACATCATTCAGCAGACCCTTACAATAGAGAATTATATTACATCATTCGGCAGACCCTTACATTAGAGGATTATATTACATCATTCGGCAGACCATCATAATAGAGGATTATATTACATCATTCGACAGATCCTTACAATAGAGGATTATATTACATCATTCAGCAGACCCTTACATTAGAGGATTATATTACATCATTCAGCAGACCCTTACAATAGAGGATTATATTACATCATTCAGCAGACCCTTAAAATAGAGAATTATATTACATCATTCGGCAGAACCTTACAATAGAGGATTATATTACATCATTCAGCAGACCCTTACAATAGAGGATTATATTACATCAGTCAGCAGACCCTTACAATAGAGGATTATATTACATCACTCAGCAGACCCTTACAATAGAGGATTATATTACATCAGTCAGCAGACCCTTACAATAGAGGATTATATTACATCATTCAGCAGACCCTTACAATAGAGGATTATATTACATCACTCAGCAGACCCTTACAATAGAGGATTATATTACATCAGTCAGCAGACCCTTACAATAGAGGATTATATTACATCATTCAGCAGACCCTTACAATAGAGAATTATATTACATCATTCAGCAGACCCTTACAATAGAGAATTATATTACATAATTCGGCAGACCCTTACAATAGAGGATTATATTACATCATTCAGCAGACCCTTACATTAGAGGATTATATTACATCATTCAGCAGACCCTTACAATAGAGGATTATATTACATCATTCGGCAAACCCTTACAATAGAGAATTATATTACATAATTCGGCAGACCCTTACAATAGAGGATTATATTACATCAGTCAGCAGACCCTTACAATAGAGGATTATATTACATCACTCAGCAGACCCTTACAATAGAGGATTATATTACATCAGTCAGCAGACCCTTACAATAGAGGATTATATTACATCACTCAGCAGACCCTTACAATAGAGGATTATATTACATCAGTCAGCAGACCCTTACAATAGAGGATTATATTACATCATTCAGCAGACCCTTACAATAGAAGATTATATTACATAATTCGGCAGACCCTTACAATAGAGGATTATATTACATCATTCAGCAGACCCTTACAATAGAGAATTATATTACATCATTCGGCAGACCCTTACATTAGAGGATTATATTACATCATTCGGCAGACCATCATAATAGAGGATTATATTACATCATTCGACAGATCCTTACAATAGAGGATTATATTACATCATTCAGCAGACCCTTACATTAGAGGATTATATTACATCATTCAGCAGACCCTTACAATAGAGGATTATATTACATCATTCAGCAGACCCTTAAAATAGAGAATTATATTACATCATTCGGCAGACCCTTACAATAGAGGATTATATTACATCATTCAGCAGACCCTTACAATAGAGGATTATATTACATCAGTCAGCAGACCCTTACAATAGAGGATTATATTACATCACTCAGCAGACCCTTACAATAGAGGATTATATTACATCAGTCAGCAGACCCTTACAATAGAGGATTATATTACATCATTCAGCAGACCCTTACAATAGAGGATTATATTACATCACTCAGCAGACCCTTACAATAGAGGATTATATTACATCAGTCAGCAGACCCTTACAATAGAGGATTATATTACATCATTCAGCAGACCCTTACAATAGAGAATTATATTACATCATTCAGCAGACCCTTACAATAGAGAATTATATTACATAATTCGGCAGACCCTTACAATAGAGGATTATATTACATCATTCAGCAGACCCTTACATTAGAGGATTATATTACATCATTCAGCAGACCCTTACAATAGAGGATTATATTACATCATTCGGCAAACCCTTACAATAGAGAATTATATTACATAATTCGGCAGACCCTTACAATAGAGGATTATATTACATCAGTCAGCAGACCCTTACAATAGAGGATTATATTACATCACTCAGCAGACCCTTACAATAGAGGATTATATTACATCAGTCAGCAGACCCTTACAATAGAGGATTATATTACATCACTCAGCAGACCCTTACAATAGAGGATTATATTACATCAGTCAGCAGACCCTTACAATAGAGGATTATATTACATCATTCAGCAGACCCTTACAATAGAAGATTATATTACATCATTCGGCAGACCCTTACAATAGAGGATTATATTACATCATTCAGCAGACCCTTACAATAGAAGATTATATTACATCATTCAGCAGACCCTTACAATAGAGGATTATATTACATCATTCAGCAGACCATCATAATAGAGGATTATATTACATCATTCGACAGATCCTTACAATAGAGGATTATATTACATCATTCAGCAGACCCTTACAACAGAGGATTAAATTACATCATTCGGCAGACCCTTACAATAGAGGATTATATTACATCATTCGGCAGACCCTTACAATAGAGAATTATATTACATCATTCAGCAGACCCTTACAATAGAGAATTATATTACATCATTCAGCAGACCCTTACAATAGAGGATTATATTACATCATTCAGCAGACCCTTACAATAGAGGATTATATTACATCATTCGGCAGACCATCATAATAGATGATTATATTACATCATTCGACAGACCCTTACAATAGATGATTATATTACATCATTCAGCAGACCCTTACAATAGAGGATTATATTACATCATTCGGCAGACCCTTACAATAGATGATTATATTACATCATTCAGCAGACCCTTACAATAGAGGATTATATTACATCAGTCAGCAGACCCTTACAATAGATGATTATATTACATCATTCAGCAGACCCTTACAATAGAGGATTATATTACATCGTTCGGCAGACCCTTACAATAGAGGATTATATTGCATCATTCGGCAGACCATCATAATAGATGATTATATTACATCATTCGACAGACCCTTACAATAGATGATTATATTACATCATTCAGCAGACCCTTACAATAGAGGATTATATTACATCAGTCAGCAGACCATCATAATAGATGATTATATTACATCATTCAGCAGACCCTTACAATAGAGGATTATATTACATCATTCAGCAGACCCTTACAATAGAGGATTATATTACATAATTCGGCAGACCCTTACAATAGAGGATTATATTACATAATTCGGCAGACCCTTACAATAGAGGATTATATTACATCAGTCAGCAGACCCTTACAATAGAGAATTATATTACATCATTCGGCAGACCCTTACAATAGAGGATTATATTACGTAATTCGGCAGACCCTTACAATAGAGGATTATATTACATCATTCAACAGACCCTTACAATAGAGGATTATATTACATCATTCAACAGACCCTTACAATAAGTAAGTAAGTAAGTAAAGCTTTATTTATATAGCACCCTTCACAGCACGAGTGCACAGAGTGCTTTACAACAGTAAAATGCCATACAATACAGTGTAATAACATACAATAAAATAAGGGATAAAAAGAAAAAACTCAGCAAGATAAAAACACAGTAAAACAACAAATACGACAGGGAAAAACACAATGGATGACTGTTACGGCTCCCCTAGTGGTCTGGAGGACCAGGAGCCAAACACTTGCACAGCAGACCAGGTGAATGAGGACACAGACACACGGAGGCAGCTTAAAGGTATAAATTAAAATGCTTTATTTATACCAATGCAATCATATGGGACAACATAGGGAAAACAGAGGGATACTCACTGTGACACCAAACAAAAGCATAAACAAAGGAAAACCCACCACCATGAACAGAGCTTCAAAGAGCTCCCAAACAAAATACAGGGGGTGGTGCCACTCTAAACTAATGAACTAAACAAAGAAATTACCTGAGTGAATGTGAACATATAAACCCCAGGGAATACTACCCTTATCCCACTGCTCCCTACAAGCCCAAAATCAATTACAACATAAACAATAAGCTGAATGGTAGACTAACTAATAATCAAAACAAAGACTGAACTATAAAGTAAGGCTGGTCAACAAATACAAAGTACTTAACTAAAGCAACTAAAACATTCAGAAGCTTCTAAGTTAACACAAAATAGAAAAGGGTAACAAACACAAAATGCCCTCCTGCCTGTGCACTGCCACAGCACAGACAGAAAAGAGACCGAACTAAAGAAAGGGAGGATCTATATAGTGGAGGAACAGAAAACTGGTTGGACGACAGAAGATTGACTAATTGACGGAGCTGATTAATGGAATTGATGACAGGTGGCCACGAACTGCAAATGAAGATGTAATGGTTAAATGCAAACACAAGGGGGAAACAAACGAACAACATCCCAATAAAAGCAGGCTGCAGTCCTACTAAACACAAGACAGACGAACGTAACAATGACTATAAATGGCCAAAAGCCTGCCGGTACAGGTGAGTCTTAAGCTGCTGCTTAAAATAACTTTCAGAAGGGGTGGCTCGCAGGGCCGGGGGGAGGGCATTCCAGAGCCTTGGGGATGCCACCCCAAAGGCTCGGTCCCCTTTGGTAATGAGTCTGGTCCTGGGGACCATCAGAAGATCTTGATTGTTTGATCGCAGTGACCGGCTGGATGAGTACGGGAGGATGAGGTCAGATAAGTAGGAGGGGGCGTGACCGTGGAGGGCTCTGTGGGTGAAGACCAGGATTTTAAAATGAATTCTGAGGTTTACAGGGAGCCAGTGCAGTGCAGCAAGGATGGGGGTGATGTGGCATGATTTTTTAGACCTGGTGAGCAGTCTAGCGGCAGCATTTTGGACTAATTGGAGTTGGTTGACCGATGATTTACTGAGGCAGGTAAACAGAGAGTTGCAGTAATCTAGTCTTGATGAAATAAAAGCGTGAACGGACATTTCCAATTCAGAGTGAGATATGATGGACCGGAGTTTTGCAATGTTTCTGAGGTGAAAGAAACAGGTGCGGGTGAGGGATTTGACGTGCTTGTCCAGGTGCATGGCTTGGTCAAAAATGACGCCCAGGTTTCTCAGGTGGGTGCGTACATTTTCCTTAAAAGTGCCCAAGTGCGTGGACACCCTAGCTGCTATGTGGTCGGCGGCAATAATCAGGACCTCCGACTTTGCGGAATTTAATTGCAGAAAATTGCAACTCATCCAATTTTCAATGGCAGAGAGACACTCCAGTAGGACTGTGAGTGTCTCCAACTTGTCCGGTTTAAACGAGCAGTACAGCTGGATGTCGTCAGCGTAACAGTGGTAGGAAATGCCGGAGAATTTACCAATGAGGAGAGCCAAGGGGAGCATATAAAGAGTGAAGAATGATGGGGCGAGGACAGAACCTTGGGGCACGCCGCACGAAAGGGCAGAGGGGTCAGATTTAAAAGGGCCCACGGCCACGGAGAAGCTTCTGTCCCTAAGGTAGGAGGCACACCAGTTTAGGGCGCTTCCAGATATCCCTGCCCACTCTGAGTCTGTCCAACAAGATGCCGTGATCGACCGTATCGAAAGCTGCGCTGAGGTCTAACAGGACGAGAATGGAACATTCGCCTTTGTCAGCTGACATCATGTGGTCATTTGAGACTCTGAGGAGGGCAGTTTCAGTGGAGTGTTTTTTGCGGAAGCCAGATTGAAATTTATCGGCGAGATTGTGGTTTGACAGATGGGTAGTGAGCTGGTTGGCCACAACTTTCTCTAAAACCTTTGAAATAAAAGGCAGCTTGGAGATGGGTCTGTAATTTTTAAGAGTGGAGGGGTCCAAATTAGGCTTTTTAAGGAGGGGCTGGACGACCGCCTGCTTAAAGAAGGATGGGACAGAGCCAGAGACTAGGGACTTATTAATGATGGTGACTATACTAGGGCCTACCGAGTTAATAGCTTCCTTAAGCATGGAGGTGGGGAGAATATCTAGGGGGCTCGAGGAGGTCTTCATAGAGCTAACTATGTCTAAAAGGTCCGTCAGGGAGATGGGCGAGAAACTGCACAGTGATGACTGGATGACTGGACAGAGGAGGAAGGAGGAGGGGGAGGGGGTGATGCTTGCCCTAACATAAGCACATATATCTGATTTATATCAAAGCCAAAGCTGGCTAACAAGGTAAGGCCAGAGTGAAGATGCACAATCACTATCTAGAGCACTAGAGCATTCTCTCTACCCTCACATGTATATTTTAGCATATCAACTCCTTATGGAGTAAATCTGGTAGTTCTCCTGTTTGCAATTAAGAAAGATAAAGTAAAATATTTTTTTCCCATGGCCTTTGCCAACTACCCATCACGCACAAAAGACAAAAATCCATAGCAGAGCGATGCCAGACCCAGGTGGGTAATGGGCTGATTGTTCCAACCCTACACCTGAACCTGCGAAAGCGCTTCCATCTCACGCTGGCAAAATGGCTAATTAAGAACCCCAGTAGGTTTAATTAAAACAATTAGCTGAAACTGTCCTCGACACATGGAGGATATTTCTTCCACAATGGCCTTGTCCATGCCATCTGTTTTTCCGTACTAGCTCCGCGTATTCAGAATCGCCGTCTACATTTTCAGAAGTATAGACAGTTGAAGAAGGCGGCCTATGGCTCTTGCTGGGGTAAGATGTGAGCAGAAAACATGTGGTGTTCTCACCACAGGTATAATTTTGTAGAATTTTTATTATGCTATCCACTTTTTTTTTTTATGTTACAGTATATTTAATTTCAGTAAGGGGCGAGTTGCCATTAATTTCCCTTTTTTGCAAGACTGTTCACATAAGGTGTCTAAGCACACATATAGGGGAAGGGACAAGGCTAAAATTGCATAAATCATGTCTACTCTGATGTTCAGTGAGTAGCAGAGCAGTGGTGGGAGTTGAACTAGGAAGGTCATTCCCCTCCTCAACTGACAAAATCAGTTCAAATGAATATATGAACATGGTTATCATGCACAGTATCCATCGTCTGAGGGGGCTTAGCTTGGGTTTAACGCCAGCTTCTGCTCAATTTAAGAATAAGAGATGGGTTGAACCAACGCAGGCAACATTTTGCTGAGAAAATAAGGCAGTGAATCGAATTCCTATGCAGTTAAAGTGAGGCAATCTGAGGCCCTCAGAAGGTCAGTGCAATGTCAGCATTTTGGAAAACTGCAAAAGGCAAAAAAAAAAAAACTGTTGTGGCAAGGTATTATTGCCCTTGCACCTCTTTCCTTGGAGTTAGTTTCAGGTCAGGCTGAATCAGTGACATTTTGGACGGATGTAGATTAGCACAGATGCATAGACCAGCAGTATTCACATGGTCTTTGCCATCCACAATGATAGAGGCTTGGGTGCAAACCAAAGTGCATTTACAAAATCATTGAATGCGCTATACACATGTACCTCTACAGTAACAAAACTACTTACTAATCCAGCATAGCAAAAAAAATGAACAAAAATGTATTTGTTTGTGTAAAAGTTGTTTTTTTTGTCAGAAGGCAATACAACCTCAGAGGTTCAGCCAGTTCGAGTGAAGTTCAGAGATTTTTTTTCTATATAAAATGGTGAAACAAGAACAATTCTATTATCAGTATAAACACTTTGCTCTTTTAACAGTTTTTTGTGGAATACACACCGACCGTAACAGAAAGCATTTTCAGTTTAAAAGTATTTTTTGAAACATGACCATGACCGATGCCGTTATTACCTTCGATTTGACCCCATTTTTGGAGTTTCTCAGACTTTTTAGAGTAACAGACGAGGTTGTTGAAAATACTTTCTTTAAATAGCATAGCACGGTTTACAGCCTCAGCTTTCCGTAGATGAGGTACTGTAAACCGTAGACGGGTTAACTTAAGGTGACCAGCTTGATATACGCTCTCATAAATATGGCTCAACAACACACTCATAATAAAGTTTAAGAGGAAATACCCAGGGTAGATTACAGTGAAAAGGGACCCAAAGCACATTACCACTACATGTCCTCTCTTGCACTCAGAGAAACAGTTCAGAGCAAACGCTTACAAGGCAATAATTTTTGCAGTTTTTTTTTTCTCTTTTTTTTTCTTCGTACTTTGATAACTTACATTGTTGCTTTGTTGAAATTTGGAATGCCAAGTAGGCCATACACCATGAGTGGATACAGCGGGTCATATACAGCGGGTCATATACAGCGCGTCATATGCTTTTCTGGATTATGTGCTTCTGCTCTGGATTAGTCAAGTAGTTGGATGTATGCAAATGTGATGCGTCTATGGGTCTTTAGTTAGTGTAAGTTATGCATTTTAATCACTAATAACACTGGACGAGAAAGGGTTGGGGCAGGTTTGTTTGTTTTCGGACACATGAATGAATGGAATCCCAGATCACTTGGCGCTGGCTAGTGCAAAAAAAGGTTGGGGGCGGGTTGTAGGCGTGTGATGCATCCTCGCCAGACTAGTAAAGGCCAGCTTCAGACTGTGGGCTCATCCATAAAGCCATGAAATATTCATCCATTGTTCCTCCCCAGCCATCATTAAAACTCCACCAAGGGATGAGGCCAGCTTGTTTGGCTTGGGTCCCTATGACCGCTGTACAACACTGGAAACCAGCACGCTGATAAACATGCCAGCACTGGCCGTACACAAGAACTGAGAAGGACATGGCCAGACGGCTCGTCCATGGCGGTTTTACATGGTTTTACTCTATCAACATGTGCTCCACACCTCTTTTCCCCATCAATACAAACTACAGAGGATTTATCATCAACGCCAGATACACATTATCAACTTTAATAAATACAGTGTGATACACAAAATAATATTAGCCTCTCGGCCTGGCCTCTCTTATCAAATCATGGCAGAGCCATAATACAGTTCACGAGGCCGGTGGCACAAAACTTAAGTGCGCGTATATCGCGGCTTGGGCTTAGGACCGTCTGAAAATAATATAAAATTATGGTCCTCCACGAGATGGACCGACTCTATATTAATGACATCAAGCTTGTGGCTGCGCTTGACTGGGTCCTTGTATGTAATTAACGGCAATTGTCACGGCATCGCTGGCGCTCCACCGCCCAGCACTCACCCCAGAAAGATTAACCACAGAGATGGATCATCTTTACTGTGCCCGGGCCCGGTATTAACCGACATGAATTGTGTGATTAAAATTTACCTTTAAGCTGATGGGTTGAGACCAGAAATTTAATTAGCTGGGCCATGAGACTTCGATTAATTTTTTTGACCATTTATTTTTGCAATGTTTGGAATGAGCCGCTGTAACCATGTGTATAGCGGGGCATTGCCTACAAGTGTCATTAACATTTCTGGTAGTTAAAAGAAATTAACCCTTTTGTTGGCACAGTCCACCAAAGGACTAGGTCTGTAATTATGGTAAAATCTCCTGCAGTGCTTTGACAAGACAAGAGGATGCGATGTGAACGATCATCTTCTCTCTGAATGGGACTCATTCACTCCCATTCTTTATTCAACAAGGGGAGACAATCATTCTTTCGAATATGCCTTTCACACCGAAGTAATGACCCAGGCATTTGGTGCTTGCTGTTGGTGTGAATGGGTCATTCCGCATTATCCGACCCAGGTCCACGACCCTGCTCACGACCTGGGATTTACGTGGGTTGGACAGAAACTATGTTCCGAAACTTTTGGAAACCGTATTCATGTGAATGTATTAGAACTAAAAAACTCTGGAAATATCTTCATTTTTGCTACCTAGATTCACGCAAGAACAAGATTTTTCAGTTGTCACACGTAAATAGGCTATGTAACGGTGAATAGCCTATTAAATAAATAGTATGTTACTTAAAACGTTTGTGACATAGATGTTACATAAACGATTAAAGATTGGACCATCGATTCAGGAGTTAGCATACTGGGTTAAGCCAGTGCAATGGCAAACTACATTGCATTTGCTAGCCAGATGGACAAAAAAATGGACTTCAAGCAAGCTGACTATGCCCGCTTTCAATAACACAGGAACGCGACAATCCTGTTCAGCAGTGACGTATACGAAAGTAAACTTGTGGACCTAGGTCTTGTTTGAATGGCGAGAACACTGTACTTACCCGTGTATAGTGTGGTGTGAACGGGTCAAACGCGCATTGAACCCATGTTCAATATTCCGTGTCAACCCCGGGTTTTGTGTGTGAAAGGGGTATGATTAATGTCTTCTATGCTACAAATCCTCAAACCACTATAGCATGTGCATCCATGGGATGAAGGCAGTTAAGTTATTGATTAATGCAAAAAACCTTTAGTTAGCTTTTTAATAAACTGTGTCATTTGGAGAGTGTGATTCTCAGTGTAGTTTAGGCAAAGGAATGGTTTTAGGTTTTTAGCCAATATTAGCTTGGTGAGTTTGGATAACATCATGAACAAGCAAGGGTAAGAAATATGTCTGCTTGGATAATGTAAGGTCATTCTTTAATAAAACTGAACAACATACGTTCACAAGAACTCATCTTGAACATTTCTCAGCCAAAATCAACTTTAAAAAGCATGTAGCTAAATTAACTTATTAATTAATTTGTATGGTATTCAAAGAGGGTCTGAGCAAAAACAGTAGTGTTAGCCAACATCTGACATAGCCCATAAGTGATACAATGCATGTTTATTTTTCATGAAGTAGCTCAATTTAGTCAACTACTTTTCTCATATTGGTAGCTGGGCTGTAGCTTAACTACTTCCAGTGTTGAGTAATTGGTAGCTTAGTTACAATTTCAGAGTAGCTTCAACACTGGTTATCCTCCAGTAGCTTTGTAGCACACTGTGACACACTGACAGCCTATGTAGCATATTCCCCAGAATCCCCACCAATCACAGAACAGAGATGCATTGATAATTTTATCAGATTGAATTTATTAAAAAAAATTATTTAAGCCTGCTGCTCAGCTATATGAGCAAGACTTTATGTACAAATTGCGTAGGCCTAATGATAGGCTTATTAATTGAGTGGTCATGTTCTGGCCCACCAGCTAGTAACTTTTAGAAGCAGCAAGGTGGTTTATTCTGGGCCCAAGCTCAAGGAGTGCCGTTTCATTTTTTGTTGTTGTTGTTAAAAGGTTTGTGTGTTTTTATAACATGCAAAACACATAACAAATTAAGAAAGGGAGAAAAAATATTCCTTCAGCGGTGTACAAGTAAGACAATAAAATGGCAAGTGTGAGATTCCCCAAAAAATTGACGGCATGACACGAGACAGAGAGGTTTTGCAAAGACGCATGGAAATACAAGAAATGTATACGACCAAACTTCCCGAAATTAACAACCAAACAAAACGTCTTCAGCTCCCAGACCACCTTTCTTTTTTTAATGTTTTCCCGCCACTGTTACCCTCCGACCTGGTGGGTCAGATTGATAAAGGGAGCAACCACCGGGATTTTTTTTTTAAATATTTCCCAAAATTAGCGGACTAATCCCCTTGCTGTAAATTAAAATAAATAAATAAATAAATACTGGACACATTCCGCCAGTTATCCGTGCCACAATCGAGGAATATGGATCAATAGGGACTGCATGCACATATAAACGTATTGATGTAGCCTATTCATGCATTTGCACAATATTATTAGGAAGTCAATGTCAACTGTACCCAGCAAGGAGAAAATGTGATTGTATTTTTATTTTATTTAATCTGATTTCACCCTACAGTTTTGCATTAAATCCTGAGCGACCAAAATTGAGGTCAATATGAGTGCATAGCTTTTTTTAAACTCACAGCTTTCTTAAATCGCATATTGTGTGTAGGCTAATCAGAAGGCTCTTTGCAAAAAATTATCTGTGTACCCATGCGTTGACATAAATAGTTGTGACAACAGTTTAATGTTTGCAAAGGTACAATGGGCACAGAGAGAGAGAGAGAGAGAGAGAGAGAGAGAGAGAGAGAGAGAGAGAGAGAGAGAGAGAGAGAGAGAGAGAGAGAGAGAGAGAAGAGGGGGGAGAATTAGACAAATTCTGTGTTAAACTCTCCATTAGTCTATTAAACTAGGTCATCTTTGTACTTTACTTGCATGATTGAATTCTGTATCTCCCATAAAAAAATGGTCCTGTAAAAATATTTTGAGTTACTCGTCTTCATCGTCTGCAATCTACCTCACACACAGTGGGCTGTGATTGAGTGAAATGCATTGTGGGTGCCCAAACACACATGCCCACATGGGGTTTCAGGTAATGTGAGTTGAGAGGTATCAAAGAGAATTTTTTATTGGCCGGGCACAAGGGGACGAGATAACCAAAGGCTTTAATAACAAACTCTTTCCAAAAAGGCGCCGAGCAATTAAAACTCAGGCCTTCCTCTGTTTTTAACATCCACTCGAGCCACTCAAACCTGCTCACACACAACACACACACGCTCACAGCCATACAACTACACAAACATACACAAACCTGCTCACACACACACACACACACACACACACAAGCTCACAGCCATACAACTACACAAACATACACAAACCTGCTCACACACACACACGCTTATAGGCACATGCTCACATCCATACAACTACACAGGCATACACGAACCTGCTCACACACACACACACACACACACACACGCTTACAGGCACATGCTCACAGCCATAGAAATACACAGACATACACAAACCTGCTCACACACATACACGCATGCTTACAGGCACAGACACACCAATGTATATGCACTCAACCAACACATAGACAAATATACACACAAACATACATGCATGTTTGCAAAGGCATGCACAAAGATGTCTTCTTTTTTCTGTCCTTCTATCCTCTTCTCTCTCTCTCTCTCTCTCTCTCTCTCTCTTTCTCTCTCACCCAACTGTTTTACAGATTGAGTCAACCGAGGAACAGTGAGGCACACAAAAGCCCATCAATGACTTGAATGCTTTGCAGTCTCATTGAATTATTTTTTGAGAGAGAGAGAGAGAGAGAGAGAATGAGAGAGAGAGAGAGATAGAGAGAGAGAACGAGAGAACGAGAGAGAGAGATAGAGAGAGAGAGAAAGAGAGCGAGAGAGAGAGAGAGAGACAGGGATATAGAGAGAGAGAGAGAAAAAAAAAGTAAATTGTTTTGTGGTGTTTTTTGAATACATATTTATTATTGTAGTTTTGGAGGGGGTAGTTTTATGGTATGTATTGTTTTAATTGCTTCTAGGGCAATTCATAATTTAATTTCTAGGACAGAAATGAAGAAAAAGAGAAGAAAAGAGACACACAGCTTGCCTTGAGGAATGTTCCATTAGAACACTCTCAGTTCTCTTTTCCTCAACCAGGCCATCACTTCATCACAACTGTGCTGGCATCATGGACCCCGGCACCACCACCCTTCATCTCTACACCTGGCCGTGCCCCTCGTTCTCATCAAGAGGCTCCGAGAGAGAGGGAGAGGTGGGTATTTTTGTACACTGAAGTGAAAATAGGGCTGCAGATAAATCAGTGTGTCTGTGCGCGTGTGTGTAATACGTGTGTGTGTGTGTGCATGTGTGTGTATGTGTGACACATGTGCACTGTGCCCATAAAAAATACGCTGATCAGATTTAGCAGAGCAGGTCTGACCCCTGCTGTTCATAGTGTGTCACTTCACCCATGCAGAGAGGAAAGGGCTACCAGTTGGCCTCAGTGGACATATCACAATAGACCATGGCTGCATATGCTGTGTCATATATTTAGATATATTCGCCATCATCATCATATTTTATAGTATTTACCTTGAGGTATACAAAACCACTATAATGCTGAAGTGTGACATAGACCCATTTGGGTTAAACAGAAAAGTGTGTCACTCTCAAAATATGCTTGTTTTACATTACATTACAGGCATTTAGCAGACACTCTTATCCAGAGCGACTTACAAACTTTTTAGCATTTAAAAAAAATATATTATCCATTTATACAGCTGGATATAGAGAAGCAACGCAGGTTAAGTACCTTGCTCAAGGGGTATAACGGCAGCGTCCTACCTGGGAATCGAACCTGCTACCTTTCGGTTACAAGGCACATTTTTTAATCATTATACTAGACTGCCGCCCCCTTATTTTGCCTGTGAAATATACACAATGTGGGTTTGGTATGCAATGGTGAGAGCCAAGGCTGCTCTCCTTCAGCCTCCTGTCCAATAGTGTGCTCAGAGTGGCCAAAAGTAGGTCAGTCTGAAGCAGACACGTATGCTTTGATGTTGTGGAATAAAAAATCATTGAGACATCATCCTCTTCATCCATAAACCAAAGTATTAGCATAAACAGTGCAGCAATCACAGGTCCTTGCATTTGTTTTCTATGCTTGTTGTGTTGCTGCAAGGTAACATCACAATATATACACGGGACTGTGCTAATATACTAATTAAGTGTTCTACCACTGTCAACATTTTACATCATTCGAATTAAGTAACATTTCAGTACAGAGTAATAAATTACAAGGAACAAAACATCTGTCAGAAATGTACAAAATGTTTTTATGCTTATTAGTTTTTCTAGCTAGCTTCCACACATATAATTATAAAGAATGTACACTAATACTCAAAAGCACATATTTGTGTATTCTTTGTAGCATCTAAAAGGTAAGGTGAGAGAGTGGAGCATGCTGATCGAAGGAGTCACTTATCTTTGACCTTTGACTTTATAGTACTCAGTGAGAGTATAGTGTTCGCTACTCATACAGACATGAAATAGAACACAGAGAATGTATAACAGCACGGAGCAATTGTATAGAGTGTATACGGGTGCCAAATTCAAGACGAATCATTGATTGTATGTATCGATGTCACATTGTTGGGTGACAAAGTCATAGTTGAGGTGGTGCTCCAGATGGCATGAAAGAGAGTAGGATTGTATCTTGGTGTTGGATTACATTCAACTCTCTCAATATTGAAGACACCCAATGAAAACAAAAAAAACACTCCCAATTTTTTTTGCTTCTGAGATGCAAGATGCTTCTTCAGAAGGAATATGATCCTTACCCAGATGAGTATGGAGGGTGATTTAACAGTATACGTGATGGGTTCTTGGTTTGCAGGAAACTGCATGTAGGGAATTGATCGCAGATCGTCTGTCTCGTTCAGTGCATTTTGTTTCTGTGGGAGAGAGGGTGGTCTCCACTTTTTTCATTACAGATTTTTCCATTTTCAATTTCAATTATGTTGGGTTTTAAAATGATTTCTTCTTTTCTCAAAAACCATAGCCTAATTATAAGGCTGATTCATGTGCCTCATGTAATTTTCTGAAAATAATTTCACTAAATAATAACAATTACTAAATTGCATATCTTTCAATGCTATTTAATACCTCAAACCATCAATGGAAGTGAGATTAAAGGGTAGCCAAACTTGCTTGCTGTACGCTCAGTACGCATGCTTGGTTTCAGTGCGCTCAATAAGATCAAAACTATAATAAATCAAATCATTCACAGAGAGAAAGGGTGAGAGATAGTTTTGTTTGAAAGAAGTTAGCAGGTGGGTTGGTAAGACACCCTTATTTAAAGCAAAACCTTCACACGTTAGGCTATATCCTGTCAAACACGTCACAATCGCATATCACAGTTCCCTCTCATTTCTGCTCACCTCTGTGTTAGATGAAAGTGCTTGTGCCTTTAGCAAACTTCATCAGCGTTACAATAAATTTGTGTTAATCACATGGGAAAGTCCTTTCCTTCACTGGGTCCAAGCCGCCAGAAGGGTATGCAAAGGAAGCACCCTGCGAGGTCACTCTAATTATGCTGTGCGCATTACAATCGCTGTCACTCGCCAGTTAGAACCAGCATGCTCATTTGCACCAGCATGGCTCCCCATAATCACATATCTATACAAGGAGGACATACATTTTCAGAGAGGACATCATGCGTCATCGTGCGTCATCATGCGTCATCGTGCGTCATCATGCGTCATCGTGCGTCATCGTGCGTCATCGTGCATCATCGTGCATCATCGTGCGTCATCATGCGTCATCATGCGTCATCGTGCGCCATCATGCGTCATCGTGCGTCATCATGCGTCATCATGCGTCAAAGTTGGGAGCCGATCACCAAATCCAGCTGTTTCGCGTCTGGCTTCAGCGATACGGCAATTTTTACCGTAAAGTGGCGAATCAAACGCTCATTTCATGTCTACGCCCATTCACTAAATCTCCTACTTATGCTCGGGCCATTTCTGGCCCCTTTTTAAAGGGAGGGCGTGCGGGGCCAACGAGGTGTGTGATTAGTTTAGTCCAACTTCGCAACCCCTTGTGAGGACAAGGCTGTCTAGACATATGGCACATAATTCTTCTGTGCAGATGCCTTTCTTGGCAAAGCACAGAGACTGATACTGACACAGCAACCAAGGACTAAACAAGCTTCTTTTTACTCAAATAGCACACATTAAAGACGCATAAACTCAAGCTTGTCTGATACTCTGATTCTTGTCTGACGCTGCCATACTAAACAGTTGGCCAAGGTCACTAAATGCCAACAGAAACCTGAACAGTCTACCTTAGAAAATATGTGGTATTTGTCTGGGCAGGTTTGTAATACATCAGACACAAGACAAAAATACTAAATAATCCCTTAAGAGAAAATTTATTTAGGAAGACAGGAAGAAAATACAAATTTTGTCATATTGGTAGCAGGGGACATGTCACATGTTCAGTCACATGGTGTATAATTTATGTGAGTCTGGCTGACCTAACTGAAGAACCAAATAAGGCAATAAATATGTTTGAAGTTGGTAAGGGTTCCCAGCTAATTCAGCAGTTCTTTGCCCAGTGATGATACACATAGGGCAGAATTTAATCTTGACCCCAGATAATAATATAGATTAAGCAGAGGGTCAGTTCCATTCTTAACACTGAAATTTATCTCACCTACTGTATCTGTAAATTCCCAAATATTCCAATTTGATGCAAAACAAAACAATGGGGCCAAGTAAAATACAGGTTCAACTGGTGTTAGTATAACCTTCTACAACCGAAAATAAGGAAATAACTCAGGAGCTAACCATCTAATTAATCTGTAATACTAAATGCATCCTGACCAAATATGTGAACCACACCTCATCATGGTTATCATCACCATGGCAACTGGTCTCTGCTGCTCCAAGATACAGTGTGTGGTGAATTCTGATTCCATAAAATGGGCAAAGAGTTGCATGATGGGACGGGTCTGTGAAGAGGTAAGGCTCCAGAGACCTGCCCACCCGCACATCGTGTCAGGCAAGGACAAGAGGACAGTGGACAAAAATAAATCTAGAGCAAGAGAAAGATGAATGGGGGAACAGCCTTCAAAAGCAGAGGAAGAGCAGAACCAAACTGTGAATTCAAAGGGGGAACGTTGCTCGGAAAAGTTCTGGAATGGAATGTGCTAGTCACAAAACCTGTGTATGTTTGTGTATGCTATCATTCTGATTTACCCAAAGGGATCTGGGTTCTTACACCAAGGCAAACCCCCTTCAACAGTTTGAACATCAAACATAAGAATACAGGCAGTCTTTTGGGAACAAATATACTATGTGAGATGGAAACCAAATATACAGACCCACACCTTGGACCTGGAGAGATACCACTCATTTCCATTGCTGCTTACTTAATCATTTAATTGATCAATTAAAGAAGGTGATCAAATAGTTAACTCACCTTGGCTAGTTTCTCAGGTCAGACGTGACTTATGTGTTTGTGGTGAAAACAAAAAAGCCAAGAGAGCATAAGTCAAAGTTAAGGACATCAAACATCAAATATTGATTGAATCCAGACCACAGTCACAATAGCCTATGGACCTATTGTATTGTGCAAATGACTGTGACCACACAGTAAGATTACAAATATGCATACAGAGAAAGGGCTTAGCAGAATATGATAAAACAAATGAATACCACACTGTCGAGGCAAAATGAGCAGATTGCAAATAAATTGTTTTCTTTTGCTGCTAATCCATTCTTATTTCTCTGTGAATTCCATTATTCTTATGATTGGTAATTAATTTCTTAGTTAATAATTAATTATTTATCAAGTTCCAGTGTTCTCAGTTAGTTTTCTGGTAAAAGTGTTCTTTTTTTGGCAGGTAGAAAGGAGTAGACTACTGTCTACTGTTCTAGCTTTGAAGGGAGTGGAAAATCCCTCTACTCTGTGTGCGCTTGTTTGAGAGAGAAGACCAAGCCATTGGATACAGAAAGCGGTGAAGGAAGTTGGCACATCAATAGGGATAACCCAAAGAGCTCTGTCTTATCAACGGAAGTGGGTGGACACACCTTGTCTAAGATTGGAATCGACCCATTCACTGCTGTGTTCAGATCAGGGCCGACTAATGTCATCAGTTTTTTGTCTATAATCAGAATTTTTTTTAAATGAAGGTGAACCTTAGAGGGGGCAACGGGATGGTGGCAAGGAGACACATCTTTCAGCGAACCAGCCCTTATGGAAATGTAATATACTGCAGTATATTGTAAATATATTGTGAAGATAATTTGTATATATTAACAATATACCGCAGTATATTTTTTTTCCATAAGGGAGTATGCCTATCCGATCAATATGTTCTGCCACTTTATTTCTATGTCCAGGCAAGCTATGTAAGGATACAAATGTTTTCCATTACAAGACAAGTGATTAACGTTTTTTCTTTTTTGTATCGGGTTGGGACATCACAGGCTTTCATCGCAGATGTGCAGACGCTCTGGTTGCTTGAGCAGCTGCCCTTTTCTCTAATTGGCCAAAGTGCCCCTCTTTCATTTGATGAAATTATTATTTTAAATCGGTAAAACCCAATTATTATTTAGGCCTTATATTTTAGGTTGTGCTATATTGTGGTTATTGGAACGACTAGCACAATGGCTAGCACAATATAACACATCCTCTTATATGTCATTATTAATCACGGTGTTGGCTAGCTCATTCTAGCTAGCTATATGAGCCATGAATATAACCATATCCACAATGCAGTCTAATACGAGTTAAATGAAAGTGAATCTCTAGCTGGAAATTGTTATTATGCTAATCAGCATTTTCATATTGCCTGTTATAGCCCAGCAAGCATGCCTAGGAAGAAGAGGAGGAAGACGGAGAAAAATAAAAGGCTGAAAGCGACAGCCAAGGGGAGGGCATCTCTGTCCAGCTGGTCAAACAAGCTGCTACTACAGGTGAGCCTGAGAGTCAGAGGGGCCTATAGGGCAGGGCTGGTTAAAAAAAAAGTAAAATAGCCTATATAATATAAGGTGTCAAGCGAGACAAGCGATAACCATTTCACACTTATTACATAATTATTATAATTCCACTACAGTATTGTATGTACAATCAGAGGCTCAGTTCAGATAGAATTCCAAAATATGAATTTATTATAATAGTAAATATGTTAAGGCAATCATAATGTAATTATATTCTAATGGTACAATGCAGTACTAAAATGGAACATTGGAGCCAGGGAAAAGATAAAACTATTTTATTGTAATTTTGGAAGTTTGTTTTGTAAGTCTATATTTGGCACACTGGAAAGATAAAAACAGAAAACAACAACGATAAACATTTTTCAGCACCAGAGGTCATGCGGTTTTTTTTCATCAACTTTAATACCTTCAAATTAAGTCATATCAGGCATATATTGATTTAATTATGTGTAAAAATCGTGTAAATGTGCCCTTTTGAAAATTGCTCCTCTAACACCCTCTGCACGTCCCTGGCTTTCATAGGTGCCAACTGGGCCCTTGACACATTAATGGCAGTGACTCAATGTGACAAGTCTGCTTTACCGTTTTATCTTGTTGTCCCACAAGCGATTTTCAATGATTCCTTCCCGCTCTCTGTTCATCATAGCTGCAGAAATCGATACCAAACAGCAATTAAAACCCGGTATGCTCACTTCTGCTCACCCACAGTGGGTTTTCTCTTATCAGACGGACTGCTTGGATGACACTGAACAATAGAGGTGGTGAAAAATATTCTTCCTCATTTTTCCTGGAGAAAACAGAATTTGTGGGGTCAATCCTTTGTTCTAAGTTGCCAATTGACTCTACTACTTCTACTACAATTATGTAAATAGTAGGTATAGTGGACTTTTACACGGTGAATAGCATAATAGCAAGCAAGTTTGGCTACCCTTTAATCTCACTTTTACCCATAGGAATTGGCAGAACCAGTTTATGCCACAGACAGTCTAACCTGTATAAATACAATGCAGGATAGACTGTGGGATAAAGGTTAGTATTGAGCTACACACATGAAGGCCAGCAGGACCCTGCTGTTGTTCCTTTGAGCAAGGCAACTAGCCTGAATTTGGTGAATAAAAATACAGCCGAAATGGGAAAACATGTTTAAAAAGCATAAATGTAAGTATGGAAAATGTATGCTGCAACTAATTTCAGATAAGCGCATCTGATTAGCAAATAAATAAATAACTATCCAGCACCAAGCTTGTGACTTCTGACTAACAGTCAGGGGAAGGTGTTGATATTTATTCCAGGCCTATAGCTGTTGATGGACAAGTCAGGCGTTCCCACACATCAAGCCCGCGTTTGCCCATCCGAAGAAATTGCTTCATTGACGAGCGACTGATCCCGTCCAATCAAGACTTCTCTGCTTACCGCAGAGGTCGGATCACATGGTGACACCTGGGGGTCGGGCCGATATCCCACAGATGGCATTGTATCATATTACTTTCAGCAGGGTGGATAAGACAGGCTCCTCTCCTCCCCCAAGACAGATCCATACGCTATCTTCTGGTCTCAGAACTGTCTGCGAAATAACAATTTCACACACATACACACACACACACACACAAACACGTCTGGATTAGCAGTGTAGTTTTAGCACAGGTTGGAACTGTATAGGTGCAGGCTTGAGTAATTAAGCAAATTGCATCTGAGGGAGTGTGTATAAACATGTCTGCAGGATTCTCCGCAGGGGGTCCTGCAAACAGTGAAAGCCCGCTGTCATGGCGTCAGATCAAAGTTAATCATGTTTAAAGCAGACGGTGCTACGTTTCAATCTCGTCCTGCTACAGCACGCCATGAGAAATCAATGAGGGGCTTCGTCTACTTTTTTCTTTTTTTGACTGGATACATTAAACAAACATCTTCATCTGAATCCCGGGTAAATTTGCTCAAGAGTGAAAAGAGAATCCAAGTGCCCTTGAGCAGAAGTGGTATGAATAAAGGCTGCTCACAGTTCCCGTGGAAGACATATACCTCTCTATATGTGAGAGAGTTGTTTTCCGTATGGGCGAGGTGGAAGGCTGGGAATGTAGACAGGAGAAGAGGAGCGAGTAGATGAGAGTGGGAGTATCCACAGGGAGTGATGGAGGGAGAGAGAGGGAGAGATAGAGAGGTGCAAATGAATGAGGAAGCAAAATCTGGGAAATAAGGAGGTGAGTGTTGAGAGTGATAGTAGGCCCTGCTCATTAGCCAGACACATATGTCAGGCTGACGTCAATGTGTCTCGGAGAGACAGGGAACAGAGCGCAGTGGAACTCAGGCATCATGGCGCGGCTGGCAGAGAGCAGCAAGAGAGCAGCAATTACAGCAGCTCCAGAGTTTAGTGGGTTTGGGTTCAAGTCCCCAGTGAGGCTCGGGTGTTCAGAACTTGTCCAAGGTGCTACCTAACAACTCCAGGGCTCCTGCTAGTAAATTGGTTGTAGAGTGCATGTGCAAAGCGGCACTGATACCTGCCCAGGAAATGAACACTCATTTCCCACTCACATGCATTTGGTATTCAGTGCTGTTCAACAAGCAGACAGAAAGAAGAAGCCACTGGATTTGGTAGAAGTGCCGAGCCATTTTGGCTCTGGAAGGTGTGCAGGATGTGGATTCTCAGATGCCATTTTGGCTCTGGAAGGTGTGCAGGATGTGGATTCTCAGATGCCATTTTGGCTCTGGAAGGTGTGCAGGATGTGGATTCTCAGATGCCATTTTGGCTCTGGAAGGTGTGCAGGATGTGGATTCTCAGATGCCATTTTGGCTCTGGAAGGTCTGGAGGGTGTGGTTTCTCAGGGATGTTACCTGTGGGAAAGGATTGTGTGAGAAGGAAATGATCACATAGGAGCAAAAGGGATTCTGAGAGTTTACATGTTAACTGTGACTGAACTCTTGGGAGCATAACAAACTGAATAACCTCATTATAAACTAAATATTAATTCCCTAATTCTGTGATTTACAAGGTAATTATGAAAATGTTGGTACTCTGCCACATTTTCAGCTGATCTTTTTTCAGTTGAGAATATTTATGATTGATATCATATCTTATATCTGACTTCACATTGATTCACACGCAACATATGTAATATATAATATATATATATATATATATATATATATATATATATATATATATAATGGCCCATTACATAATAACCCATGCCACACATTCATATGCATTAATTTATACACATAACCTTCACCAAATAAACACTCATACATTCTCATCTAAACCTTTTTCGGATACCCATACATGTATACGTATCATCTTATCTAGACAAAGGCTCCACAATGCCATTTATTCTCATTTACACAAACAACCTGAATAACAAACTCCTGCATTCGTAGTTATAAATGAACCCATATCCCGTGGGTGACCATTACTGAATGTAGAGACAGGGATCTGTGATAGCTCTGACCGAACCACAGGTCATCGAAACAGAGGCCCGCACGGATATCCTGTCATCCGCCACAGAATACAATGCATCATCCGCTCTGTTTCTTTAAGAAGTCGTAGCTAGGCAACCGCATCAGCACCAAAAATAAAGGAAAGAAGGAGGAGGGAAAGGAGGAGGAGGAGGAGGAGGAGAAAGGGGGAGAGGGGGTTAAGAGATAACAGTTAACAGCAGAGTTGTTGAGCTGTTGAGCAGAGAGAGGAGCAGAAGTCCATTTCAGCACGCTGTGGCTCTTGTTGTTTCCAGTGCCCCGGGGGAAAATTGGACCGCATTGGCTTTATGAGCTAACAGGGCCTGGTAATGCTTTGGTCGTTTAATGCACTTTGTCTGTCTAGGCCGCTGAGGGTGCATGTGACCGCGCACGTGGGATGGAGGGGAATGAGAACACTCCATCCGTCTGCCCCGGACTTCGCCCCCCAGCATCCACATTAACACTGAGAGCAGATGGAGAGACTGTCTCCCCTGCCCTTCCAGGGCGACTATGCTGCCACGGCAACAGCTTGGCGGGGGAGGGAGGGAGGGGAGGGGGGGTAGAAGGCAGGAAGAATTTGGCAGAGCAAGTCAATGAATGTTTGTAAATACATTTATAGATTATCTGTAGTATGCATTATTTATATGTTTGTATGTGTACATGTACAGGCATACACACACAATTGATTTAGGGCTCATAATCCATAGTAAGGCCAGCACCAGAAGGCTATGGTTGTTGTGTTGGAAGGAGTGACCCGAGTGTGTTCAGGACGCAGTCCACAGAAGACACACGGCATACCTCCACCTGTCAACCTGCGGCCGTCCGAGTGCACTGTGACTGATGTGGATGTCTGAGCACAAGGTGTCTCTGAGGCGATAACCACCCCTCACTGACAGCCCCATCAGAAGACTCACATCTCCCATCCCGGGATTAAGGGAAGATCAGGATGGACTGCTTCACCTGAGGAGACATTGGGATTTACCAGGTTTCTATTACCGAGTGCATTTCTATTTTATAACTACATTCAGTCTCTGTCTCTAACACGCACGCACAAACCTACACTCGCATACACAGACACACACACAGACACACACATACAAACACTGGTAGCATATTTATAGTATTGTGTGTTAGAGGTTGTAGTGCCCTTGAAAGACTGAACACTTTATGCAGAGGAAGGCAACATAAGCTCTGTGGTCATACCCACAGCCAGGGGTGCGGGTTAATAAAGTTCAACACATTCAGCACTCCCTTTGACCAGGGTCAGATTGCTAATTACCCATAATTAGGGAAATACTCATATAAAAAATCTAATACGCAAGACAACACACACACAAACATACACATACACGCACATACAAACAAACACTCTCATGCATACAGAGAAGGCTTTCATGTATAATCAGATAAAATGGTAACAAAGAGCAGAAGGGAAATGAATTGGTTTGGGAGAGACAGTCCCTTACAGTATTTATCAAGATTTATTATTCCGTCAGTTTACAAACTCAACAGCCGCTAAAGACCCTCGCCTCTGTGATGTTGTTTTAGAAGTTGAGTGAAACTGAAGCCTGATAAATCAGAAGTCACAGAGACTTTCTCTAGCATAAGCTTCGATGTACATATATATATATATGTTTATAATGACTTTTGCTTTCGTGGTTACCCCCGTCATTGGCTTGATACCGCTCTTAACAAAGCACATTCTTTACCTAACACTACACTACATGAGTCTGTTTCTGAACCTAAAAAAACATTTTTCTGTGTGTGCCAAAAGTACATATACTAATTTTAGTGATGGTGTAAAAAAGGTGATTTTAAATCATTGGCATACAATACAAAGTGATCATCAGCTACAAGACTTGTTTTTAGATCCTCCTATGTTTGTTTGTTCTAAAGGCCGTAGCTTGAGAGACACACATTTGTTCCTACTACCTCTGCAACTCTATCTAACGCCAAAGGTCATTTCCCCTGTTGGAGCTGCGTTTCTTGTTCCCAATATATAAAATTATTTTACTCACCCTACAACATCTAAAACGTATAAAATCAAACAACTGAGAACATGTAAATCCACTCATGTTATCTACATTCTCGTATGCCCTTGTCCTTTACTACAATGGTAAAAGTACACGCCCCCTACGGACTAGAATCATAAAGCATATGTGTTCTATCCGTAGGTGTGACGACAAATCTTCTGTCTCAAGACATTTTCAATTGGCTAAACATTCTCTTATAGATTTGTAAAATTACACTGGGCCTATTGTGCAGATTAACTCTGACTATAACTAATGTGTTTAACGATCTCACCTGCATGTCATTAAGGATACATTCTCATGAATATATTGTCCACCTTTCAGGTGTTTTCATCTAATGATATTCATGCAATGTTAACTCAATTGGTCTATCGTGCTAATTAAGATTACTTTTCTTCTTTTTAAAACAATGTGGTTTGCGAATTACTTTCTGTACTACTTCATCGTTGTCTCATTAACAAGATTGTACTGATGATCGTTATTAACTAATTTATGTACTTACCTATTGGTTTATTGTGTAAATTAAGATTAACTCGAAAAAATGTGGTCCCCAACTACCTCACATGAACATCGTTATCCCATTAGAGAAATCTATTTGATGTGAACTGTGTCGCAAGTTTCTAAGCACTGGAGAAAGCATGTAGCTAAAACGTTCACGCTAGTCTAGCCGCTTCCTTTTTTTCTTTCACGTGCACTTGTTTTTTTTTTTTTTGCACTATGTAATTGTCCTAATAAATATATTTTTGCCAGACGCCAGCGTCCGATTTTATCCACGGAGTGCTCCTGACGCGTTCTTCAGCCTATGTACATATCACATATTTTATTAGACCACTATCATCCCATACACAAGGAAAGCAAGCAGTAGTCAGCATAGAAGCCAGTGGAGGATGGGCTCCCCCTCTCTAGCCAGGTTTCTCCTGAGATTTCTTCCCATCGCCACTGTTTGAGTGTTTTACTCCCCACGGGGGACTTTTTATCTCGCTTGTTTTTTTGGGTTTCAGGCCTGATTTTTGCGAAATTTTCCTTCTGTTTCTCTGTGCAGCGTCTTTGAGACAGTTCTCTGTAAAAAGCACTATACAAATAGAATGGAATTGAATTGAAGTAGTCAAGAGGGACGGTATGCAGTGTCACTAAGGCCTGCATTCAATCAAAATGTGTCCCTATTTTCGACTTACAAGTAAATTCAAAGTGTTGGTTTTTTTTCTTCACAAGTTAGGTGAGCTCAGCAATGAACTAAATTAACTTCCTGACGTGTGCTTGTGAGAAAAAAAACCCATAAACCAACAATTGCGAGTTAAATACAGATGCTGACTAAATAAGGTGTACGACAGCCTTTAAACTGCACTTGCACTGCCTCGCCGTCTGCTCAGCCTGCTTTAAAATAAATGTGAAAAAGTCCAAATTGCATGAAATTGCACGCAGTAATGTATCTCTTGGCACAAGGCATTCCACTCAGCCTTCACATGGCTCCCCAAACAGCTTCTGTAGGGTATGATTTGCACATGTAAATCCCTCTCAGCGACAAAGTGCCGTTTCTGACCAGACTGTTCCTGAATCCGGGTGTTATAGCTCCTCTGGAAGACTATGGTATTGGCTGCTATAAGACAGAATGAAAGTGTGGAGCCAGGGTCTGGATTTGGAATGTTTTGCTATGTTATGAAAAAGAGAGAGAGAGAGAGAGGGAGGTAGGGAGGTAGGGAGTGAGAGAGGGAGGGAGGGAGGGAGTGAGAGAGGGAGCGAGAGAGGGAGAGCGGTGGATGGAGGGTGTGAGAGAAAGCGAGAGGCATTATAGCCAATAGGCAGAATGCAAAGCCTGGATGGACTGAATGGCCTGTTGTTATACATGCTTATGTTTGTTCTTATGGATTCCTACATTCCTTATCCTGTACCACTGGTTTCCCTTGCCCCTGAATGAACTGATGCCGAGAGGATTCAACTTCTCTTCATTTGTGGTGGCCTTGCGTTCATTTAGAGCGGTTCCACAGCCTGCATGAGGGAGACGAGTGCGTTTTTCATACAGTTTGACGCAGAGCACATTTTTTTTTTCATTTTTGGCTGTCGGTACATTTATTTCTCCACCAAGTGCATTACACGAGTGGGGAGAGCTCCTATGGCTTGACGTTCCCTCCAGCGCTGTTCTTCTCATGATTTACCATCCTTTCTTACAATCTCTGACAAGCACAGGGACACTCTTCCCATGTGATAAACTGCTGCCAGAATTGAATTCCTTTATTAGATGTAATCAAGGCCCGAATTCCCTCCTCTACAGAAACAAATATCTTCTTTTCATTTCAGGCAATAAAGTCTCATTTGCAGGTTTCCTTTATTGTGGAGAAAAGTGTCTTTGGTGCCGGCGACATCAGTCACTGTGACCCAGTTCTCCGGTAATCATCAAGACTTTAATGGTGTAAGCACTGCAGGACCCAAGCTGTATTTAAGTGCCCTAACCTGTCAACGCCTGCTGGAAGCCCTACTTGTGTCTCAGGCAATTATAAGGCCCCGGGAAAGAAAAATGCAACAATTGTTTTCCGTCTGCCGGTCAAATAAATAAGTGCATAATGACCTATGCGGCCCTTTCCCTGCTCAATTAGGGAACGATAAGGGTGCTTGGATAGATGTCCCTGTGACTATCTGCTCCCGATTCCCACTGCAGCAGCCCCAGCCAATCACTCATCATTTCCAGGGGTCAGGTGGAGGGGTCAGACAGACAGGCCCCTCCCCCTGCTCAACAGCTGCAGATTCTCTCTCCCCCTTTCTCCCTCTCTCTCCTTCTCTCTCCTTCCCTCCGTCTCTCTCACTCAGAATGCAATTCAAATATATATTTTTTATCTCTCCCGCTGCCTCTCATCTGTACCCCTCACTTTTTCTCCGTCTCAGAACTGGGTCATGATTTTTTTTTTTTATTAACAGAAAGAGTGAAAAAATTGTTCAACTTTTTTGCGTGTAAAAGCATAATTTGCTTTCTATTGTGGAGAAAAAACTAGGTAGGAAAAGCAAACAGCACACAAAGCTTTACACTTGTTTATAACCAACGCTCAGGAAGATGAGAAAAGCGCGACAATTTAAAGGATGCGGGAAAACTAATTGGCCCAAAAATAGCCAAAACCTGCTTTTTGAAACCTGAGTATGACGAGTTCTCCATCAGACCCAGATCCAACTGGATAAAAAAACAACAGCAGTGAATTTATTCTCTATATTGGAGTTCATTCAGAACCCCGTATTATACCACCCATGGTCACCAATACCATTGCCTGTACAGACAAGTACACACACATGCACACTCACGCACTCAAGTACACACAAGCTACACCAACACAAACACACACAATAGTTGACCCCTGGAGTCAAGGTGGATGTCCTGATCACCTAGTTCATCAGTTATATAGGAGGGAAGTGAGTGTAAGGCGCCCCTGACAGTGGATTTACACATTTGGAATACATGAATAAGCGATGCAATGGTCTACAAACTGAGTGGAATTCTGACGAGCCTCATCGACTCAGAGAAGTGCTTGGAGCACAAGAGATTCTGACTCAGATGATGTTAACAGGGCTCATTTTACAAAATGGTGCTCAGGGACCTCATCCCCAGAACCCGTTTCATAAAGCCATTTAAGACAAGATCCTAGTTTTAAAATGACTCCTGAAACTCGACAGAAGGTTTGAAGCTTTGGTGAACTATATTTTATTTGCCGCGAGTGTCGGTAAGTCCTCGTCCGGCCTGGAGTGATGTGCCCCCTCAAAGTTTCTGCCAGATCTATGAGTGGCATAAAAACATAAGCATATTTTTATAAACATAATTTTCTGTGTGAACGGGGAACGAAACATTCGAGATATTTTTTTTTTCCTTCCCACACTATTTCCCTGTCTCCTTTCAGAAGGTTAATCCCTCGCTCCACTAACCGTGTGCTCTTTCCACACATGTCCTTTGCTTCTCTCCTCCCCCCTTCCTTGTGTGGTTGTTTTTTTATCCTGGTAGTTCAGTCTTTGCCTGTTCTTGGGAACTAAATGGGCAAGAGAGTGGGTGGCCAAGTGCAGATAAATTAGGCAAGACTGTGCTCAGATCAGCTCTCTCTGCACCTGTGTAGAGGACAATGAGCAGCTGAGGTGTGGCTTGGCCAGGCCATGAACTGCGGGTCTCTTGAGAGAAGGGGCGGAGCTCAGGTTTATCTAACCATGAGTACCAGCATGTTTGTTCACCAGCAGTATTTCTTGCAAAGGTTTTATTTTTTTATAATTAGACACCCAAACACAGGGCTGTGTATGTCCAATTCCCACCCCAATTTGGATTTTCTAATTGTCCCTCCAACCACATTCAGTAACTCCACTGCACAAGACACACGGGTTTCTGCAAAGGTTTTTCCACTTTGGACTGGAAGAACAGGATAAACAGCGACATGCGCTGATATTGCTTTATACTAATGAGTGTAGTATGACTAGCTCCTCTGAGTCTGGTTCCTAATATTAATCCAAAAAATAATATATGTATATAAAACATGTGGGAGAGTAGATTAGAACAGTAGGGTTCTGGAATTGTGGCACACCTGCAGTGAGTCTATGATTGGGGTGAACAGGAATGAATAAAATGGGTTGCGCTACTGCTGGTCGGGGAGTTCTCCTGGGCTTCCTCGCACGAGGCTGTTTCCTTTCATTTATGCAGCGGGCGGCATTTTTGTGGAAGAGTTTCTCACTTGGGTTTTGTTTATTGTATTTTATGAGCGCGTTGATGCATGTGGGTGAGGGGATAAGACCAGGCTTACCTGGAGCCGAGCCAGCCGACGGCGAGCGAGGACTGGGGTTCCACCTGGGAGAAGAAAAGAAGCCAGCGGAGTCGGCAGTGGGGAAAACCCAGACCGGAATCCGAGGCCCTTCAGAGGGACAGTAAGGAATGTGCGCAGTGCCGGGGTTTTGTGGGACTGCACAGCTCTGTTGCCAGAGCAACCGCTGGTCAGAAACGGCGTCGCTTTCCCCATCAGCCTGGATGACCGCAACTTGCCGGCAAGAAAGAAGACCCAGCACTCTGGATTTGAGACGATTGCGGCCCACTATAGGATTCCTATAGGAATCTTATGATATTTTGGGACAATTTCTACAAATTTCTATAAGATTTCCCATAGCAATCCCTATAAGACAAACAAGGCTACTTCAGACTACTTAAAAAAATACATTAGGCGAACTATAGGGTATATAACCTACTATACATGACTGTAGGGTTCACTATCAAGTATGACAGGAATCCTATAGGATTCTATAAGAATCCTAAAGTATTTCTTCGTAAGGGGGGTGCCAAGGCTTGTTTTATAAGTTGGGTCTGTAGTTAGGAGCGGCAGAGTGGCGTGGACAGTGGCTGCATCGCAACACTATTTTTCTTCCATCTGTGTTTGTGGGGTCTCGGGGAGTGTCTCCCCTGGCAGTAGAAGGGGCAGCCCACAGGAGTGTGGAAGAGTGGGAGAGATCACTGAGTATAAATCTGTATTCCGAGTGCATTCACTTACCTAGGGAGCATCTCCATTGGGGGGCGGTTGGGTTGGAACCAGTGGCGCCGCCAAGGGGTGGCCAGGGGGGGCCACGGCCACCCTGATAAAATCGCTGGCCCCCCCACTGGCCCCCCCTCGCGAGTCGCATATGCATAATATGCTGCTATCTGATATTTTACATTAGGTACTATTCATTTAAATCAATAATTATATTTTTCATAATAGTTCATGCATGTGAAAGAAAATAACAAATGTATAGCCAGCCAGCCGCTTAAGCGCAGTGCACTGCCAGGAGATTGAGCACAGATAGGCTCCACCCATCCCGGGGGGGAAAACACATCCCGCTCTCGCCCTCTATTGACATAGCGCGGAGCTTTCAAAACCATAACAATGCGGAAACCCTTTAAAAAAAACTTAATAAAAACCGTAGGCTACACATAGCCTAGCGGCTATGAGAACTGTGAACGAAACGGGCTGAGAAGAATGTAGCCTAATGAAGCAGGGATATGAGTAGGTTATGAGTAGGCTATAATAAAATGTATATTGTTGTCCATAATTATGCTTTTTGGTTTTGTTTTTCATTTTTGGACATATATAATATAATATTTTTGTTTACAAAAAGACACAGCAACAGCCAAATACAGCTGTATTGAAAAGAATTTGAGGCCTCTGTGTGGTGACTTTAAACTCTAGTAGGCTTGATCCTAGTAAATGTTTTGTTTCTTACAATCAATGTAGCTACTCCTTCAAATTAAAGCTGTATATTTGTCTTTTTAAAGAAAAGGAGAACTACTAGCCTATTTGAAGAACAATTAATTGCCTATGTATATGCATATACATAACACATTAAAACAGGATTGCTGTGGAACTCAAAATGTTAACGGTACCGGTATAAGTCTGTGCACATCAGATAATTAGTAACAAGATTTTCAGTGGCCCCATCTGGCCACCCCAATCAATAATTTCTGGGGGCACCAGTGGTTGGAACCAGGGCTGTTTCTAGACTGCTTTGATTGGGGGGGCATGAAGAGATGTTGGTGGGGCACAAGAGGGGGACAAAGTAGCGGGAGGTCTGGGGTCCTCCCGCAGAAACAATTGAGCCATTTAAAACTAATTTATTGCATTTCTACACAACCTCACACAGGGCATTTAAAAATAAAATGTTTAATTTATTAACATTTTGAAGAATTTTTTTCCCCAAAGCCCTAGATAAGATTTGAGATGCTTTCATATAAAGCTACAGCATAGGCTAATCAGTATATTCGTGGATACCATAATTTTATTACATTTTAAACCCATCTTGGAAACAAGTATATTAAAAATGAGCTATATTCCTTCATCATTTCAGTTTCTTTGTGCTATTTTCTATTTACATGTGAAACTACAATACTGTAACTGGCTCATCATTTAATTTATATTTTAGCCACTCCACTGACTAGCCAACACGCAGCAGTAGGCTAGCTAACACACACACACACACACACGCACACACACACGGGCGCCGCACACAAGTGCAGCCAGCTAGTGCAATGCTGCAGATGTTTTGCAGAATCGCAGCTATAACAACTAGGTTAGATGCAACATGTAATCAATCTATTTAAAATCAAATCTCCAAGATGGAGATTTTCGCCACTTTCCTCAACTCACTGAGTAAGCTAGGCTAGCGAATATTATATCCTAAGCAATGCATAACAGTTACAGTTATCAAAAAGAGACAGCGTAGATTGATCAAAGAAACTGACCTCTTTCTTTCTTGTTGCGTCTCCATATTTTATATGGCCAAACCAACCAATCAGATATTAGAGAAATATATGATTTCGATGTGGCATTTTTATGATTGGCCGAATCATTTGTAGCTCTAGTAGCCTACTGACGGTGCTACGGGCGCCGACTTCATATTGTCGGATTAAATTTTTTCTGGCTTTTGCTTCAAAATGGCCAATAGAAAAGCAGTGCATTTTTTGATGACCAATGACACAATTACAGAAAACTATGAACACTCAAAGAATAGCTATAACGGTGATTTTTTCTGAGTTTTCATTGGATGGGCAGACGATTCCTCTGGGTGGGCAAGGTTTATCTCTGGGTGGGCAATTTCCGCCCCAGCCCAACTGTAGACATGCCCCTGGTTGGAACTGGGTGAAAGAAGAGGGGAACAGCATACAAGAATATCAGCGCCTCCATCACAATGTATTCAATGCGTGAAAGAAACTGTTACTAAAGATTGTGAAAGTTTATTTACCAGGTGCTGGCACTGTCTGGGCTGGTGGATACCTGTGAAAGAGAATAGAAAACATGCATTGATTATTAGTGAACAGGTTCAAGCTAACCAGGGCTTCTGACATACAGTATACCTCCTACATTCAATAGAAATGCAACAATTTACTCAAATTTCAATATATTTTGTTTTTCATATTTTGCAATATATTGTCCAACATATTTATCATGAAGACGTGGTGGTATTCAATATACAGTTTTACAGCTCAATTCAGTGAAAGACAATTCAGTGTCGCTCCAGGAAAGGAGTGAGGATATGAATTGTGTGGTCAGTTGTGCTGTAAATCTACTTTGACGTATGGCAGAATCGCTGGCCCATTTTCCATCCCTCCTCTGTCAAAGACAGCATCTCTGACGAGAACGGACAAAGGAAAAGTTTCCACTTCCTTTCTTTGTTGTTTGCCTCTCTGCATGGTTCTTGGAGAAACTTTATATTCTCTTTGATGGATCGTGTGTACAGAGAGCCACACGGACAAACGGGAGCCCGATAAGGTTTGGTTCACATCTTCAAAAGGAAAACTTAACAAACAGCAGGCTAATGGGGAGCGGGAGCATTCCAGTGTGACTGTCTCAGCTTTCACTTTGAGTGAGGAATTTAATCGAGCATTATATTTTTTCTTTACAAAAAAGAATGGTTCAGGGGACACTGAAGTTAACAAACCACATTGTGCAAGAATAAAAAATGTACTGTATATAAAGGTGGGTTAAATGTATTGCTGGGTTAAATATATTACCTCAACAGCTGTGGAAAATAGACTGACTGGCTAACAGCCATGCAAAATAAACTGATTGGCTAATGCCTAATGCAAATATCAAGTACTACCAACTCTTCATTTTCATGGATAAAAACTTATCTACATATATATATATATATATTAAATCATAAATTACTCTTTTTAAGTAGATCATTTTTCAGATTGTATTTGAAAAGGCAAGTTTTTATCCATGCAAATGAAGAGTTGGTAGTACTTGATATTTGCATTAGGCATTAGCCAGTCAGTGTTTTTTCCCACGGCTGTTAGCCAGGATAACATAACAATGTTATTGTTAAGGTTCTGGATCAGAACTGGACTTAAATGCATGACTCAGAAACAAAACTCACAATAAGCTCACTGGGAGCATTTATTAATACAATAAAGCTCTCAAAGGAGAGAAAGGGGTAGAGACTGAATCCTGGGTTGGGCAGAACCAGAGGGCAGAGCAGGAGAGGGAAGCAGGCAAGGAGCTGGATGGTGACTGAATCCTGGGTTGGGCGTAGCAGGGGCAGAGCGGATGCGGGAAGTAGGGTAGCGTGGATGGAGCAGGCAGGAAACTGCAGGCTGGCAGGTACTAGAAAGGCAGGATAAAGCGTTAATTCAGCAAGACAAGAGAAGACTGAGACCGAGTTCCAAACTAGACATGAACCAGGTAACAATGAACAAGACTTAACAAACTGGCAACAAGACAAAGAACAACGGGACAATATATAGTGTGGTGAATGAGATAATGAGTGATTGCAGCGTGAGAATGTATGCGAGCGTGATTGAGCGGTAACAAGGGCATGCAAACGGGGAAAGAATGTAATTGGCTAGAGAATTAGAGAGGGCGAAATGGACAAACAAGACGGAAAACCACGCCAAGCCTGCACAACACGGAAGACAGACAGGGAAACGTAAAAACATGACAAGAGATGTGAGGAAAAGAGGAAAACAGGGAGCACAAACAGGGAAGGGGACTGAGAGGGAACGGAGGGCATAACAGTTATTGTTAGATAATATAACAATGAGGAATTAATAAACATGTTTATGTTCATAATGAAAATTTTGTTGTGCGTGTAAAGAAAAATAGGCCATTTAAATCGATTCAGAAATTATTCATGAACAATGACGAAAGGTATAACTGATGTTCACATTTGACTTTTCAATAGGATTTATATATTTATGTGGTCCTTTTCTATTGTACATATAATATTACGCCTCAAATGCAACTAGCTATTGAATCACAATGTGTGTGTGCATGCTTACTACAGAGGCTTTTAAGCTACTCCATCAACAATGGCTATCTCTGCTCTTTGAACATCCTGGTAAAGTGTCATAGACAATTTTAAGCCTGTATCCAAAGAACATCTGTAATGGCAGATGGTACGAGCTCTCATCCAAACAATCACTGCAATTAAGCAATCAAACTGTGAGGTGGAACAAAAAACCTGGGAGACTGTGAATCTCAAGAGAGCCTCGCTGTTTCACAGAACACTACAGACATTTAGCATCTGCTAAGCTTGTCAGTCAATATGCAGGTCACGGCAATGCATCCAGTGGTGGTGGATGAGTTGCCTACGGTGGTAGAATCTCAGAATACATTGACGTAAAAGATTCTCTGCCTCTCCTCCTACATTTTTTTGTCCATATTTACATGTACATTTATTAAGCCAATGTTCGTACCCAGAATGACTCAGAAAATGTTTATAATAAGCATAATAAAATGATTAGTGTCATAACCAACAATAAGTGACATAACTCAAATGTTTACCATAAAGTGAGGAAACACATCAGGCACATTTTTTATTACTGCTAAGGTTATCATACTATTATTTTGAGATATTCAGCTTTAATCCTTTTTTTTTAATTAAAATGTGTTAATCACATACTTACACTGCATATGTCAATTCATAAACTTCAATCATTCAAATATCCAATCATCAGACACAAAATCATTATCAAATCCAAGTTAATAAAAATTTTCTATATACTTCATTGCTTAATAGCAATGGTCTTGGCTGGGCATCATTACGACAACAGTGTTTAATTAATCTCAAACAACACAGAGGTCTAATATGAATGTGCCATAGTTGAACCAGTGCTACTATACTGCTAAAAAAACCCAGAAAAGAAAGGACACACCCTACTTCCAAACAGACAGAACAAACCAGTCTAGACATTACTTACGCTCAGTTCCAGGCTGCCTTATATTTAAAATAGACATTTAAATTACATTTAAAAAATGAGCTCGGTGAGATTTTGACGGGGTTCTCTTTGAAAAATCGCCAACTTAATGCACCCACAGTGTAGGGCATTGCTGGAGGGGGATATTAAAAAATGTTTCTCTAAACTAGATTCACCTCAATTGCAAAATCACTGTCGTCCTCCATTTCCACATTTGAGTCATGGTATGTGGTCAGTTTCTTTGCTATTTACATACCTGGCACCAGTTAACCCATCCCTTGTATTTATGGTCACTTATTATTTATAACAATGAAATATTATTAAAATGATAATATTACTTTTCGTGAAACGACTGCAAGCACAATTGATGAATGTTCTTTTTTTTTATAACAAGTGAATTATAAGTTATATATATATTTTTTTTTTTTTTTTTTGCTTGGGTAAATCCACCAATCAGACAGCCTCTTTCTTTTCCAGCAGCCCCTCCCAACTGTTCATGACAGTCGGACATACTCTTCCAGTCGTTTCATCTCAGGACAAACTAATTCCTTCAGCGGCGCAAATCCTCCAAGATAACCACCCCCCCTCCCCACTCCCCACTCCCCCTCCCCCACCCCAACCGGGTATTTAATTTTAGGCTTTGCTACTTCCCTGAAGGACACAAGCTCCGTCTCCACTCTGCAGCGCCATGGTCAAGGACAGTGCATTAAAAAAAAATTAATAAGTACTTTAATTGTACTTACACTGAACCGCACACCAGTGTGCAGCGCAAAGAGACGCGCTGCTACACAAAGCGCTGGCCACGAATCGACCAAAAGTGCTCTGCCTCTGTCACTCCAAATGGGCGACCTTTGACCCCTGTGAAAACACGACTGCCTCAGCCCTCAGCCATAACCCTGACCTTCAAGACCTCCCCGCGGCAGGTCTCTCAGTGGAAAGCCCATACGGATCTCAGGTGAGGACGGCTGCGATTTAGAGCGTCGTAGGGGTCAGGAGAGCGACGGCATCAGACTGCTGATGATGCTGAATGGCTCCGCCGCTGATGGCCATTTTATGATCTGAGTAAATTGAGGTATTATGTTTTACGATCAAAGAGCTGTGGCGCCTCTTTCTGTCGATCGAACAGCGGAGCGCGGGGGTCCTTTACCCCAGGCGCTAATAAAGAGCATCTCTCGCTGCCACTCAATGGAGATGACAGACGTCACAGCCACTTCTACAGCTTTCATATTTCAAGCCAGCGCTGCAGAAAGAAAAAACTACCGGCTTTGGTGATACAGAAATAGGCAGCAGTTTTGCCTTGTGTTTCCCATATCATTCTGTAAATTACTTCATTTGAAACAAACAATTGTCCCTCTGTGACAGTTCCAATTGATTACCGTGTTCCAGATTTGAACATCGAAAGCATAAAATTATTACATTACAGTTATACACAGAAATACCACAAGTATGAGCTCTGTAGATGGTGCATATCACCCAAAGTTTTCAACATTAATATATCTATTTTTTTATCATCTTGGTCAACTGCATATATTATATTCCTCTCCTCTCAGCAAGGATTTCAAATCTTTCCCTGCCTTGAGAAGTATTAAAGCCACCCGAAGGAAATAGAATGTGGGATGTAACGATATAAGTTTTTTTTTGGTTTGTTTGTTTAACACCTCACTGTTATTATCTCTCATCTCTCTTTCAAAATAGCTTTGGTTTCCCTGGGGTCACTGCCGTACTGCAGGAATCCCAAGCAGATGTCTTCTGTGAGATTGGCTGCCATTTTAAATGCCTGGAAGATGGTCACCATGGATATGAGCCGGTCTGCCTAAAAACAAAAGCAGCAAACTTGTCCCTGTGATTCTGTCCATAAGTCTGAGATGCGTGCTTGTTGTGGCTAACCTCTACAAATGGACTAATTCTGTTCGTTTTGAGGGGTAGGGTCAGGATCAGGGTTAGGAGATTAGGGTTAGGAGACATCACCTCCGAGGACGAGATCACTCAAACGAGGGTGCCTTTATTTTTCAGACAGATCTGCCCATCCGCAACCAGATGCTTCAAAAAATGTCTGCTAGACAAACCGCCACATTCCTACAAAACATAACAGGGCAGACAATTCTTCAGTGAAGATGCCTGTAAATTTTAAATGTCACAACTATCCCATCCCATCTCCTTGCAGGAGGTATTTTCCTGGAAACCTCATCGCCTCGATGGAATATGTTCTTGTAGAGAGAATGTTGGCAGTGAGCACATAAAGGCCACATTTTTATTCCAAGTATTCTCCACAAGGATGGAAAAAGAACAGATCTGTTCAATTAAATGTGAGATGCATCCCGCTGATTAAAAACAATAATAATTAAGAATAAACATATCTTTACCACTGCTTTAGTCACTGCTAAAAGGTATCATGTGGCAATGTGTTGGTTTTGCGGATATCAAAAAGAAAATGCAATAATTTATCACTTTAGACTGACAGATTGCCTTTAAGTCATTTTTTAATGTGACATTTCTGCTAGCCACATTTAGCCAAACCTAACCTCACACCTGCAAGAAATCATTTAATGTTTTTTTGCAGTTCTTATTGCTGAGAAGCTCATCCTAGACAGGATATATGCTGTCTGATGAATTGGGGGGTGAAAAGTATTGTATAAATTAAATCCACTCTGCAAATTTCATCTGCCTAGCCATAAAAATCTGGTGCGCATATTTCCCTTTCTGTACTAGGTCTACCAGAAACAATTGTGCAAAATAAAATGTTGTGTTACCTCAACACTAACAGTATTTATACTAGGCCACATATGACTCAATATAAAATAATAACATTTGAGCTACTCTATCAGGGTAAAGTATACTCTACCACACTAACACATTGTGTTGCGTTCACAGTTTCCTCGACACATCCTGACCTTGAATGCTGTTCTACAATAGAAGAAATATCTGCCACAGTCGAGAGTAGCCAACGCATTGTAGAACTCGGGCTGATTGCCACACAGTGGTCTTGCAGTACTGTTATTCCAGGAAATAAACAGCACCTGGTAGCTAACCTGGAGCTGCTGACCATCGCTGTAGATATCGGAACAGAAAGGTACAGATACAGTAGAAGAGGTGGAAATGGAACAGGAGGAATGCTAGCCAGCTGGCTGAAATAATGCTGGCAGATATTGACATTCACACATGTGGGGGAAAAAAGGGTTGAGGTAATTGTCCGACAAATCCTCTGAAATTATGGCAGAGATTTCCTCACATTAATTTGATACGGCTGTATGTATACGTTTTATCTTAAACAACACAGTAGGCTACTTTGAGCGAGTGCATATAGCTTCCCTCTCCTGAATTATTTGAACAGTATTGGATTACCCTGCTATTGCATCACTCTCATCATAGCCAAACCAAGATCACATGTACAGGGTCCAGTTCAGCTCTCGCATTGTACCTAGACTGTGACTCAGTTTCCCATGAACCATGAAACCTTCAAAATATGTGTGTATCTGAAAGCCCATTAAAATAAAGGTTTGGAGCCATTGGATTCTATGGACTACTGTGCAGAGGATTTCTTTTTGTAAGGCCAAGGTAATTTGCACACATTTGTGTAGGTGTCTAGATAAACACTACCTCAGAATCTAAGAATAAGTGCATGTTAACTGTGTGTGTGTGTGTGTGTGTGTGTGTGTGTGTCTGTGTGTGTCTGTGTGTGTGCCATGTATGTATTTTTTCCCCAATGAATCGTGATGTACTACATAGAGAAGTGTTGGTGCCCATCACAAGGTATTGGATATGACTGTAGTTTTAGTTGGTTTCATATACATAAAAAAAATCTAATCAGCTGTATTGTGTCTACACAATAGTGCTTACTTTGTATTCTTAAATATGCCATGTCAACCTGACAATTCCTGCTTTAAGACAAAACCAAAATCACTTCAATGAATGTGTAACGCCCTTTTCTAAATTTAAGACAAATACTCAAATTGCCAAGCGAGCACTCAGCTATCATCCAAGGGACCTGAAAACAAGTGAGTGTCCCATTTTCTCAACATTTATTATTCTTTCGTTACGGATGAGAATGAATAAGTGATCAAAGACCAGCTGGTTGCTCTCTGCAGGATTCCAACCCCAGAGTCCACCTGCTCATTACAGGGTGTTTCCTGACATCTGTTGGTGGAGGAGGAGAAATGCAGCTTCAAAGTGCTTTGCCCATAAAAAAGAGGACCATCAATGAAGCCGCACAGCTGACAAACTAGAAATGACAGGATTGATAGCACTTGGCTGTGGCTGCGCCGCTCAAATTGCTGTCAGTCAAAACTGCAAAGCGGGAGAAAAACAAAACATGAAATGCAGCTGTTATAAACATTAGCGCCTTCGCTACGAGCCGCGGCGTTAACCAGCTGTTGGGGCATTGCCATCAATATTGACAAACTGCACAGTTGTAGCTACAAAAACCCTCTTATTTTCCGCACCAGTAAACCCTGATGATTAGAATAGGCTTAGAATGCTGGGATGTGGATAAACATGTATTTCATTTCAAATGGTCAAGTTGCATTAAGAGGCAGATCTCAGCCGGAGTTTCTTATGAAAAAAAAAAGTGTTTTGTTATTATATATTTTCACTGGGCTGTGTTTTAATTTTATGTTGTCTTCTGCTCTGCTGGGCATGCAAAGGTGAGCTGGTTGTAGAGCGCCTGCAGTGCATTCTGGGAAGCTCAAGGACACCTGCATTCCTAAGTTGATAAGCCACGCTAAAATGGCAGCCCTTCCTCACTGCTCCCCAGCTCTCCTAGCCCTCACAACATGCTCAGACACCTCAAGGTTACAGTGTGGAAGTTTCAGCTGTGTTTAAGTTCAGCCTGTAACTTTTAACAATAACTGTGATCTCTTTGTCATTCAGTTTACCACCAGTTATTACATTGCGTGACATTTTATGGTGCATTCAGCCCAGCTGATGTTCTCATTCTCTGCATGTAAAGTATTTTGTATAGATATAAAGCCAAGCAGAAACTGATTCATCCAAACATTAAAGGCAGGCAGTGTGTGTGTGTGTGTGTGTGTGTGTGTGTGTGTGTGTGTGTGTGTGTGTGTGTGTGTTTGTGTGTGTGTGTCCTTGCCTTCTTTATCCTTCCTTTTGTTCTCCTTTATCAGTCTCTCCCTTCTTTTATTTTACTTTAGGGCCCAAGTAACATAATGGGACAAACATATTGATTTTGCATAGTACAATACATCAGAACAACAAAGCACTGCCCTTGCAGCACAGTCAGTCTGCATTGGTATGAGTTGCATTTACTGTTATATTGTGGCGAGGTTACCGCAGTGCATTCTGGGAAAGGCACAGTCAGAACCCATCCCATTAGTTTTGATTCTCTCTCTCTCTCTCGCTCTCTTTTCTATTTGGTAATTTCTGTTGTTTCTGTTGAAAAATCCAATACCCGCAAGGACTCTTACTCTGTGGGATTTGGTGCTTGAGTGAGAAAGTACTGAATTGCAACAGTGCTTTTTAGTTTGGAGTATGGGTGAGCAATGGTCTGGTCTCTTGCTCCATTAAACTTCCAGGGCTACTGGCTACAGCTTAATCCTCCCACTCTCTTGCCACCCAGCTAGAACGTTCTATAGATTTTTTCCTTTTCCAATGCAAATAAAAGACCTTTGTAAAACAAAGAAAGGGAGTAGGGGACAGTGGTGGGATTAAGTATCCTAGACCTGCGCTGCACAGTGGTGAAAACATTTTGATTCTCCAGCCGGCAGCCATCTTGATCCACCTGGCTGACCTAGGGTCCCTGCACTATCTGAATTTGGACAGGCAAGGGTCCTTGAAAATGGATGCCATTTTGCTGGGAAAATTCCTGTCATGGGGAAAAAATACAGTTTCTCTATCCAGCAATGTTTGTTTCTACATCTCCATGGCACGGCAAAACTGCTGCCATATTCAAATCCAGGAAGGAGCCTGAGGTCTTTCACATTATAATAACACAGGTATAAGTGTGACAAAAATCTGCTTAGTTGAAAAAGATATTTGTTGGCAGAGAACCATTGTCAATGAATATTTATGTCATAATGAATATTTATGAAAGGTGATTACGTCCTGCCAACCCTAGTTGCCCAGTGTGCATTCATATATACAGTATATGGCTGGTGGTCTGTGTAAATCAATAATCTGCATTTGGCAGCATATGACTTAATTTTATTCATAGTTCAACGGTTAGCTTAAGTTTTAGAACATCCCTTTTGTGCAAGCTTTAAATTCAAAATATATATGTATTTATTTTAATAAATTATGTGTATATATATATACATACATACATACATATATACATATATACATACACACACACGCATGTGGTCTTTATTTTGAACTTAAAGCTTGCACAAAAGTGGTGTTCTAAAACATCACAAACATTTAATATTTAAAATTGTACATACAATGAGCACCATAATTCATTGGACAGTGACACATGTTTTGTTATTTTGGTTCTGTACTCTAGCACTTTGAGTTTGAAAGGATAGAAGTTGAAGTGCAGACTGTCAGCTTTAATTTGATAGTATTTTCATTAATATCGGATGAACCATTTAGAACTTATAGAACCTTTTGTACATAGTCCATTTTTGGGCATCAAAAAATATTGAACAGTTTAACATAATGTAGAATAAAGTAATCATTTTTTTATATTTGGTTGCATATCCTTTGCAGGCCATGACTTTCTGATATCTGTGACCCAACAACACCAAATGATTATTGATATATTATTATTGGCACTCTTACAAGCGATACTATAACCTCTCTGCATTTGAATGGATCTCTATGGGAACTGCGGGGTGGGACTAGATTTAGCTGTAAATTACCCTGGAACAGTATGGAACACATGGTTGGCTAAATGGATGTAGGTCATCAAGGGTCTGATGTATCAAACAAGCCTTAAACCATCACTCTGCTGCCAGATATGCAGTAGATATGGATGGATAACTTGAAGGGTTTCTTCTCCTGACTTATTTTTCCATAGAAAAATTTCCATAGAAAATTTGTCAGGAAAAACAACCCTGAAAGTGATCCATCCATATATACTGCATATCCGGCAGAGTGATCGTTTGAAGCTTGTTTGATACCTCAGGTCCTTGATGACTTACAGCCATTTCACCAACCATGCACTCCATACTGTTCCAGCATAATTTACAGCTAAATCTAGTCCCACCCCCCAGTTCCCATAGAGATCCATTCAAATGCAGAGAGGTTATATATCGGGGCGGCAGTGTGGTATAACGGTTAAGGAACTGGGTTTGTAACCGAAAGGTTGCCAGTTCGATTCCCAGGTCGGACACTGCCGTTGTACCCTTGAGCAAGGTACTTCACCTGCATTGCTTCAGTATATATCCAGCTGTATCAATGGATACTATGTATAAATGCAAAATAAATGCCGTGTAAGTCGCTCTGGATAAGAGCATCTGCTAAATGCCTATAATGTATAATGCAATGTTATAGTATCGCTTGTAGGAGTACCATAAAATAAGATATCAAGAGTCTTTTGATATCGTTGGGTCACAGACATCAGGAAGTCATGGCATGCAAAGGATATGCGACCAAATATTTTTTTATATTTGAAGAGAATTGTCTTACAATTCACAATAATTCAGGCTACCAATATCTACACCAATGGCTGATGTAAATAAAGAACATATACTTTGAGTGAGAGCTATCACTGAGTCAGTGTATGCTGGTGATTTATTATTATCACTTAACCCACCAAAACAAAGACACAGAGACTATCTATAGCACATCACCTACTCCCCTGACTAATTTGTGGAAGGAAATGAATGAAGTAAGACAGAAAAAGCCTAAGTTGTTTAATGCAAATACAGGGTTAGAAACAACCACATTTTACCACATTAAGGTGTGAAAGCTTTGGCAGACAAACTGCATTCACTCCTCATTAAATGTCTCTAACAGGACAACAAACAGTTTAGTTGGAGAAAGAAGAAAGACCAGTGAATATTGTATCGAATAAACTCCTGCACAGTCTACGTAATTTAAATTGTCACATGTATTTGTGTTAACCTTTCTGTTAAAAACTTTGTTTTCAGAGCATATCATGAGACTTATTTTCCAAAGGACTGTGTCCTTGTGGAGAGTTTGAACTATATCTACTCAAGGACTTGCAGGCCTAAACCAGTTGACATGTTTTTCTATGCACCCCAAAGTCATGTGCATAATATGAAGACAGGCATGTCTTCTTCAGAAGTTGGATTTTTTAGTTGTCTTTCATTGTTTTAACCATCAGATTGCTTCTGTTCATGTCAACATGTAGCTTATCTATTAATTTGTGCAATTTTAAATATATACAAAAACATATATACACATATATAAGTGTATATATACAGTGCCCTCCACAATTATTGGCACCCCTGGTAATGATGAGTAAAAAGGGTAATAAAAAATTCCCCGTTTGGTGAATTAGCTTAATCTCACACTGAAATTTTTTTACCAACCTTTAATTGAAGTCAATTTATTCTGGAAAAAAAAATCCCTCAAGAAATAATTATTTTTAACAAAACTATGTGTGCCACAATTATTGGCAGCCCTGCATTTAATACTTTGTACAACCTCCCTTTGCCAATAAAACAACATTGAGTCTTCTCCCGTAAGTTAACATCTAATAAGGTTGGAGAATACAGAGCAAGAAATCTGAGACCATTCCTCTTTACAGAATCTTTCCAGATCATCCAGAGTCCTAGGTCCTCTCTTGTGCACTCTTCTCTTCAGCTCAGCCCACAGGTTTTCAATGGGGTTTAGGTCAGGGGACTGAGATGGCCATGGCAGAAACTTGATTTTGTGTTTAGTTACCCATTTTTTGTGTTGATTTGGACGTATGTTTTGGATCATTTTCCTGCTGGAAGATTCACGATGACCCAGTTTTAGTTTCCTGGCAGAGGCAGCCAGATTCAGATTAAACATTTCTTGGTATTTCATGGAGTTCAAGATACCATGTACCCTAACAAGGTTCCCAGGGCCTTTGGAGGAAAAACAGCCCCGCAACATCACAGAACCTCCACCATACTTAACAGTGGGGATCAGGTTATTTTCGGTATTGCCATCCTTCTTTTTACGCCAAACCCACCATGAGTGTTGGTTGCCGAAAAGCTCAATTTTAGTTTCATCTGACCATAGAACACGGTTCCAGTCAAAATTCCAGTAGCATTTAGCAAACTCCAGGCGCTTACATTTGTGGTGAAATGACAGGAAAGGCTTTTTTCTGGCATGCCTTCCAAATAATTTGTTGGCATGAAGGTGACGTCTAATGGTAGTTTTGGAGACTTGATGACCCCAAGATGCTACTTTCCTCTGTAATTCTCCAACAGTGATCATTGGGAATTTTTTTTGCCTCTCTTACCATTTTCCTCACTGTGCGTGGGGGCAAAATAAACATGGATCCTCTACCAGGCAAGTTTGTAACAGTTCCAGTTGCTTTGAACTTTTTAATTATTGCCCTAACGGTAGCATTTTCAGGTGAGTAGCTATTTTTGTATACCCATTCCCTGACTTATGAAGCTCAACACACTTTTCCCTCATTTGATTTGTGTGTTCTCTTATCTTTCCCATGTTGATGTATGAATAAGGGTATATGGCCTCTGTGTCACCTCACACAGACATTATAGTATCGCTTGTAAGAGTACCAGAAAATAAGATATCAAGAGTCTTTTGATGTTGTTGGGGCATAGATATCAAGAAGTAATGGCATGCAAAGGATATGCCATCAAATATTAAAAATTATTACTTTATTTTATATATAAATGCTGGGGTGCCAATACTTGTGGCACTGGTGGTTTTGTTAAAAAATAATTATTTTTTGATGAGGGATTTTCTTTTCTCATAATAAATTTATTTGAATTAAAGGTTGGATTTTTCTAATTTGTTTAGTGTGAGATTAAGCTAATACACCAAACGGTGATTTTTTTATAACCTTTTTTACTCCTTTTTACCAGGGGTGCCAATAATAGTGGAGTAGTGCCAACAACTGAATCTAGTCTCATCTCCCAATTCCCATAGAGATCTAGTCAAATGCAGAGAGGTTATTGAATCACTTGTAACAGTACCTGAAAATAAGATATTGAGTCTTTTGATATTGATGGGTCACAGACTTCAGGAAGTAACAGCATGCAAAGGATATGCAACCAAATATTAATTCATATTATTTTTGTTGAGCTGGGTTCACTTTATCAAGTTTTAGGACTTACAATGGTGTTCAAATAAATAACAGTGCGTTAAAAAAAGTGAATAAAGTGCAAATATTTTTTAATAGCTTTTAGTTCCATATTTCAAATGTAGTGGAAACGTTACACATTCAATTCCAAATCAAAGCATTGACAAATTGAATCAAGTCTGCGTTATTTTTTTAATATAAAAGGAATATTAATCTGTTCAAAAAAATAGCAGTGTTGACATTTTTCTCTTCAAACTCAAACACTTACTTTATAAACTGAAAGTTTTTTTCAAGATTTAACTTCACTTTAAATTACTGAACTAATATTTAGTTGCATAACCATTGTTTTTGATAGTAACTGGGTCATTGTCTTGTTGAAACACTCATTTCAGGGGCATTTCCTCTTTGGCATACGGCAACATAATCTCTTCAAGTATTTTGATGTATTCAAACTGATCCATGATCCCTGGTATACGATAAATAGGCCCAACGCCATAGTGTCCCCATACCAGAATTTTTGCGCCACCATGCTTCATTGTCTTCACAGTGTACTGTGGCATGAATTCAGTACCCGGGGGTCGTCTGACATACTGTCAACGACCACTAGACCCGAAAAGAACAATTTTACTCTTATCAGTCCACAGAATGTTACGCCATTTCTCTTTAGGCCAATCGATGTGTTCCTTGGCAAATTTTAACCGATTCTGCACATGCTGTTTTTTCAACAATGGTGCTTTACGGGGGCTTCTTGCTGATAGCTTAGCTTCGACTGTAACAGCACTTACAGGTAATTTTAGATAATCTTTGATCTTTCTGGAGGTGATGATTGGCTGAATCTTTGCCATTCTGACTATTCTTCGATCCGTTTTAACAGTAGTTGCTTGTTTTCTTCTGTGTGTTTTGGGTTTTTGTCGCCATTTTAAAGAGATCTTTTTAGCTGAGCATCTTATAATTTGCTGCACTTTTTTATATACGTTTTCTCCTCCCCAATCAACTTTTTAATCAAATTACATTGTTCCTCTGAACAATGTTTGGAATGGCCCATTTTACTTAGAAATTCAGAAGGAAATATATTTTATAACAATTTGTGAAACATTTGCTTCCCTTCTTCCTTAATAAAGGACAATTAATGACACCTGTTTTTTTCACAGAATGAATTAACTCCACCCTGCTATTATTGTGAACACGCCCCTTTCAATGAATGAGTCAATTACTTAGAACAAGTAGCGTGCATGTTATGAGAGTTGGGTCTGTTGTTTTTCTATTACACTACTACATCTACAAGTAAATTATTTGACATGCAGAAATATCCCTACTACTAATAACAGTGGTTCATGAAGTTACTGATGTTGTACTGCTATTTTTTTTAACACAACTGTAGATGAAGATGTGATCACATTTTAGATTTAATTTATGCAGATATACAGACAATTCTAAAGGGTTCACAAACTTTCGAGCAGCACTGTATATATATATATATATATATATATACTGTTTATGTTTTCTCCTTCAACAAGAAAAATAGTGGAATAGTGGAGAATAGGCATCTCCTCCAGTTTAAACATGGATAGGTTATATCCAGCTCATATGAAGAGGAAAATTTTAAGCTGCTGAAACTACAAAATGTAGTGTTTAACAAACAACTGTTCCATAAACACTATGCCATTAATTTTCTTTTGCCTGAGATTCCCTTTAATTACTTCAAGTAACACCCCTGCTTCCAAAATATATTTCTTTAATTACCAACGTTGCATTATTGGTTCCCAGCTGCTGAGTTAATTGATACTTAGCCGTTTTCAATATACAAAAAGCTACAAAAGCCCTGGTTTGCAGGCATTAAGCATAAACGTAAAATACATATTGCACACAACAAAGTTTACCAAGCTGTTCTTTGTTGCTGTCAAAAACTCATTAAAAAGGACATTGTAAGTAGTAGTAGTGTATTGCTTTACACAACTATTATTAAGGTTGAACATATTAAAACATTCACACAAGACACAGGCTCCTCAAAAACACGCAAATAAAAATCTGAAAAACGTTTCTTATCGTGATTGAGGGTATCCACATTGGTTGAATGTATCGGCAAGGTGATTAATGATCGCTATCTTCCGCTTCAGAGAAAATGGGACCCTTGGGGCCACTTCAAAAAATCTAGTTTTTTTTATGTCGCCATGCTATTCACATTAATGAACTCAGACTATATTGACATTTCAAAGGTCTCTTGTGACAGGAAGTTAGTCAGTCTTCTCCGATAGTGTAATTCTGCAGCTGTAATACGGTCTACAGGTAATTTTTTTTCCCAAACAATCATTGGTGCTTTTATCATTAATTACAGTATAAATTAGTACAGAAATATTGCCATAATTCTATTCCAGGTGCATTTTTCATACCTTTGTATTGACCAGGCCAGATAGACCAATCACTAATTGTGAATTCCTGTTGTTTAGAGTTTATAAATTGATACGTATTGATCGTGACTATAATTAAGATTCTTATCCTGTGGCTTTCTCATTTGTCTATATGAAAGTGTGTAAATCCAGTTTGGCTTCTGCTTAGGAAAAGGTCCCTGCATCCGATTGGTCAACACTGCCTGGAACTCAAAATAGAACAAAAAAATAAAAAAATAGAACAGCCATGCTGTGTGTGTGTGTGTGTGTGTGTGTGTGTGTGTGTGTGTGTGTGTGTGTGTGTGTGTCTGTAGTGTGGTGGAATGTGTGTTTGTGTGGTATGTATGCATGTTTGGCAAGCACACATCATGTACAGGGAGTCCCATGTGACCTGTACCGCCATCCCATGTAAAAAGCCATCAACCCTGAGGTGAGAGATGTCCTGGAAAATGAAAAGGTACGTAATGTAATGTACATCCACAAGAGCTGCTTTGTGTCATATCAAAAGCCAAGTCCTTCATCCGCTCAAATACGATGAGAAATGTGTCACAAATCCCCCCGCCCGTACCGCTGCGGATAGCACGTGAAACAGAAAAGCATGTGAGATGAAACGGCCTCCATTTACGTCACTGTCAATTCCCTTTTTCTAGCTCTCATTCTCCGTGTTTTAACACATTGGTGTAATGAAGGAGAAGACTCGCGGAACTCCAGTTACTTATGTTCTGCTCCCATTCAGAGAGGACAGTGGCTGTTGTTCTACCAGCCAAACAGCCGTTTGGAGAGACAACCAGCAGAGACCAGTGATCTGTTCCTGTGATGCCAGTAATACCTCTGGCTGCCATATTAGGCCCCCACCTCCCCTCCCCACTCCTTGAAAATAACAGTTGCTACCCCTCTCCTACTACACAGGAAAAAAGATGTTTGCTTTGTCAGATGATTACCCACCATGCTTTGTGCATGGCATGTTCTTCTTTGTATTTCAGTCTTAAAAGAGGTTCAAAGTAAATAACCTAATGCTATTTGATGGAGGCAGCCAATTCCATGAGAACAGTCAGCGTGACCCTGTTCTTTTATATTGCAGAAAAACTGCACTCTTTTAACACACTCTCCTGTGGCCTGTTGAAGGACAGGGATGGGGAAAAGCTTTGAGAGCGGCATTGTGTCTTAGGATACAGATTGTAGGTGCAATTACACCGTATTAAACATTGTTCACCCGCACCGACAAAAATGCAAACGCACACGCACGAACGTGCTCATGCGGAAGTGTACACGCGCACACACACACACACACACACACACACACACACACAAACACAAACTTAGGTCAAGGCTGTGATTTTTTTCAATCTCTCTCTCTCTCTCTCTCTCTCTCTCTCTCTCTCTCTCTCTCCCTCTCCCACAAGCCTTGTTCTCCCACACTGACAGACTCTTAGCATGACCGATGCCTTCTGACAGGATGCAAATGAACGACTTCCTGCTCTCATCTCCCCTCTATCCATCTTCCCCTCTTTCAAATGAGAAATGGGCCCCTGCCATCTGATTCTCCAAACACATTGTAAATAGACTCTGGATGGTGTCATTACTCTCCTTCACTTGCTCGGTTTCACTGTTTCTCACCCCTTCTCCCCCCCCCTCTCTCTCTCTCACACCTTTCCTGTATCTCACCGTTTCCCTCCGTTCTTCCCTCTCCGTCCTCCTTTTTTCTCTCCGTCTCTGTGCTTCTCCATTTTTAGGTGTCATCCCTCCCTCCCTCCCTTTGCCCTTCTCCCCCTCTCCCTCTATGATTCTCACAGCAGTTGATGCTTTCTTGTCATCACCTGAGCTGCAGACGATCCTCTCCTTAAATCTCAATAGCATTAGCTTAATTGTCGTTCACTTTTTGGTCCTGGCCAGTAGAAGTGGCTTTAAATTTGCGGTTTGCCCAGCGCCCCCCACCCCCCTTGACTGAGGACAGCCTGAGCTCCTGCTGCTTACCCCTACAAACTTCCAAGGGCACTGCAACAACCAGAACACCACGCTATAAAAAATTACTTGGCTTTAAGTGCACGCGTGCGCACACGTTTGTGTGTGCGCCTAGGCGCGTGTGTCGACAATGACAAAAACTCACACCGTTTCTCCAGCTGACTGATTGCCTAGCCGGTTAGTTCCCAGTGGTCTGTGTCAACACTACCTACCTGAAAGGAAAAAAAAACATAATGGTTTGCTAAATGCCATAATTAAACACTGAGCAATTTGTTTTAAATTGAGACAGCTGAAAACAACAGCCAACGTCTTCCCTGACCCCAGCAAAGTAACACGACCTAGGACACCGGTAACAGTTTGGTGCCTGTAAGTCACGTGTCACTTTTGGTTATGTGGTAAATCCAGAATGTGACTGTTGCCCCCTGCAGAGTGTACCCATAATACTGTGACCATTACCCCCTGAAGAGTGTATCCATAATACTGTGACCATTACCCCCTGAAGAGTGTATCCATAATACTGTGACCATTACCCCCTGCAGAGTGTATCCATAATACTGTGACCATTACCCCCTGCAGAGTGTATCCATAATACTGTGACCATTACCCCCTGCAGAGTGTATCCATAATACTGTGACCATTACCCCCTGCAGAGTGTATCCATAATACTGTGACTATTACCCCCTGCAGAGTGTATCCATAATACTGTGACTATTACCCCCTGCAGAGTGTATCCATAATACTGTGACCATTACCCCCTGCAGAGTGTATCCATAATACTGTGACTATTACCCCCTGCAGAGTGTATCCATAATACTGTGACTATTACCCCCTGCAGTGTATCCATAATACTGTGAATGTTGCCCCCCGCAGAGTATACCCATAATACTGTGACTATTACCCCCTGCAGAGTATACCCATAATACTGTGAGTATTACCCCCTGCAGAGTGTATCCATAATACTGTGACCATTACCCCCTGCAGAGTGTATCCATAATACTGTGACTATTACCCCCTGCAGTGTATCCATAATACTGTGACTATTACCCCCTGCAGTGTATCCATAATACTGTGAATGTTGCCCCCCGCAGAGTATACCCATAATACTGTGACTATTACCCCCTGCAGAGTGTATCCATAATACTGTAACTATTACCCCCTGCAGTGTATCCATAATACTGTGACTGTGACCCCCTGCAGAGTATACCCATAATACTGTGAGTATTACCCCCTGCAGAGTGTACCCATAATACTGTAACTATTACCCCCTGCAGTGTATCCATAATACTGTGACTGTTATCCCCTGCAGAGTGTACCCATAATACTGTGACTGTTGCCCCCTGCAGAGTATACACATAATACTGTGACTGTTGCCCCCTGCAGAGTATACACATAATACTGTGACTGTTGCCCCCTGCAGAGTATACACATAATACTGTGACTGTTGCCCCCTGCAGAGTATACACATAATACTGTGACTGTTGCCCCCTGCAGAGTATACACATAATACTGTGACTGTTGCCCCCTGCAGAGTATACACATAATACTGTGACTGTTGCCCTCTGCAGAGTGTACCCATAATACTGTGGCTGTTGCCCCCTGCAGAGTATACCCATAATACTGTGACTGTTGCCCCCTGCAGAGTATACCCATAATACTGTGAGTATTACCCCCTGCAGAGTGTACCCATAATACTTTGACTGTTGCCCCCTGCAGAGTGTATCCATAATACTGTGACTGTTCCCCCCTGCAGAGTATACCCATAATACTGTGACCATTACCCCCTGCAGAGTGTATCCATAATACTGTGACTATTACCCCCTGCAGAGTGTATCCATAATACTGTGACTGTTGCCCCCCACAGTGTACCCATAATACTGTAACTATTACCCCCTGCAGTGTATCCATAATACTGTGACTGTTATCCCCTGTAGAGTGTACCCATAATACTGTGAGTATTACCCCCTGCAGAGTGTACCCATAATACTGTGACTGTTGCCCCCTGCAGAGTGTATCCATAATACTGTGACTGTTGCCCTCTGCAGAGTGTACCCATAATACTGTGACTGTTGCCCCCTGCAGAGTATACCCATAATACTGTGAGTATTACCCCCTGCAGAGTGTACCCATAATACTGTGACTGTTGCCCCCTGCAGAGTGTATCCATAATACTGTGACTGTTGCCCTCTGCAGAGTATACCCATAATACTGTGACTGTTGCCCCCTGCAGAGTATACCCATAATACTGTGAGTATTACCCCCTGCAGAGTGTACCCATAATACTGTGACTGTTGCCCCCTGCAGAGTGTATCCATAATACTGTGACTGTTGCCCTCTGCAGAGTGTACCCATAATACTGTGACTGTTGCCCCCTGCAGAGTATACCCATAATACTGTGAGTATTACCCCCTGCAGAGTGTACCCATAATACTGTGACTGTTGCCCTCTGCAGAGTGTACCCATAATACTGTGACTGTTGCCCTCTGCAGAGTGTACCCATAATACTGTGACTGTTGCCCCCTGCAGAGTATACCCATAATACTGTGAGTATTACCCCCTGCAGAGTGTACCCATAATACTGTGACTGTTCCCCCCTGCAGAGTGTACCCATAATACTGTGACTGTTGCCCCCTGCAGAGTTTACCCATAATACCATGACTGTTGCCCCCTGCAGAGTGTATCCATAATACTGTGACTGTTCCCCCCTGCAGAGTATACCCATAATACTGTGACTATTACCCCCTGCAGAGTGTACCCATAATACTGTGACTATTACCCCCTGCAGAGTGTACCCATAATACTGTGACTATTACCCCCTGCAGAGTGTACCCATAATACTGTGACTGTTGCCCTCTGCAGAGATTACCCATAATACTGTGACTGTTGCCCCCTGCAGAGTTCACGCAGAATGAAAAATACAATTAAAACATTTTGTAATTATTGTTCATAAGGTGTGGCTCACTTGGGCACTTCACGTAAAGTAGTTCGCCGCGTCACTCCCTCACCTCTATAAATCATACGGGTGAGACTATCTTGTGTACTTTAATAAATGATATGTGTGTCTTATTTGGGCCATCGACTGTTGTTTCATTTGTATTGCTTTTCTATAGAGTCTGTGCCAGAGGGAGAAATGCACGGGATGTGGGACTCAGAAAAAAAAAGGAAAACGGATAAACCCTTTAGAAGATGCAGCCGCGGGTGATGTTGTCAAGGTTATGCTGATAAATAGGAGCACCTCAAGCCAAACAGTGACCATGAGTCAATGCACTTTCCCTAGTCCAGGGTGTAAGGATAGTCACTCTTTTTTTGTGAAATTGCAGTGCCAGTAAGCGTATACTTCAATACTGTAATTATACTTGCCTGGTGCCTCAAACGTGACAGGCATTACACATACATGCACTTAGCATTTTTTCAGCATTTAACCTAATGAATGCCATAAAATGTTGAACACAACATACTGAATATTTTATTTCCAGGTTAACAAGTGTACAACACATTTTTTTAAAAATGTAATACAAATATTAAAATAGATGTATAATATCTGTAAGGCAATTATGTAGGCCAAGTGTGGATATGAAAAGTATTTTTGTAAATAAATGTATCCTTTTAAAAAGTTAAATTGATAAATAGAACATGCCTGTCCCCACCCCTGTACACAATTTTCAATTCAGTGAGAACAATAAATTGTGTACATTCAGGGAACTGATTTTGACTTGACCAGTTCGTGACCAATTCAATTGTTAATTGGGTATGAAAACACTTGCAAATGCATACATTTGTGATAGATGCATAAAAACTACAGAGTTCATTGTTTACTGCTAGTTTATCAAGCAAGATACACTAGCGTCTGGAAGTAAATTTTATGAATACAGGGTACACGAAGTACAGACACAACTCCTCTGATAGCCCATTTACAGTTCACTATATCATTTTAACCCACTCGTTGAAAGTAGGCAATTACCTTACACGTTGCTTGTAGAGTTGGTGACGTAGGGTAGATACAATATTTCGGAGCTGAGTCGAGGGGGGGGCGGGCAGGCAACAAGACACATTTTCCCTGAAATTGAAAGATGTGCTACTTCTTGTAAAGTGCGCTTCCTGAAGTGTCGGCAACAGGTTGTTCCGCTTTAGCATACTTCTGGGAGGAAGAAAATAAATATTTTAAGCTAAAGGAAATAAGAAAGGAATAAGACGTGTCCAGTATGCTCTTGTGGTCGATGTGGCGACTGGTTGTGCTGTCCAGTGTCCTGCAGGTGCGCTCCGGCTGGACTTTTTCGTGCCCCGTCATTTGCCAATGCACCGAGCAGTCTGTCCGCTGCACGAGGGAAACTCAGTCGAACTCCTCAGCCAAATCTTCACTCATTTACAACGTGTAAGTACCGCGAATTCTTTCGTTTAAATCCAGGACACAATAGCCTAATAAACGTGTGGTTTCCATCTAAGAAACAATTTAGATTCAAAGTGATGTTGGCCTTTATAAACATTTTCATTATTAACTAATTGTGTTTGTTCTAAGGACGGCAAGGTAGGGGGGTCAGTTCCATTCCATTTAATAGAATTCAGGGAATGATCAATCATGTTCTGAACGGACGGAAACTAAATGGAATTGACCAAGACTCTGGTTAACGATGATATCTTTGATGGAATATGTTTTTTTTTTGTTTTTTTTTAAAATAATCTTGTGTAATGGTCTTATGTATGTTTGTAGCCTATTGTAATAGAATAAATGTTTGTTTTAAATAACCAGTATTTAAACTGGTTGTAGATGAGGTTTTAGAAGACTTTACCGTTCTAATTTGTCTTTTTCTTATAGAAGATTAACTCACCTGCCCTTACAAGAAGTCCCAAGTAATACTTTCAGAGATCTTCATAACGTAGCCAGAATGTGAGTGACACAGCCATTTACCCTTCACGTTGAGTAGGCTACACACTGTTAAACGATTAGCTGTGTGACAGAAAACGAAGGTTTAAGGCTCAGATGTCTGTCAAAAGCATCCCGTCAAGGCTCAGATGTCTGTCAAAAGGCACTACAATATGCATAAGGCCTGAAGTGCAAATGGACTTGATATTGATTTTCAAAGCACAGTGGCTGAGATCATTTGTAAGTATCACAAGCCCCTTTGTGCCTTAATTCCGAAAAGCTCTCAACTGCCGTAGGCCTACTTACCGTGACCCAATTATCTTATCGAAAACCGCTGCCAGCTTGCCACTTGCCACGACTCAGAGTAGAGACCTACTATGTCAGAGGGTGCTTATGGTTACCAAGCAAATTGGAATAGAGAATTATTAACATGATTCTTCTCTTGAGCAACGGTTGCGGATGCGCATTTGAATGGGAGATAATTGGAGTCAGTCACTAACGAGGCATTGTTTTATGACGAATTGCTGATCTCTTTGGTAAAAGTGAAACTATAAATTATGTAGGCATATTATATTCAGGCTGCATTGTTCAAATAGACCATGCCAGCTGCGTTCTAAATAATCGTAATTCAGAACACCGATTTCGCTGGAATTATATCCGACTGGCACAGACACATTGTTCTATGCATTTGTCCCAAAAAGCAGGGTGGTTCCCCGGAAGTGAGTTGTGGTCTGAACGGTGTGGAATGATCAGTCCAGTGGGAAGCATCGGGAACAACAGATTCTTGTGTTGCCTTGAGGCAACTGTGTCTGTAGGCACTAAGCGCTCATTTTAGTAAATAAATCTATTAAAAATGGGATATATTTGAACAGATTCACCTCCCAAGGTCTGAGCTTAAAAAAAAAGAATCAATAAAATAATAAACTGTTCTAGGACGCAACTTATATATAACAATATACTGTAGGCTACATAGATTCTCCTATTTATGTACACACAAGGAATAAACAGGGTGAGCAAGTCAAAATCCTTTTTTCTTTCAGATAAATAATAGGACCCTCAGATGCATATTTTGCTGACTGACTGTATGAAAGATACAGGCTATCAATATCACATTACTACTGTTTTGAACAGACGATTCCTCCCTGTTATCACAGAGTTACCTGATGTTACATCACAGTAACCACTGTGGGGGAGTCCAGCTCTGATCCAGGTGGGGTGGAAATAGATTCTTATTTTACTGGCACTGCTCTTTTAGCTGTAAAGGACCAGCATTCCATTGGGGCTTTGGACCTCATCACAATCTGCTATGGTAATTGGTCCCGGGTCTTTACTAAAAGCACAGTGCTGCAAAAAAGAAAAAGCAGTTAGATGTCTTTATACCGGGAATACATTATAAACTGCATGGGTGGAATGGACAGTCGCAGTTCATAGTTTTGCCTACCCTGTTCCTGGAGATCTACCATCCTGTAGGTTTTCACTCCAACCCCAAGAAAGCACACCTCATTCAAGCACACCTCATTCAATCGCAAAAGATCTCATTGAGCTATTAATTAGTAGAATGAGATGTGCCAAATTAGGGTTGAAATAAAAACCTACATGACAGTAGATCTCCAGGAACAGGGTTGGGGACCACTGCTATAGAACAAATAGGGGGGGGGGGGGGTAATCTTTACTATGAAGCAAGATTAGCTGGATAACTGCAAGATTACTTAGCTGGATAACTGCAAGATTACTTAGTTAGCTGGATAACTGCACTGAGTAAAACCCGGAACAGCTTCTTCTTCTTTTTACTTCAGTCTGTGTTCCAGATTTGGGAGGGTTCTAGGTTTTACTCAGCGGAGCTATCCAGCTAACTAAGTAATCCTGCTTTGTAGTATACACCCCCCTGCTTTGTGAGAGCATCACGCAGCACCACTAGTTCTGTACATTCACAATTCAGTCCAACTCTGTGTCATTCTTAACCAGCTTGCTACTGGCCTGACTACATTTGCTATATTTAGACTGTGCAATTTGGGGTCACATTGAGTACTGTGGCCCAACCCAACAGAGTTTCCAGGAATTGGGTGAGGACATGTTCGCGGCTCACACCTCACTGTACGGGCAAGAGGATGATGATGAAACCTAACCATCGATGAAGCACATGAGAACCATAGACAGGCCTGTTTATCTTTGTTTAGACAGCAGACCTTAACGCTCAAATCGGATTTGTTTTCCAAATCCAATATTTTTTGGCCGACTGTGTGATTATTTTACCAGTGGCCAGATTGGATTTGTGTTTGTAGACAAGCCGCATGTTTTTTTGTTTTTTTTCTGTCATCAATCGATGACACTCGTCAACTCTGTCGCTGTCGCGTGTGGGGAGGACGGAAATAGCACTTGAAACAATCATTCGGCCTTTCAGACACAAATCGCATGGCCAGGTATGGGATATGTATCGGATTTTGGACCACATATAAATGTCCAAATCAGAATAGAAAGTATTGAAAGTTCCATGTGATTGTTTGCCTTTTAGACTTCAAGGAAAATATCAGATGAGCATTGGATTTGGGTCAAATGAAAGCGCCTGTCTAACTAAAGACGAAGATGATATTTTGAAAGTACTTTTAGGGTTTCTGTGGGGAACAGATTCAATTTGAGATTTGTAAAGAGAGAGAGAGAGAAAGATGTGGCAACTAGCTTCACCGCTATTAAACTTCCACCGGAATGCTGACGACCTGGGCAAAAATAGCTGAATGGAAAAACAAAAATTTACTTTTGCTCCAAGTAGCACCTTCACTTTGCTTCAATCCAAAGCTCTCTCTATTTAAAGGAGAGAGGCGGTGTATAAAAGACAGCAGGTGGCGGATCAGGGGAAACGGCAGGTGGAGGGAGCAGTGCGAGAGTTGCAAGCAGGCCGGTCTTTGGGGCATGTCAGTGGGTCCTCCTCAAAGGACCCAGTCAGACTGCAGTGTTCTTAGATTGCATTATAAACTTATGGTCTTGGACACTGTGCTTGGATTTCTGATTGACTCAAACACACTCATTCCAACTGAATGCATCATTTTGTGCCTGCAATAAGTTTTTTTTAATTTATGGCTAATCAAAGCCCATATATATAAAATTAAAAGAAAAGAAGAAAAAAAAAATATATATATATATATATAGAGAGAGTAATGTTATTTATATGTAATTGAATTCAGAAAATGCATGTATGACATATTACCCTTTAAGTGTACGGGGAAATGATTAAGCGGTTTGCGTATGTCATTCTTACAGTGAAATTTCCCAGAGCGATTCTCTCAGGATATTCAGAGCCAAGGCGTTTCACTCTCTGCACAGCTTGTTAGAAGTGTGAGTACCTCTGTGGTTTTCACTGTCACACCGACATTTCAACAGTGCAGGACTCATAAAAGCTGCTTCTGACTCTGACTCTGACTCTGACAATGTGACAGATAACTTGAAAAGCAAGGCCAAGAAAAGGACCTTTTTTTTTAGGAGCAACTTGAAGCTGGCGCTAAAGACTAGAGTGAGGTTCTTCCATGGTCTTACTGTTAAAAATGGATCATACTTCAGGAGTTGAACTTAACTTATCAAGTACTCCAGTTATCGCGCTTCTATACATTTATTTATCTATTTGATCTAAGCCTTATTATTGGACTATTCATTAGTATTAAGTGCATTGTGTCAAGTATTTTTAAAATTCATCTCATCTAATAAAGTGAATTATAATGATTAGCTTTGCTGCCGAATGAATACATGTCAACGTAAATGCAGGTGATAATACATTAGTGATAGGCTATGCCCATTTGCTTTGATGATATTCTTCTGAGAAAAATGTGACATCCATGTTCAAAGAACTGTCAGACTGTTCTATCTTAGCTCTGCCTGATGTAAATACTTGTGGTTCTCCATGCTTTTGCAGCCTGATACAGAACATGAAAAACCTGGAGTCTATAGAAAAAGGAGCCTTGTCAGACCTTCCCAAGCTCAAATACCTGTAAGGGTGCGCACCCGTCCCACGTGTATTTTCCGGTAGGGTATATGACAAGCGTAAGCGGAGCAGTTCAATGTAACTTGAAGGAAAGCAGTCAGATACAAGTTCTTTGCCATGATAACCACTTTCCACATAGCCAAAAGATAAAAGATTGGGTGTTTTTTTTGTTTGTTAGAGCAGCAACATACATTTGAGTGACTTTGAGCTTGCATTGTGACACTGAGCTGGGGCCAGTATAAATTTGCCTGCTCCAGACAAATGTGTCCATCACCTTAACAGACAAACCTTTTAGTCTTCCTGCATCCCACAATCCCATGCACCCCAGCGGGTGCTATTCAAATTTCCCTATCTCACTGCAAACCTATCCATATATACATACAAGTTTTGTTTGTCAACTCACCTTCACAGAAGAGAGCAAACATATTGCCATATTACCTGTCACTCAGTGTAGCAGTTACAGTGCTATCTTTGCTATGCGTTGCCAATGACTAAACCGGCCTTTCTTTCCTCCCTCCCTCTCCTGCTTTCATCAGGAGCATTTGTAACACCGGACTGAGGCAGTTCCCTGATCTCTCCACAATTTCCTCTCTGGAGCCCTACTTTTTCCTGTAAGTAGTAAGAGCAACAAACAAAAAGTACAGTACAGACTGTGCATCCACCTTTTTGAAGCTAGGCCAGGCATTATCCACAGACTGTGACTGCTTTCTTTGAGCTCGAAAGTTCCTTTTCGCCGATCTATTGGGAAAAGAAAAGTATTACTGTTGCTTTGTTGGAGCCAGTCGCTCGGTCAGTGGGGGACATTTATGTTGATAGGGATCGTTTGATCTCAAGGGAAACACATGGACGTAACTTGGCAACACACTGACAATAAATGCTGCATGCAATCTCCCATTTCAAATTCAAATTTTGTGTAATGTTCTTGGTAGAATGTTAGTTTCAAACTGGAATTAGATGCTATGATTAACCTCTGATCATTCTTTGGAAAACGGCTCCTTTCAAAAACGATGGCAAGCTTAAAAGGCCAGCAAGGTCTTATGGATTACTGTAAATGTGTCTTTATCCAGAGAGATGGGAGACAATGTTAAGATTGACACCATCCCCCCAAACGCTTTCCTGGGCATGACGGAGGAAGAGACATATATGTGAGTATGGAATGATGGACTCTCATGAGGCCACCTGAGGCCCCCATTCTGAGATGTTTCTCATGATGTCACTTTCTGTATTTGACACCATTATGTGGTCTTATCGTGAGGTCTTGATTATGCCACTTAACTTATAGACTTGCAGTTGTTTGAGGTCTTGGTTAACAGGCTAGGCATTAGGGGGTTGCATATGTTGAGGTGTTATTGAAACGTCTCATGTGTTTATAGGCATTTGCAGGCTGTACAACAAAAATGGCATTTAGGTAATGTGTGTTATATCGAACACTCTAAAGTTTCCTGCCTTTCTGATCTCATTTCAGGAACCTCATCAGTAACGGATTCAAAGACATACAGCGCTACGCGTTCAATGGAACGAAAATATCTAAACTGTACGTACAGCGCACAGCACCCATCCCCGTTTACACTCATCTATTATTGAGGTGCAGTTTGAAACTGGGCAGCTCAGGGAATGTCATTTTGGCATACCCTGTCATGCCCTTTTCACAGGGTCTCTGAGCCCTTCATGGCCTTTGACAGACACACACTTGTTGTTATTGCAGGGATTTTAATGGTCAAGAAGGTTCCGGTAATCTTGGAAACAAAATGTTCTGGTAAATAAATGTGTCGGGGACAAAACATTGATTGGAAGCTTATTGTTTTCATACTCTCGCCCCACAATGGTGAGCGTGTCTGTCAGATCACATCTTTGTGTCCCAGGCACGCAGATCCACTCCTCTGTGACTCTCCTTCACCCAGACGGGTTTACCCATTTTATTCCGTCTGAGGAGCGTCTCCAGCAACCACCAGCACCCAGAAGGACGTCCATTTGGAATTTATGCCTATGGAGAAAATTATAAAAATAAAAATAAGGCCAGACTCTTAAACTCTGTTCTACCAAGACCACAGAATGGCCGGAAATGTTTCAGAGTTGTCCAACGTTTACATTTCCAGAAAAGTTTTTCGAGGCACACGATTATAAGTCAGGCTGCAGACCCAGCGCTCATTGGATGCATGCGGTTAAAAATTAATACGCCGAACCGAATTTTGCAGAGGGGGACGGGTCCTACATGTCAAATGAAGTGCCGCACCTTCTTATGCGTGTGGGAGAGAGAACATGTGATTTGCACGCTGATAACATCCCCCTTAAACTTTTCTGTACTGTTTTGTTTTCATTTCAGGGTTCTGAAAGGCAACAAGAACCTTCGTAAAATCCACGATGAAGCCTTCGAAGGGGCGACAGGGCCGAGTCTGCTGTAAGTCACTGGCCCTGTAAAAGAAAATGGCAGAATTAAGTAGAAATTCACATCTAAACAGGAGTATGAGTATAGGACTAAAGCAGCCATTTTTAAACTGTGAGTCGGGACCCAGTGGTGGATCCCGGGAACTACTCGTTACTTGCAAAACATCGCTCGTATAGCCGACTCTGCATGTCATAAAGTGAAGTGCTGCTCAACAATAAAAACCAGCAGACCTTGCAGCTCTACACAACCAGGCTGGCAACCCCCCATCTTAGAGTTTATGAATACATTCTCAGGGAGGTGTCTGTTGCATTGCATCAATAAAGGGGATTAATGGTGAACGTGTCACCCACAAAAAAAAGTAAGCGACGGTAGATCGCCTAGGACAAGAGGCCTTCCTCATCTACGGCTCGGTATGCATGCGAAATCAACCCGCGCGCGTGATGCAAACGCGCTCACATGAGGCTGAAATAGAATGAGCCGAGATGTCTGGGGAGACAGCCCTATCATCTTTGTAGCATGAAAGCAAAAGCATCAAAGTTAGATTACAACAAACCACTGCACCAAATGAGCCCGTACAGCCCGGATGCGACAGTCGAGCGTAATTTGTCGATTCGGTACATTCCCTCTGCTGCAATCACTTGAGAAAAGTGGCAAAGTACGAGAGGGCCTACGCTATTTTCAGCAGACATCATTAATCTTTTCAATTAGGCTATCGTGACAACTTCTGCTATTTGTCAAAGGTATGTGAACCCACAGCGCTAGAGCTTGTGATGAAATAGAATGCAGTAAAACTCGTAAAAAGCACGTATCTTGGGAATTGCTCAAAGAAAATTAACTTGGAAATGAATTCAAGTGCAATTGTATTTTACCTGGTGACAAAGAAAGCTAAATCAAACTAATTTCACATAAAGTAACACAAATAATTTAAGTGAATTACACATTGATATTTCAACATTAACCAGAACCTCATTTCTTACAGGGATTACATTTTTGAATACAGTGTACTTAAAGAGCTGGATATTTTAGTGAAGCAGTTGAAATAAATTACTTGTCTGACAACAGCAGCACCCCAGATGAGAATCAACCCTACAACCTTTAATTTACAAACCAAATTTCCTAACCCCTAAACTACACCGCTACCCATATACGTGAACAATATTGGAAAGTGCCTTTATAGTCAAGCCGGAAAGTCTGCACACCCCTTTCACCTTCTCCACATTTTATTACGTGACAGACTTATACGACAATAGATTGAGTTCATTTTTTGCCTCAAACATCTACACACAATAGCCAATAATGACGAAGTGAAAACTGACAAAAATAGGTTATTTAGGGGTTACATATCTGTACACACCCTTAGCCTAATACTTGGTTGCTGCACCTTTGGCAGCGATTACAGCTTTAAGACGTCTTGGGAAAGAAGCTACGAGCTTGGCACACTTGTTTCTGGACATTTTTGCCCATTCCTCTTGGCATATCTTTGCAAGCTTCGTCAGGTTGGATGGGAAGCGTCGGTACACAGCCATTTTCAGCTCTTTCCACAGATGTTCAATTGGATTCAGGTCTGGGCTCTGGCTGGGCTACTCAAGGACATGCACAGACTTTCTCCAAAGCCACTCCTTTGTTCTCTTGGCTGTGTGCTTCGGGTCGTTGTCATGTTGGAAGGTAAACCTTCGCCACAGTCTGAGGTCCAGAGCGCTCTGGAGCAGGTTTTCTTCAAGGATCTCTGTGTACTTAGCTGCATTCAGAATCTTGATTCTCCTGGTTTGAGAGTCCTCTAGGTGCATTTTGGCAAACTCCAAGCGGGCTGTGATGTGCCTTTTAATAAGGAGGGGCTTCCGTCTGGCCAGTCTACCATAAAGGCCTGATTGGTGGAGTGCTGCCTGGATGGTTGATCTTCTGAAAGGTTCTCCCATCTCCACAAGGATACACTGGAGCTCTGTCAGAGTGACCCTCGGGTTCCTGCTCACCTACCTGGCCAAGGCCCGTCTTCCCCGATTGCTCAGTTTGGCCGGGCGGCCAAGTTTAGGAAGATTGTTGGTGGTTCCAAACGTCTTCCATTTATGAATGACGGTGGCCACTGTGCTCTTTGGGACCTGTAAAGCTGCAGAGATTTTTCCGTACCCTTCTCCAGATCTATGCCCTGACACAATCCTGTTGGTCTGCAGACAATTCCTTTGACCCCATGTCTTGGAGTTTGCTCTGACATGCACTGTCAACTGTGGGACCTTATATAGACAGGTGTTGGCAATCCCCAATCATGTCCAATCAATTGAATTGATCACAGGTGGACTCCAGTTGTAGAAACATGTCAAGCAGTATCAGTGGAAACAAAATGCACCTCAGCTCACTTTTGGGTGTCATATCAAAGGGTGTGCACACTTGTGTACATATGATATTTTACATTTAGATTTTTAATTGTCATTATGGGCTATTTTGTGTAGAATTTTATGTAGAAATCTGTAAGAATATCTTGTAGAATATGTCTGTAACTTAATAAAACGTGGAGAAGGTGAAAGGGGTGTGCAGACTTTCCGGCTTGAATATAAAATAAGCCTGGGAGATCCAGGTCTGTTCCCTGAAGCACTGCTATACTGTAGGGTTTCCAGCTCCTTTTCATATCATTCAGGCTTCTTTCACACCAGTATATTTTGCCTAAATAACTGCAGAAGTAGACTGCGCTGAGCTGCAGAAAGGGGTACTCACAGCGGTATTTGGTTGCAGTGTGGATAGGGCCTCCTATAATTGAAAAGCTAGTTCTACATTGGTAATAATAAACTGAACACATTTCATAACTGCTAATAGAAGATGGAAAACAGCTTCTGTCACAAAGATGGACAACAAGCCAGTAATCTGTAGAGGAATGCATCGATAGCATACCACCTCATCACATGGAAATATTTCTATCACGGTTTACTTTTTAAATTGCTGCCGGTTTCTGCCACTGATATTGCTATTAATGCAGTTCATTGTAGTGGGCCGAGGCAGCGGACATTCGGAAAAGGCTTATTATTGTACTGCAGTATGTTAACACTGCCAATACTTTACTAGAAAACTCTATTACCACAGTTTCTCATAAGTTTTCCCAGTGTAATTTTCAGTGTGAGGTTCTTAAAATGAAGGCACATTTCTTTGGCCATGGATATGTCTGTGGTATGCTGGCCATTTTGTGTATACCCATGCCTATGAAAATACATTGCTGGAACTTCTAACTCCTTCTACAGAAAACCTTGGTTTACCGAGTAAAATGGCCTCCTAATGTTTCCCGGCATGGAGCCAGTATCCTCTGTGTTCTGTATGGTTTTATCATGCAGACATAATATCATACACATCAGCTGAGCCATATACAGCAGTGTTAACTTACCTGAATCCTATCAACAGTGAGCCGTAGGTTAGAAAGACATCTTTTCCAAATACAGACACATTACAACGGTGGTCCCCAGCCCTGTTTCTGGAGATCTACCTACAGCCTACAGGACAGTAGATCTCCAGGAACAGGGTTGGGGACCACTGCGTTATAATAATGCAGAATATATACTCACTATACCTCAGTAACCGCTTTTCAGGTGCCCGCAGCCAGATCCAGGTATTTGATGTGTTCCATCTCAAGCACACCTGATGCAACTAATCAAGGGCTTGATTAGTGGTTTCAGGTGTGCTTGAGGTGGAACATGAAATATCTGGATGTGGCTGGGGGCACGTGAGAGGTTTCAGAACCACTGCTATATGTGCCACTTGACAGTTTAAGTAGACTGTAAAAGAGGAAAAGTGGTGTTGGTAAATGGTAGTTATTGGTAAAGTATAGGACAGTGTGGTCCACTCAGATCCATTTAAGGGATGCACGCTTTGCTGAAATCTCCCAGTGCTGTTAAGATGATGGTGTGCGATATCTTTTCTGTTTCTGGTTTAGCCTAACAGTTTTACTGATGATGTGCGTTTATGTGTGTGTGCATGTGCGTGGTCTCTCCACAGCGACGTGTCTTCCACGGCCCTCCGCTCCCTCCCAGCCCTCGGCTTGCAGCAGGTGACCGTGCTGACCGCTCGCTCTACCCGGGAGCTGAAGATCCTGCCCCCCCTGGAGAACCTCCTCAACCTGCAGGAGGCGCACCTCACCTACCCTAGTCACTGTTGTGCCTTTAACACCTGGAGGAGAAAACACAGGTACAGTCTGCTCCCCTATGGCTGTGGACCAGGGGAGATGGGAAGCTCTATCAAAAGGGTCCAATATTGTAATAATAACAATAAAATGCATTCTCAATCTTCGTAACAAAAGCATATACATACTATAATCTGAATGCTATTGAGTCTGAATTAATAGTAGAACAGTAGAAGCAAAATAATAGTGTTTTAGAAAGCTAATAACTGCATCCTTTTCTACTTTTTAATTTTAAAAGACCCAAAACTAATCAATATTAAATGTGCACATTTCAGTGTATGTCAATGCTTACCTGTAAGATGCCATAGCAACAGAATGATGCGTGGTTTGTAACATAAAAAAACAGGTTGAAGGTGGCTATTAACATTTAATCCTGACATGTTAGAGGTAAAGCAGAGCAATTTAAATAAAATAAGTATAAATATAGCTGCAAGCAGCGATTCCCGGGGACCGAGCGGCATGAGCAGCATTTGTTAAACACAGAGACTGCAAAATGGTAGACAACTCTAGACAGGGTCGACCCAAAAAGCAAGTATTTGTTTCTAATCAGGGCTTTTGCCATTGTTGATAGTATCTAAACCCGATCCCGTAAGGGCTTGCGTATTATCGTAAATTCTTCATTTTCCTTGTAGCCTACTTCATTTTTATGGTGACATTGTGAAACATTCACAAAATAAGCACCCAGAAAGGCCCAAATACTCCAAAGTATTTGGAAATATGTGCTCTTGACATAACTGAAAACAACAAACAAAATCTAATGAATAATTAAAAAGAAAAAAGGCCCGATTGGCAACCACTTCACACTTGTGCTGTTTAAATGACGGATGTCCAGTTTCGGCTCCTCTCGTGTTGATTTTAAGATGCTGCTCATGTTGAGCACTCGTTATTTTATTCTTTTTTTTATTTTTTTTTTATTTTTTTTTTATATAGGCCCACCTTCCACCCCCCCTCTTCGGAGGACAACTTTATTTTTTAATTACAATTCTTTTTAATAATGAACAGTAACATTATTTACAGCAGTAAAAACAATAGTAATTTCCTCTTTGAGGGAGGGAAGAAACACCAAGACAAACCAAAATAACACAAAAGAAACCAAAAAGAACAGAAGAAAGAAAGGAGAATGAAAGAAAGCAGAAATGGACTTACAGCCAGATAGACATACAGTCGGACAAAGAATGAGACTGATATACAGACAGACACACAGAGGGACAAAGAGGTCGACAGACAGGGATATGTGACAGGGGAAGTGGGGGGTGTAGTAGGGGTTGTATAGAGATGCGCAGGGGGTGAGGGGAAGAGGGGCTTGGAGGATTGTATAGAGGGAAGATGAGGGGGGTTGGGGGATTTGAGAGGGTGGTTCACAGGCTCATTTCAGGTAGTTGGATATTTAAATTATCCATGAATGATTTCCAGATGCTATTGGCTTGGGGGATTTCGCTGCGATTGGAAGCTGAAATGTTTTCCTGTGATATGTGATCTGATAGAAGGTTTGACCATTGCCTAGTATTCACGGTCTTTCTGGTCTTCCAGTTCAGAAGGATGGTTTTCTTGGCGACAGCTAGGGCAACAAGCAAGGGTTTAGTGTTTTGTATTATTGGGTTGATAGCAGATACATCCCCGAGTAGGCAGAGAGAGGGAGAGAGTGGAATGCTGCAGCCCAGGATGCGGGATAGTGTATTGGTGATTGAGTTCCAGAAGTGTTGAAGGGGTGGGCAAAGCCAAATTGAGTGAAGATAATCATCTGTGGTGTTGAGGGTGCAGTGTGAACATATATTTGTGCTTGCAAATCCCATTTTAAACAACTTGTGCTGAGTGATATGTACTCTGTGTATTACTTTGAATTGAATTAATTGCAGATTAGTATTGTTAGTCATCGTGAATGTGTTGTTGCAGATTTGTTGCCAAAATACGGTGCTGGGAGAGAAAGCCAGGTCAGCTTCCCATCTTGAGATGGGGAGGTGTATTGTAGAGTCTGTGCTTGCTAGTATTTTGTATATTTTTGAAAGTAATTTCGTTATTTTATTCTGATACGTACTCCGGACGTACTGTCTGCTCCGCTGAGTCCGTCGTCCTGCAGCTGCCAGGGATAAAGAGCGTTCTTCTGTAATGCCGCTGCGCTGTGGAGCCCGTTAGCCAGCTCCCTCAGGAACATATCCACTAGGGACACTTTTCAGACTGCACTTTTTTTTTTTTAACCCCCTGATTTTATTGATTTTTCCCCCTGTGTTTTTGTGTCGTTTCTGTTACTGCTTACATGTTGCATTTATCAATGATTGCCCCTCCTCCCTCCTCCATTCACGTTATGCACAACATACTGTGTACGGCACTTTCACCATGTGAAAAGTGCCTCATAAAATATTATTGTGTTCTTATGTTCTGGTTCTGTCAGTCTGTTTATCGCTGCTGCTTTGCATGCCTCTTATCTACGTCTCTTTTCTGGCCCAGAGAGAACGCCTTCCTGGGGTCCTTTGGGAACCTATCCAGGCTGTGCAACAGCAGTCCAGCACAGGGAATTGGGTAAGATGTCAGCGCCGTCACCCAGCCCAGATAACTGCAGGAGGTGGAGCGTGACTATAAAGGTTGCCGCTAGCCCAGTGCGCCGTAGTAATCGCTGATAGGTCCTCCCTTGGGAGAGCAGCATTGAAGCTAGGGGAGGAAATACCCCTTTGTCAAAAACGCGTAAAAAAAGGCCCGCCTAACAAGCGGTTCGAGAAGGACCTTTGAAGCTCAGAAAAAGCCCTACAGAACAATCACGTACAGTTTAGAGGAAGCATGACGTCTGGCTTTCTATCTGCGTTTTACATTTGAAGTGGTTTTAACATTTCAGATGATATAATGACAAATATGTAATTCCCAGGAGTTTTTGAAAACTTGAAAGTGCTCAATTTGCAATTCAAGGTTGTGAAAGTGCTTGAAATTTGCAGAGTGCTTGAAGGTGCTCGTTTTTCTCTGTTCATGTAAAAAAAATAAACTTTTTTCTGTTTTATGTACGTTTAATTGGACTTTTCCCGTTTCTATATACTTTCACTGCAGTGAAAATCATTTTTTTTTATTTCCAAAGCACGTAGCCTCACAAAAATACTGGCCATAGGGTGGGTATTCAATCAAAAAATAAATCCATTATAAGGTCATATTTCACCAATTTACAAATGAGGTCCTTGAAAACTTTGAAAATTATCCCTGAAAACAGTTGAGTTTGCATTACATATACTGCAGGACCCATAAGTACTGTGCTATGGGGTTTAGTAATGATTGTTGGTTTAGTGTTGACCCCTTTCTACATTAATTTTTTTTTTTTGATAGAATGGGTTGGGCCTTTGCAACCTTGAAACATATTTGTAATTCCCTCTAGTGTGTTAAACATTCTATATCACCCTGGGACATGTCAGTTTGATATTTATGTATGACGTTAGTAGGCCTACACTGCTAGATCCTCCGTTCATATTAGACACCAAACATTTTATACATTCTTCACATTCATTACCCAGGGAAATGGTTTACAAAATAATTTATAACGTGTGAAATACTTACATGAAACCTGCTGCAGTCCATACACGCGTTTGTGTATTCCACTGAAATTATTGCAGTTTTTGCATTTCCTGTTTTAAGGTCTTGCTCTCGCCCCACTGCAGGTACCCCTCAGACAGCGGCATGTCGTACCCTGAGTACGCTTTCTACGACCTAGATTTCCAGTACCTCAACCTGGACTTGTGTTTGAGCGATGCCCCGATCAGGTGCACCCCGGAACCCGACGCCTTCAACCCCTGCGAGGACCTCCTGGGGTACACCTACCTGCGTACGGCCACCTGGGTCATCGCCGTCTCCTCCGTGCTGGGAAACCTGGCTGTCCTGGTGGTCCTGCTGACCAGCCACCACAAGCTGACCGTCTCCCGCTTCCTCATGTGCAACCTGGCTTTCGCCGACCTCTGCATGGGCGTGTACCTGCTGCTCATCGCCGCTGTCGACTACCGCTCCCGTCGCCAGTATTACAACCACGCCACCGACTGGCAGACGGGCGCCGGGTGCGGGGTGGCCGGCTTCCTGACGGTGTTCGCCAGCGAGCTGTCCGTCTACACCCTGACCGTCATCACGCTGGAGCGCTGGCACACCATCACCCACGCCCTGCGGCAGGACAGGAAGCTGCGCCTGCGCCACGTGGCTGCCATGATGGCGGCGGGGTGGGGCTTCTCGCTGCTGGCCGCCCTGCTGCCCGTGCTGGGGGTCAGCAGCTACGCCAAGGTGAGCATCTGCCTGCCCATGGACATCGAGACGCTGGCGTCCCAGGTCTACGTGGTGGCCGTGCTGCTGCTCAACGCTATCGCCTTCCTGGTGGTGTGCGTCTGCTATGGGCGCATCTACGCTAGCGTGCGCAACCCCCGGCTGGCGACCCGCCGCAGCGACGCCAAGATGGCCAAGCGCATGGCCGTGCTTATATTCACCGACTTCCTGTGCATGGCGCCCATCTCATTCTTCGCAATCTCCGCCGCCCTGCGCATGCCCCTCATCACCGTGTCGCACTCAAAGATCCTCCTCATCCTTTTCTACCCCATCAACTCGCTGTGCAACCCCTTCCTGTACACCATCTTCACCCGGGCCTTCCGCGTGGACGTGCGTCTCCTGCTCAACCGCTGCGGCGACCGGGCCCAGCTCCACCGCCTGCTCAGCCTGGCGGCCCGCAAGCCGCGCAATAGCGCCCCCTCCAGGAAGCCCAGCTCACTAAGGTTTTACGCCTACCACATCAAGATGCAGGGCTGCATTCTCAATAAAGGGTCTAAATAACGCAGAAATTATTTGTTTTTTGCAAATTGTGGAATTATTGACGCCGATGATCAAAGGTGCTGACTTTAATACTGTATATACCTGTTGAATATTTTTGTAATAAATCTGATGAAAAAACACTACCAGTGTCGGGAAGGAAACGTTTGTGCCCGCAGTTCCTCGGGGGTATTTAGAAAGTTTAACGCTTGCCATCATCGATGACATCACCACTCTCCTCTTCTCAATTCCCATTTCCTCTATTCAGTGCCATACTGCTTCTTCCTCTCCCTGTCACAAGTTCTTTTTGTTCCTGACTGACTGAGCAAACAAAAGTCTGTGTTTGTGTGTGTGTTGGGGGGGTTGGGGAGTGGATGTTAAGCCATGCATAAAGAAGTGGGAAATGGCATTTACTCCATTAAACACATTTGTCTCAAAGCCACAACGGCTCGTCCGTTTGCTTAGCTGATTGTTAACGGTCGTTTGCCTCCGAGCGCCAGCAGGACACCTTGACCCAGCATCGTCGGTCAGAGCCTCCCTGGCGACGGCCGCATCTTTCCGGGCACAGCCTGTTTAAAAAAAACTAAAAAATACGGATGTGTCCCGCAAAAACACTTTTGTATTTGGAGCAATTTGTTAATTGCTTGAGGCTTTGGACTCTCTCCCTGGGTATGGCAAGTCATTTTTAACCTGGAGAGGGGTGGTTTGTTTTTGTAAATTGGATCCCACTGCGTAAACAGCAGCAAGGCACTTTTCCCCCAGGGTAAAAGAGGAGTAGACTAAATACATCCTGTTTGTAGAAGCAGGTTGTCATCGCTACCAATATGCTAGCAAAAGATAAGGCCGCGTGGACTGCGCACTTCAGCACGTGTGAAGCGGCACATCTTTTTTTTTTAAGTGTCAAGGTACACATTACAGACCACTCGCCCACCCTAGCACAGTAAAAATCATCAGACAGACAGGGATGGTAAACTCCATACTTAATGTAATTAATTACACTAATAAAACGTTTTACTGTGGTTCACCAGCCATACACAAATTAGGTCCTGATTATGGTCGAATTATCAGCCAGGGGTGCCAAGACACCTTCACATCCTGCCAAGCCGTCTAAGCCCATTTTGTCCTTGTATGGGTCAAGTTTACTGGGTTTCTTAAACAAGGGCATAACATGACGCTGAAGGAAAACAACATCACTGTTAAAAAAGAAATGTACTGCTATACTGGATTGCAATGCATTATGCAAGTTATTAGCAGTGGTTGTGAAACAACACCTTTTGTTATTCACCATACATATTCGGTGTGGTTGTGAAACCATCACCTAGGCCGTGTCCGAATCAGCACTTCCACACTGTTGAGTAGCCTTGGTGAGTAGATAGGGCGAGAAAGTCGTAGAGTACGTGAATTTTTCTAATTGCAGTATACTTCAAACACCCGGATGACACACTTACTTCCGGGGTTTCGCTGAGTACATTCGGGAGCACACTTGTCAAGAAGTAAACAAACATTTTGGTCACATAAATATGACGTGAGCTTCGTTTAAAAAAAATAAAAATAAATGACAGCTTCGCTGACGTTTTTCTTCAAATACAAGAAAAACAACACGACATGGCAGCACAAGAGTGGGGCACAGGGTTGCCAGATCTTGTAAGACTTTCCAGCTAAATGGTGACTAAAAACTAGCCCAAATTATTGGCTATTTTTAACCGAAACCAACGTATTTTATCATGTTTTTACTTTGTTAAATAATTGCATGCTTTGCAACTTTTAATTTTTACATGTGACTGCATGTTGAAAGTATTCCACATGGCAACACTGGTGGGACGTCTTATGAACTGCTTACGACACTTCTACAGTACGGTTGGAAAATAGTATGGCGGATATTTTTTTCGGACTGCTAAACAGTGCACATTAAACAGCACAATTCTGCCAGTGCACTGTATGCAGGAGACAGGGCGCAGTAGATAGAGCTCTGATTCGGACACAGCCCTATATTTATACACCATACTTATTATTCCGCCACTTCTCCTACACCATTCATACCTCATATTATACCTTTATACACCCTCCAGGTTGTTATTCATTTTTACCTTTACACTTTTTCAGGTAATTCACCTTTTATCACCAAAAAATTAATGGGAGTCAATGGACACATTTTGAAAACCAATGCTGTAACATATTACACTGCTTATGACATCACAATGCCTTTCTGTACTGTTATGTTATGACCTAACAATACTACCCCAGATGATTTGACATTACGTTTTTGTGCTTTAATCACAATTCATTACTTCTTTGTATCACTTCCAGGTTCTTTAGACTACTTACCACAAAATACATCACCATATTTTAACACTTTCACCTTCTTTAGATCCTTTTATACCACTTCACACCATTCTCACCTTTTATTTACCACCTCACACTATACCATATTACCATCTTTCTATACCATTTCCAGCAATTGATACCACTACAGACGTCACGTGGCGCTGTAATGGCGACATGTCGTCCAGCTGTCTCGTGTTTGTTGATTTGAATTTGTTTTGTTGTGTCGGGCTTTTGTCTTGTTTTTTTCAATCGCTTTGTGTCTGTTGTGGGACGGGAAAGCGGGCAGGAGATTTCAGGGCACTCCTGCTGCTCTTTTTTATAATATTGACAAATTGTCTAGCCTCTATAATTTTGTTTGTGGTCGTCACCATGGAGATGTATTCGCATTATGCTCGGGAATGTCCATTGGATCTGCATCCACAAAGCTTACGATCACTCTTCACTGGAGTTGAAGATGTCGGGACTGATTCAGGACTACTGGCAATCTTCAAAAGGCCACCAGGGAAGGAAAAGATGATGCGGAGGAGTAAGGCGGCAACTGGGAAGGCTGAGCTCCGTTTCAACAGTGTACAGAGACCGGGACACTGCGTGTAGCCTATAGAGGAAAGTTGTGAAGGCAGTGTGTGTTTGTGTGTTGGACTGGTTGATGACATTGGACATCTAGGGACAGCGGCGGCCATTTTTAAATCATGACGTTTGGCTATATTATTTTATAGGTTTGTTTGTGTTTTGTGGGTTTGCCCCACTGTCTATGTCTTTTTTGTTGTTGCTGGTGGCTACAACTGAAGTTCCCTATCGGTAAAATAAGTTATTCCATTCTATTCTACAAAGCACCCACACCTACAATTTCTTTAGGAATTGTTAATCTAGTTATTATTCTGCCACACCATTCATACCTCACATTATATCTTTACACACCCTCCAGGTTGCTATTAATTTTTACCTTTATACCATATAGCCTACACTTTCAAATAATTTACCTTTTATCGCCAAAAACATGAATGGGAGTCAATGGGCACATTTTGAAAACCGATGCAATAGAATGTGGATGCTGTAACATATTACACTGCTTATGACATCACAATGCCTTCTTCTCCAACACAGTTATGACCCAACAATACTATCCCAGATGATTTGACATTGGTAGCGTTACTGAAGCTAACCGAGTAGCTCACAGGGATTTTTGAATCACTTAACGTTCTGCTCTACGTGAGCGCTGAGCAACTCAACAACTGTCTGAGTTTGGAAAAATGGCGAAGAGGAATTTTATACCTAACGATGTAGCCTACTTCAGTCTCTGATCCAAATCCAAAAGTTCTCAGCAACGCTTTGGTGGCTCAGAGTGATCGAAACTGAGCAACCCGTTAAGTGCGTTCTTCACTCTGAGCGAAGCTGAGCCGCTCAGTTCACCTACTTAACGCCTTACTTTTTTGTGCTTTCATCACAATTCATTACTTCTTTGAATCACTTGCTAGGCCTACATCACCATATTTTAATACTTTCACCTTCACTAGAACCATTTGTACCGCATTACCAGTTCACAAGGATGTTTGCTAAAGTGAGCTTGCTTAGCAAGGAGTTTTCCCCACCCTGGGATTATTTTATGTTTGTCATACAATCAAGATTGTCATAAAAAGTATGAAATAGATGAGGAGGCCAATATATGCTTCAAGGTATTGTAATTTTACTGTGTATAAACTTGTACGGTCATTCGAAACCGATGAGGTCACATTTCAACTCCTTGGCTTCAGGAGATTCCATCAATTGAGATCAACAAAGCACCTGCTCAAGACCCCAGAATCGTATATATTTACAACACGGGATTGCCATTTAGCAGATTTTATCCACAAACGTAAATAAATGAATTCATATCTATAAATAAAGAAAATTTTAACATTCTCGATCTCTCGCTCAAAAAAAAAAAGGTTTTAAAGTCAGACACAATACGCCACATGAATGAATGTGCAAGAGCAGACGCCATTAGCATTCCTCCGGAGCTGCCCCACAAATGAGCCCGATTTGAATTTAACGGCATTACACAATGCAACATAAACAACCGCATGAATAAACGGAAACTCAAAAAGCCATTCACAGTAATGGCTCATTATAAATTCTCTCAGTCCAGGAGCTCCATTTGAGGCAGGGGAAGGCTTTTGCCTTCTTTTTCCGGTTCACTGGTCACCACGGTTACTTCCCATCGACTTGAATTAACTTATTTTCTTGTCTGGTTATTTTCTAAACACATTAGACATGTTTTCTCATTATGTCTGGTTTACCTACAGAGTGCATTGACCTGTGGGACGCCTGGATCTAACATGACCTCTCCAGTCACCACTCTGCCTCCCCCACGGCTTTAGAGAAAACGTAATCTTTTCCGCTGAAACACATCACCCCATCCTTCAGGTAGAACTTCCACCTATTCTTGCTGCGATGGATCTGCAATACAACACAACACAGTAAGCGAGATAATGACTTTTTGGCAGGAACTGCATTGCAAGTCATTCTGGGTATGATTCAATGAATTAACAACTGGGTAATTTGATGCAATGTAAATGTCATGCAACTTCCTTTTCAACAGGGACATCTATGCACAATATTTGTCCTGTCATTGCAATGCTGCCATACTCTTCAGTCCAATCCAACTTAATTGCATTTGGCCCAAACATATACAAATCAGCTCCATTTCTCGCTATGAGTGTTGGGAAAAGGGGGTGAATCGGGAGTAACACTATTCAGAAAATATTTCAGGTCGCCTTAATCAGCAAAAGATGCAGGAAGTTCCCACCCAACTCATGTGGGCTATTTGGGACTGGCTCCATGCTGTTACCAAACAAATACGAATTGACTTCATCTTGAGCCAAGACAAACTTCCCATGACAAGTATGCTACTATGAAGCCCATTCCTACTGCCATTGTTTAAAATGGGACACCATTAAGCTGAAATAAACCACCCGAGGGACCGCATAGTATTTTCTAAGATGACAGAATTAGAGCACCGACTACCCCAACTTTTAAATTTTAAAGAGACCTTTTCATATCCCAGGTTTTGCATATGATTATGATTGGTCCAGACAGTTTTTGTGTGCAATGAAGGCCATTTTGTATATTTAAGGTCTTATAAAGAACATCGCTGCAGAAGCTGCTTTGGAGTGTGCTTCTGAAGTGCATTTTCTTGTTTAAGACCGCAAAGACCAAACTGTCTCTATTCCACCCATTATAAAGCTAACAGGTCACCACAAACCTTTGTAAATATCCAAAATATTCATCATTACACACAAAAATGGTCTATGCCAATCAAAAGCACACAGTATAATTTAACTAATATCAAAAATATTAACTCTTCCTTTAATAAAGGGTTCCAAAAGAACGGAAACCCACCTTGTCGTACTGACACACAACAACATTGTCTGTGTCAAAGAGGTCTGGGATGTCTTGCTCACTGACATCATCCCCTGAATTCAGTGGGTCCTGCAAAAAGCAGTACTTGCATATAAAAAGATTCTGTAAACAGCCATCACAAGAGGCAATGTACAAAGTGTGTGTTCACTGAGGTATGGAATATAATTTATCCTCAACTGAACATTACTCAATGATCATACCCTAAAATGATGTCACAGCACCACCTGCTGACATTCTCTCGTAACTGCAAGCAGATCTGACAAACCAGGTGGTGAAGCCAAATCTTCATACAGTAAATGTATCTCTATTTGGCAATGGCAATCTGTCACTGTTTTCAGTTCAGTCATAAATATCATTCAATAACCTTTAATTAAACTGTCCATGTTTTTTTCTGTCATTATGGAACTGACCCGAGCCTAGCCCCATGCAAGCTACCGCGACCTACTACCCATCACTGTCTCTATTCCTCCCATACCTGACCCCTCCCTCCCTCAGTACCACCCTCCTTCCTCACCACCTCTTCCTCCTCGAGCTTGTCCATTTCGTCGCTGCAGCTGTCGGAGGAACCCCCAGCTGTGCTCCCCTCGCCCTCCTGCAGGGCCCGGAGGGCGTCAGCGTTGATCATGCCCAGGAACTCGTTTTCCCCCATGGCTTCCCCGTCGCCCTCGCCCGCCACTTCCTCATCCTCCTCTTCCGAGCTGCTGCCGCCGCAGGCCCCGTCCAGCTGCACAATGTTCTCCAGCACATTGTGGTTGTAGTCCTGCGGTAGCCCCGCCTCCAGCTGAGGGGACAAATCCAGCACCGCAAAGACTGAGTTGCAGAGCCTTCCCTCTCTGACAGCCACTCTGGGTAAATGCCCACATGTCTACAGTGTGCAGGCTGATGTCAAAGGGATTTTTAATACATTAACCAGATGGTAAACTACATATTAATATTGAAAGCTCTGTCTCTCTACTGTTGACAGCTTTTATACACCTTCTGGAAATTTGTGACCAAGCATAGCACGGTTTCAAAAAATGTTGGGGTGCAGTAGAAACTCGTGTTACTAACCAGAACCTCCTGGAGTTAAACAAGACAGGAGTCTAGTTTGTCTATAATAAAATCTGTGGTGATGTCACTAGGAAATGTGCTGTAGCAGAACATTCCATTCGCCCTGCCTTTCGGCAATGAGGTAATGTTTGCAGAGCGGCAAGTAAGTCTCATTGACACGATAGGGGTGATGACTGCAATATCCATGCACTTAGAAAGTCCAAGTGTCAAATGCAAATTCAAAACAAGAAGATCCTGCAGTCACACTTCTGGACTCACCTTGGTAGGACCCTCAGGCTTGGCGTTCTCTGCCCTCTCTCCCATGGCCCCGGCATCCTCTTTAAGCACCCCCTCCGCTCCTTGAACTCCGACCTCTGACCCCAGGGCCGGTGTCTGGCCCATCACGGGAGTGGCCAGGCCTGCGTCTAGCTGCCGTGGGCTGAACTCGATGCCATCCAGGGTGAACAAATCTTCCCCGGGGCTCTCCGGGGGCAGGAGTGGGGCCTGAGAAATTGTGGGAGGCTGTGGGGCGGTGGGGGGGAGGGGCCGGGCGCACTGGTTCAGGAGAGCCTGCTGCTGCTGCTGCTGCTGCTGCTGCTGTTGCTGTTGCTGTTGCTGTTGCTGTTGCTGTTGCTGTTGCTGCTGCTGTTGCTGCTGCTGTTGCTGCTGCTGGCGCTGCTGTTGTTGCTGGCGCTGCTGTTGCTGTTGCTGTTGCTGTTGCTGCTGGCGCTGCTGTTGCGTCGCCGGCGGACGCAGGAGGGGCCCAGCGGATGTGGGTGGGGCGTACAGATCCTTCACCTGAGGGGGCGGGGCATGCCGGATGGTGGGGGGTATGACCCTCTGGGGCGCTGGGGGCTCTCTGGGATTCATCATATGCTGCATGGGCTGCGAGAGGATGCGGTTACCCCCGGGGGCCTGGGTCACCATCACAGGGACATTGACCTTGTACAGGTGACCTGCAGGTGGAACAGACATGCTTAACCGGATACAACCATCGCCCCTGTAACTCATGTTTTTAATAACACGTCCAAGAGCACCATTCATTCTCCACACTACTGAGACACGAGAGCTTTTCAATCTCCTCCAGTATTCAGCCTGTCAGCAGTAACTGTGCTGTGCAGAATGGGCTCAGAAACAAACGGCCATTTTACATCACCGATGTCTTTGAATCATCCTACAATGTGTGGACTTGTATATAATGATGTCATACATCTGCAGGAGGAGGAAAAAATTTAAACAGGGGCGAGTGTGCCAGATAGAGGTGCGGAGACGGACGAGGGTAGACTTTTACCAGACGATGTCTGCAGCGTGACCCCAGCAGGAATCTGAACGGGATAGCTCACTCCCGGCGGAAGAGAGAAGGTGGCAAGGCTGGCAGTGCTGTTCTGGAAAGATTTTATCAACATTTTATAAGTCTACACAGCAATGAACTCACATTTAAAATTATGGCAAAACAGCAGCTCAAAGTTGCACTGATAGCCTAAAAGCAGTGGCATACAGGTGTACGCAATTTCACAATGCTAACTTTTTTTTCCATCTATTATCTAACCAGCTTATTTCTGGTCAGGCTCGTGGGGTGGCTGGAGCCTATCCCAGCATGCATTGGGTGAGAGGCAGGATTGAATGATGCACAAGTAATTGTAAAAAAATTGGAGACTTGTTCAAAATAAACAGTTAAAATGAATGTGCCGACGGAAAGAGAAGTGAACAGGAACAAGCTGGCCAGGCTTAAATGACTTGGGAGACGTGTGGTGAAAAAGACTCACTAGTCACAAAAGAAAGTCACATTTCTCTCAAAAAAACAAGGAAATACATATCCACTTATTGTTAGCGTCCCCAAGAAGAGGGGAAAAAATAAATAAAAAATACATTTTCCAAGTCTGACGGAGGAACCAGTCATTTCATTACTAATACAGGTTAAAATATATTCCTCATCTTCTTGCAGGTCTCCCATAAGGTTTAAATTGTGTTCCTTTGTTGGGTTGACTTACATTACATCACCCTGACCTGTATGGCTGTCATAACAGAAGAGTCTCATGAACAATGAGTTCAAGCATCACCTTGAAGTACCACCCTTGCCCTCTTGTCTACTAAATGGAGGATGATGTAATTGTATTAACTGCACTCTCTCGCACCTGTCCCCTGCAAACAGAATGACTGGACTGTAAAAATTAATGGGGAAACGGATGCAAGACTCCAGTGGCCACATCGAGATAGGACCAGGGTGGGAAATTAGCACCCGCCACCCGCCAAATGCGGATAGATTTAATATGCATTAAAAGCATTCCCTAGCCGTTATCCCTATACTTCTCTGACTACTTAGGTAGCCTATATGACATGTAGGCCATATAATACACAATGTTTGACTATCTGACCTGTAGGCCTAATGCATGATATACTAATGAATACTATTTTATTAGAGCTAGTAAACAGGAGTAGCCTATGCATTTTCTATAATGCATCTGAAACGTTATTCTACCGTAATGTAAAAAAAAACATTATTATTATTTTATTTTTTTAAAGGTGTCCGGTAAAATTTTGCATCTACCAGCCACTGTGGCTGGTAGGTCAGAAAGTTAATTTCCCACCCTGGATAGAACCTATTCACAGTAGTGTAGCGGAGGGTATACACGGGTATACGCAGTATACCCAGTATACCCACTTCTTTCTTAGTGGGCATAGAGTATACTCACTTCTTAATCCCCACTGGTGCACGTATCAATTAGTAGTCATCGATTTGCTAAATTTGAGTACACCCACTTCTCCAGGCACTACTACACCACTGCCTATTCACAATCTGGGTTCAATTTGAAATGTAATACTACTTTATCTAGAATACAACCAGATGCAATTCCATGAGAGTGGGTAGCTACAGACTTTAAATCCCTCAAGGGAAGACATTATTTTTTTCCCCCCACACAGCACAATTTTCATATTTCCATATTTCAACGGTTTACAGAATAACATCATATGGAGTGCTCTGAGCCGATTTAAAATTGCATTTGTCACTTACCGCTTTAGTGGTGAAATTCTGAACATTTTGACCTGCAGGAATGACTACTGAAGCTGGGGGGGAGGAGATTTCAAAAAATCAGTTCTACTTTGTGCAGTTTCACATTATTACTGAGAAAAATGGACATGTAAATATGGCATATGGTGAGAAGTACATTTTTTATGAGGACTGAACTGACAAAGGTAATTAATATTCATATATGGCTTCCATATTTTTTTATGAGGATAAAGGAAACCAGTGTTTCTCAAACTCTGGCCTCCTGAGGTACCACTGTGTATGCTATTTTACATTCCAACAACAATTTCAATCCAATAATTTTCACAAACTGATTTTTTTGTAAATTACATGCTTTTCATATTTAGGGGGATCATTTACTGCCTTAAGCCACATTATATCAGAAATAGCTATGCTTGCCATAAAGAATAAGTCCCATATTCACATTGTGGTATATTGCAAACAATTACACAAGTTAAAAAATGTTAAATTGTGGACAGAGGTCGAATCAATAGGCTTCTAATTGGTGAAAGAGTGGACAACCTTTTGATAATTAAAAATGTAAAGACAAAACAAATGATAACAAGCCAATTGTTCTAAGTTCAAGGGAAAAATTCAAAAAAACTTACACGTACAGTGCTGCTAGAAAGTTTGGAAACCCTTTAGATTTTTCTGTATATCTGCATAAATTCGATCTAAAATGTGATCACATCTTCATCTTCAAGTCCTAAAACTTGAAAGTGAACCCAGCTCAACAAAAAACACAAAAAACATTATTCTTTTACAATTTATTTATTGAGCAAAATTATCCAACCTGAAATGCTAAGTTGGAAAAAGTATGTGAACCCTTGGTTCATACGTATTTTTAAAGTATCATATTTAATATTTGGTCGCATATCCTTTGCATGCTGTTACTTCCTGAAGGCTGTGACCCATCAAAAGAACTCTATGGAGAGAAAAATAAAAAATAAAAATTAAAAAAAAGACAGGAGAAGAAACCCTTAAAAGGATCCATCCACATCTACTCCATATATGGCCGCAGACTGATGATTTGGGGCTCCTTTGATACCTTAGACCCTGGATGACTTAAAGCCATTTAGCCAGGCATGTGTTCTATACTGTACCAGTGTAATTTACAGCTGAAGGATATGCGACCAAATATTAAATATGATACTTTAAAAATACCCAAGGGTTCACATACTTTTTCCAACAAAGCATTTAATGTTGGATAATTTTGCTCAATAAATAAATTATAAAAGAATAATGTTTTTTGTTGAACTGGGTTCACTTTATCAAGTTTTAGAACTTAGATGAAGATGTGATCACATTTTAGATCAAATTTATGCATATATACAGAAAATTCTAAAGGGTTCACAAACTTTCTAGCAGCACTGTATGTTCAACAACCTAATTAGAAGCCTATTCTTTCACCTCAGTCTTTAATTTGATCAGTTGAAAACAAGCTCCATCCATTATCTAACCCACTTATTCCTTGTCAAGGTCACCTATCCCAGCATGCATTGGGAGGCAGAAATACACCCTTGACAGGTCGCCAATCCATCGCGGGGCACACACACTTCACTCATACCGATGTACTATTTAGAGTCTCCAATTAGCCAAACCTGCATGTCTTTGGACTGTGGGAGAAAACCCATAGGGTCACGGGGAGAACATGCAAACTCCACACAGAAAGGCCCTCTTTTTATGTAATTGTTTTCAATATAGCACAATAAGCACTACAAGTTTTCAGAGGATCCCCAGAAGTCCCTGTTCCAAAAATGAGTAACCCCGATTTAGGGCATAGATGTAATCCCCAATGCATTCCCCACATTCGAAATAATATGCCATGCCCTGATTATTTGGACCTGACCTGTGGGTTTGTGAAGAGTCTGAGCATAGTTGGATGGGAGCTGCAGAACAAAGTTGGATGGGTTGTGAGCGTCTTTCATGAAGCCCTCCACTGCTTTCGACTGCATGACCTTTGACTCCCACAGCTGCGTGGAACACAGAGAAGGTAGCTGTCTAGCAACGGGAAAAATATGCTTTGCCAAACCCCAATACAGGTGGAGCAACTGTGCATTTTCAGTCCCTCATCGATCCAAATGAATTCCATGGAGAGCTGTCTTTTTGATTGGTTTGTCACATGGTTGCTCCACGCATTATGCGGCTCATGAAGCTTTACTCGATCATCATTACAGTCATCCAGTTTCCAATAACCCCAGTTCTCCCCTTCATTCATTCTGATTACAGAGTTAAAACAGCAGGGGTTCTGAAACCTTCTTGTCACAAGGCTCACAGCAATGAATACCCTATGGTTAAGGACACCCACCTCAATGAAATGATTCAAGGTTTTACAGCTTTATCCTACACACACTACAGGCATTCATGAAGACTCTGAACGCCCCAGTGCAGGAGCCCCTGTCATAAAAGGTAGACATGTAGAAGTTGTGAAAACATCTGAAGGTGGAGATCAAAACAATAATCTATGATCAAGTTAAAGTACACTGCTGTTACCTGTGCCTCTAGTGGAGAGGAGATCAATATTTCCCACTCACATCATTCTTGACAAAACCATAATTTATTTTTTGGCACCAGCATAATTTTATGCAATTTTTCCTAAGTTCTATGACATTTCAGAAGGATGATTTGTCCCCTCTGTTACTGGTGCAGTTGTGATAATGGTGCATGCAGTGAAAATTAATGTTTTTCCAGCTGCATTATTACCTTGCCATTAGCCATTTTTATGCCACCATTTACTATAAGAATGGCAACATCAGCAAATTAAACAAAGAAACAGCAGGCAAGATGATTGTAGGTTATCATTTGGAAATGTCAGAAGTTCTATAGAATTATGCTGGTGAAGAATAAATAAAGGTTTTGTAAGAAATGACGTGTGGGAAATCTTTCTCTCTTTTCAGTAGAGGCACAGGTAATGCTTGAAGTTTTTATTTTTAAGATGTGAAAGCAAGGCTCAGTATGTAGGCCAAACTCTTAAATACAATAATAACAATAGGTCTGGCCAGGAATACAGGGCAGCCCCACACATTTCCCTCAGGAGTGCAAAAGGGAACCGCACTTTTCTATCAAAATTATTACTATTAAAGAATAGTAAGTTAGTTATGCAACTGTACAAAGACATAAATCTTTATGTGGCCTCTGTAACTTTAATTGGCTGCTCCTATGAAAGCTCATATACAGAAATGATTTCCCTTAATCCTCCATGAATGGCTGACTTGAAGCCTAGTCTCCACTGATGCTAGACAAAACTGCAAAAGCAACATGATAAAAGCAGCAGTCAAGTTGACAATCTTTAAAATCCATCATCTTTGGCCATAGTGACCTCACCTCTTACATCTTCTCAGACATTCCACAGTGACCTCTCACCTTTACTCCCAGGTGTATGGCAGTGAACTATCAGCTGCCTTGGTTTCTCACCTGTCTCAGGTCTTCTAGTACGCGTTCTTCCAGCCCCTCATCCACAAAAATCTCCCTCAGGCTGTCGATAACATCCTCGATAACAGACAGGTACAGCTTCGGCTGCAGGAGTTTGCATTTAGGCCAGAGTCAGGTTGGGTTTGGTTGGTAGGAGAGGAGGTTGAATATAGAGCTTTGATCAGCCAGAACTCTGCAATGTGTAGGCCTACTAGGTGTGGCTCCCCACCAACTTGCTAACTACAACACTACTTGGTCCATGACCTAAAACACCAATGCAACTTTAGTAGTTAGATAGGGTACCTTTCTAGAGCCTATTTCATTCAATTTAGCGGTAAATATACCACTGGGTCAACAAGTAGGTAAATATTCCAAATATACAAGGTGCATTTTTATGAAGTTGAAAATCAGGCATGGAAGGACCGATACGCAGACGGACACAAACACAAAATATGACCAGATGGTGCAACTATTTACATAAACAGGCAGAGCTCCGAGCAGCAAACCGTATTGGCATAGCTGAAGTAAAAACAAGAAACCCCTTTCATTTTTACCGTTATCAACCATACATTTTGGATAGTGGCTATAAATAACTCCATTTCAAAGTAGGCCTATGTAGGTAAATTAAATTGATTTTGTACTAAACATACAACAACAAAAAAGCGAAATGCTTTGCAAACTTTTACGGATTAGTGTAGCGCCTTGCTGGAAAAATAAAATGCTTGCAAACAAAATGACTTGCAAAGAAACTAATGCAAGTTCTACATTTAATCACTAGCACACCACTTACCACGGGATTCGAATGGGAAAGCATTGCTAGTCGCACTTATGCCCTTCACAGTTGAGAAATCCAGAGCTGATAAATTCTCTACCTGGTTTGTTAATGTGGAGGTTCTTCTGGAGGAGTGACTTCACGCAGCTGGAACTCGGGTAGGTCATTAACGACCTATTCAAACCAGCGATCTACACCGTTTGAAAGCATGGGAGCATTTAGCTTGCTACATTTCCTGTCAAACCAATAATTTCATCTTTACTTAACTTTGCATGAGTTTAATTTCACAGGATTGTTCATATCTCCTTAACTAGCTGGGCAATGTAGTCTAAAAATATTCGTCTAATATTAACAATTAAGACATAGCATATTAACTGCAGATACTGAAGAACTAAGAAACACAACTTGCGAGTTAAAAACACAAATCAAAATAGATTTCAAACTTTGCATTGGTATTTTATTCAGCCTCACGGACATAGGCTAATAATAAAATTATTATAATAATGTGTAGCCTAACAATGGTTATACCATTTGCTAATGGTAAGCCGCTCTGGATAAGACCGACTGCAAAATGCCAGTAATGTACCAACAGAGATCATTCTAACCTTAAGTATTCCATACAATCTCATTACAATGTTGATGTTTTGCTGATGAGGAATTTATTCGTTTTAAGTAGCGCCACATTGAGTTATCAGTTTTGCACATCAGTAATCCTCCTGGGTCCTACCGTTGCAAAACAGTCTTGAAATGCGTTAGAATTTATTTACATTTACAATTGAATAGAAACTGAGATATGGGCATACTAATCCAACGCATGCTGCAAAGCTTTGTTGCAGTACTCCAGGGCTATGTCTTTATTACAAATTAACTCTTATTAATGTGCAGTTAGTTCACCTCATACTCCATAAAAAATATAATTACATATCTTAACTGTGTGCGAGTACGCTATACCAGACACAAATGAAGGCTCATCTTGGAATTATTTAACAAGCAATTAACTCATAAAAGATCTTAAGAATTAATTGCTTGTTAATCAAAGAAAGTGCATGTTATTTTGTAGCAACCTCTCCGTTACTTTAAAATTCCTACCCACACTTTCTTTGTTAATTTCCTCATTATCTCTACTCTGTAGTCTGTAATTGAAGAACAGCCCATAAAACAGACCTACCTTCAATAGTTTCACCACTAGGGGCGATTTTCCGGAAGCTTGTCCCATAGCATTGGACAACTATCAAAGTACATGGGAAACAGCGTTTGATTGTGTAGTTTTTTTTTTTTTACATGACAAAAGCTGTAACGAGCAGCTGGGAAATCAGACGTGTTTAGCTTCTTAAACAAGTTTCAGAAAACAGAATAAAGGTGTGTAACTACACATTGCACAGATGTTATACTATGACCTAAAGATACCGGTGTTCTTATTTCCCTTCTTCACCAGGGGGAAATAAGAACACGTTGCGTTGACCTGCAATCCCCTCCCTTGGCAACAAACACTCACGAGTCACAACAGGAGTAAACAAATGTGCAAAGTAAGGATGTGGATGCATGTGTACATGTTCTGTTAAGAGTTATCATCTCTCTTCAGGTGATGTGCCATGAAAAAAAGATCATGTCATCTGTAACAGCTGCTTGGCGTTATAAGATACAATAGAAATGTACATATAATGGAATGCATATGTGCTGATTATTAAACAATGCAAAAAGCACAAGAGCCCATTAGTGTGGTGATTCTTTGGTCGACATCGACATCGTCCCTTTTTCAGTCCATTTTCGTGCAACGCACTTCTGCTGTATTTCACCCATTATTAACCATTGAGGATGGGGTCAGTCATTTTGGGTGCATCCACTCAGGAGAAGCAGAGGAACACTGTCAGGTGAGCATCATTGTGTCGCGCATTCAGACTGCCTCCGTGATTCCGTCTCGATCCACTTCTTCTCGATCTCCACCTGAAGTGCAGACACAGTGAGGCTTTAGTGTGGAACCAGAATGATGAATTCACTAAACGGCATCATATGGACATCCTGTGAAACCCGATCAGTTGTGGAGAGTGTCTAATAAAAGGGGTTATTGGAAATATGGGTATGGTAGGCCATTTCCAGTTTTCTTATTTCTTAGAGTGGAGTCCCTATGGAAACCACTGGTTGTGTGGTTTTTTGTTGTTGACCAACCTCCCACCCCCAATATAGGGCTATTTTGCCCTAAACAGTTTAGAGCAGTAAAAAAAAAACAGCATCAATCCTGTATAATTTAAATAGCAAAATGCAAATGAGAGCAGCTTAAAAATGTGTAGCTACTTAAATCCCTGTAGCTCCTACACACCAACTTCCCCTAAACCTTAAGTAAACAGATTACGATAGTACTGGGGAGAACACACAGGCAGACAGGAAACACACACTCACACACACACACACACACACACACACACACACACACACTCACACACACTCACACACACTCACACAGCTTGGTTGTGGCCCTACAGTACCTGGCAATGGTAGTGTGTTTTGCTACCCAAGTGCTTCTGTGGCTGGATGTCACTTTCCGTGCCCAGTGACTTGACCTTGGTCCTGGACACCACTGCCTCTGCCATCTCAAACTCCACAGTTACAAAGGGGTACCAGTGAGTGGGAACCTCCTGGTCCGAACCCAGCTCCAGCTTGCAGGAGAAAGAGTGCGGGTGGTCCACTGCTGCAGAGGGGAGCCAGAGATTAGAACAGCGATAGTGCACATTCTCATCACCAGGGGGTGTTAAAGGGAACTGCACTGTACACCGAGTCTAACTGCTCGTGATTAACACTGAATTATTTATTATTCTGTTCTTTATTGCATGTTTATAATTTTCTCAGATGCCCTTAGCCTAGCTATGCATCTGTATAGATCATCAGCAGCTACAAACATAGTTAAATGCAGTTTAGATCCAAGTTACACTGAAAAACAGACTGCCAATAGCACTGCTGGAAATTACACAAGGAAATAGCTATATTTGTGCCTTAATTATCACCAGATAATTTATTTGTTTGTGGTTAGGTTTTTGGCATGCACTCTTATCATAGGGAACATAGAGAGCATTAGAACACTATACAGACTACAAAATAGTTTAAATGCAAATTACACTGACAAATACACTGACAATATTACCATTGGGAAGTGCGTTAAAAAATAGCATCTGCCTAACGGGGATGCTGCTGAGTGTTACTGAGTAAAACACTATAACCATGTTGACGGGTGCTGCATTTAAAGCCATAGCCTCACTGCTTCTGGCTAAGGACGGCACGACAATACAAGTAAAAGAATACGACAATACGAGTAAAAAATGCCTTTCCTGGGGCTGTGATCACGCTTATCCTTAGTTACAAATTCAGAGTAGTTTATTTGCCCCACTTGTAAACTGCAATTTGCACCATTACACACAAAAGAAAGTCCTGAGACTACCACAGAGCCAGCATTCAGCACTAACGCTGCATGTCACAGTGATCTGTAATTTATGAAGGATATGGTTTCCATTATATTTAATACTTTAATACATAATCTATTCCCACATTTTAAAGGTCCATTATTATTAATATTATTACTACTACCACATATTTACCCATGTTCTTGGCTGGAAGCCTGTCAATCCTCCACACGATGGCGCCATAAACATTCTCGTACTTGACGGTGCCGACCGACACCTGCATGACGGGCTGGGATTCTGCGGCGCTGACGGAGCCCAGGCAGGCGTTCCGGTTCATCCGGGCCTTCAGGGACTTCTGCCGCAGCAGGGCCACAGTGCGTGATACCTTGACCCAGTCCTCCGGCACCGGCACCTGGATCAGGACGTTCTCACAGAGCGGCGGGTCGGCAGGGCAGGCGGCCGCCATGTTGAGGAAGGCCTGAAGCTCCACGTAGGCGCCCTGCACGGTGACCACCGCCTTCACAGAGAGGGGGAGCTCGGTCGGGCCGACGGAGGCCGTCCTGTACCTCATGATCTCCACCCGGCAGGCGTCCGGCGGGCAGAACTTCACAAGGCGGGACCGGCGGAACTCTGCCTCGTTGACGCAGGGGTGGAAGTGGCAGTCGGCCACGTCCATCCAGGCCCCCTCGCCCTCCTCTTCCTCGGAGCCATAGACGGGGTCACTGCGACACAGCTGCGCGTCGTTGAGGGCCAGGAAGCAGTCGCCGGCCCCGTTCAGGAAGGCCAGGCAGTAGACGCGGGTGAGGGCGGCCTGCTCCAGCGGGACCCCCTCCTTGTCTAGTCGCGCCCACAGGTGGTCCACCACGGTCAGGGACATCTCCTGGTCTTCGTAGTGCCGGCGCGGCTGGGCGGGGTGAGGCAGCTTCATCAGCTCCTCCTCCACCGAGGCCACCAGGTCCTCCATGTCCCCGGGCTCGGTGGTGCCCAGTTTCAGGAGCTGCTCCGACTCGGCCTCGTGGGTCACCTCCGGCTTGGGGTGGTAACGCTTGCGCTCGGCGTAGGAGACCTGCTCCACCTTGACCGTGTGGATCTTGCGGGGTTCGCTGTAGCTCTCCAGCTTGGGGGCAGAGAGCCGGAACTGAGGGTGGAGCTGGAACTCCTTGAAGGGCTTCTCCAGGCCCTTCTCGTAGTACATCTGGAGCACCCCGCCGGGGAGCAGGCACAGGTAGATGGGCCCCCACTGCCGGGACGACATACGGTTCTTCTTCTCTGGGATCCGCAGCATCATGGGCCAGCCGTCCCGCTTCTGGCTGAGGAACAGGCTCTGGGGTATGAAGGAGGGGCGGCCTCCCGTCTCTGCTTCCCTCGCCCTCAACCCCGCAGAGTGGGTCGTCGCTCCTCCTCCCCCCTCCCCCCCTTCGTCTCCCCCGTCCCGGTCCTCCGCCTGCAGACGCTCCAGCTTGTGGCAGATGTAGCTGTAGGAGCTATGGATGGGGTCGCGCGGGGGCTCGTAGCCGTCCTTGGTCCGGATGAAGAAGCGGGGCGGCGCCGAGCCCGAATCAGAGTCCGAGGAGGAGCTCCCGGACTCAGCCCGTCCCGGCTCTCCCCAGAAGGGGTTGAAGTGGCCTGGGTCATCCCGGAAGGCGGGGAACTGGCCGGAGCCCTCCGAGGGCTGTCGCTCGTGGCCGGGGGACGGCAGGGTGGCGGTTGACGAGTTGGAGAAGCTGCGGAAGAGGTCGGGCCGCCCCTGGGGCCCGCAGAGGAAAGGTGACGGGCCCACGGGGGTCTCCCGCACCGGCGTGCACAGGGGCGTGTTGCTGGGCACGCAGGAGCCCCCGTTAAAATTAAAGTGCATTTGGGGAGAGTCCAGGGAGGTGGAGAAGCTCCATGAGGGGTCGCCCATGGCGGGAAGCATCAGCTTCAGACCGTTGGGCCTGGATGGCGAGCCTGTGCTGGCCGGTGGGGACTGCAGGGGTTTCTGGGGCGATGAGAGGGGCGGGGCCTCGTCCTCAAATGTAACCCAGTTGGGGTGGTTCATGGAACACATGTCTGCGGTGGGTCTCTGTCCAGGTCTATCAAAGATATCGGCCGCTTCGGGTCCGACTGCATACGCCACAGCTGGTCACGCTGTAAAAGACTAGAGAGAGAAAAGGGGAAATCAACCTCAGGATAAGAGCGCATGAACAATGTTTATCAGTAACTTTCAACAAAACTTTATCAACAAATTCAACTTAACCCTAGGTGTACGGGTCCATGCATGGCAGATTCCAATAATTTATTTAGTTACAAAGATTCTTTGCATTCTTTCCATCCATTTTTATCTGTTGAAACTTTGTAACATTTCCTTGGTAACAGCCATGCATAGCACACATCCTGCCCACGTCCTGTTTCCATCATAAATTTGAGCTACGCAATGTCTCTGAACATACAACTTTAAAAAAAAATGTATTCCACTTTTTCCACTAAGTCGATCATTCAATTTGGAATGATTCCAATACAGCCACTTAAAGAAGAGGCCAAAATCAGGTCATTCTGCATTATAATCTATTTCTGTCGATAAAGAAGTAGTTGGGCCTGTTTGTAGTGCAATTATTTCCATGTGCGTGTGTAATTGTGCACATTCAATTTGTATTGTGATTTGGAGACTATCCAGAATTCAAACAGCAGTTTGTGAAGCGACAACAACAACTGTTTTTGCAGCAGAAAAGTCCTGCGAGAAGTTCCATATGCAGACACACACACACACACACAGCTGTAGTGTTAAGTGGTACTTTCTGCAGTTGCAGTTTCAATTTATGTTTGACGGTGCATTTTTGTTTCAACCTTTCAATGCAGTGGTGCAAAAAAAAAAAAGAAAACAGGACCCAACCGGGACGAGAGAAAAGATCAATACCAATATCTCCAGGCTGTCAGGTCCGATTACCTCCTGCGCACAAACACACACATTCATCAAATCAAGCAGCCCGGTTTCCATCCACTTCAGCAGAACCCTGCGGGCTGGGGGGCTAGGGTGGGAGATCGGTAAGCACTGACACATGCTGGGAGAGGGGGTGATGTGGGAACTCGGCACTGGACCGTCGTTATTCCCTAACCGGGAGGCTGGCGTGTTCCTCCATCTCCATGGGGGTGGGAAGCGACGGAACATCGCGGAGCTCTCCACGGGAACCAGACCGAAAACCCGGGAAGCTTAGGAAACGGGAAACTCAGGGACAATGTCTAGACAGGCAGCCAGTAAGCTGTCCAGACCACTTCGAATTCATTATTAATGAATTATACTGTAGTTGTAGCAGCCCGTTCCCATCTTTCATGTTGGTCACTACATGGTAAAATTAAGGTAATATTACTCAAGTTGTTTTTTTTTTTTTTGGCACTGGGCTCAGTACTTCAGGCACTGTAATGATACATTTACAGACCATTGTAATGCTGTGTGGTCACTTCCGTTTAACGTGAATACATTGCTCTTAATCACAGTTGTTAAGACTCCATGTTATTGCTATCATTTGCAAGCCCTGTTTTCCAGTGTGGAGCCTAATCACAAGAATCATTGCTGCATTGCACCCATTTTACTGTTACTGCTGCTGTGATATGAACCATATGTAATGCATCACAGCAAGTCACACGGGAAAAACCTGTCTGCTGCATAAATTAATAATCATATCTTTATCATGCCACTGCCGAGCAATAAATCATACATCACACCACCATATATTGATGAACTGGCATTAATTAAAAGCAGTGGAGATTTTTGTAATGGGGGAGGGGGGGTGAAACAGCAAGTCCCAGCTGGGAAGTGTGGGGGTGAGCACTGGAACCCTCCCATTTAAAAATAATTACTACCGCCTGCCAGCTGACCTCCTATGCCCTACATTTTTTTGCCGAATTCACAATATGGGGGGGTGGGGTGGGGGGTTAATTATTAAGTGGCATGGCAGGGAAAAGCTTTTCCTTACAGTGCTGTTGTTTTTTTAAATATTTGCAGCAGTTTGTCCCCACAAAATAGTTCAAGTGGAAACATCTGGAACACAAAACCCATGAAAGGAGGGGGGGGGGCGGGTAGAACTCGCATTCCACGCTGCCACATTCCACGCGCACACCTACTCACATTTAAGGATTTAAATATAGCAGCTTGAATCAGCTGGTCCCTGCTCAGTAATGTTGGCGGCCATCTTGGAAAGGTGGAATCAGATCCATTTTGGCAATTTTATTTATTTATTTTTCTTTAATTTTTTTTCTTAACAGGGAGCTTGGCGCACCATATGCGACTGTCTCTGCTGTGATGTAGGCATTTTTCACACCTTTATTTTTGCTTGTCAGCCAGCACAAATTTATTAATGCCAACAGTGCAATACACAGCACCTTGGGTGTGCTGTCACAATAGAACACTGCAGGTGAAATATGCGGCAGACTGAGATATATCAAGCAGCTACAGCCCTTGCAGGGTGAGCGATTGGATGCAGCGTGGAAGGAATTCAACAAAGCGCGGCTCCCCCGATTCTGCATGAATTATGTACACACCTTGTTTACGAATAAACAGAAGAACCCGCAAGCTTGTATTTATGCACAAACAATATACATATGCTCAAATAAGCATGAGGGAAGTTCGGAAGTCGAACCCATATTTAAGCCATAATTGAAGGCTGCATTTGGAATAACATCTCTTTTCCAAAGAATTTGGCCAGATTTATTACCCAGCAAATGGTGGGAGCGGGGGGGGGTGGGTCGCTGGCGAGAGAGAGAAAGAGTGAGAGAGAAAGGGAGAGGAAAAGAGAGAAAGACAGAGACAGAAAAAGAGACTCTCTTCTGTAACTAATTACCAGAATGTTTTGCCTTCCACAGTTTGCAAAACACACAAAAACTAGCGCTAGCCCAGGGATCTCCACAGAAGAACATGGCCTGAGGCAGTGATGTGGGTTTGAAAATGCAAACTCCCTTCCAGAGGTCAACCACGCCCTTCCCTCTCTGTACCACATGGGCCAGGAGGATTCTAAGCAGCACTTGGATGCTCCTGCATGTTCAGAGACCCATTATGGATGCAGATCACCAGCAGGCCTCCCAGGGTTCACACACTTACCTATGTCACAAAATCAAGGACTTCTCAAGTACTTTCATGGTCCCATTCCCCAAAATGTAAGGCCCCTTTTTATAAAATGACAATAGGCTGCTACACTAGGTATTAAAATGGCCTCTCTATCCCAGAGAAGGACTGCTGTCCCTGCAACTTTAATCCCAACCTGACCATTTAGATTCAATGTGTATTCTCATCCAGAATCATTTTCTAGGGGCATTACGTATATAGCTTGGGAATTACAAAAGGATCATCAAAATCTCTATGAACAAAATTATTCTTGTGCTTTAAGGTACCTCTCAAAATGTTATTTTTAAATCCTTGATTTTGCTTTTCCAAATCTTAGGACATTCAAGAGTTTTCACAGAGCTTGTGAGTCCTGGCATCCCTGGTACTTAAAGGCCATCTTCTGCAGATTTACACAGCAGGTTTGGGAACAGACATTACCTCTGCAGCCCATCTCAAACCCCTTCGACATGGTGAATTAAAACCCCCCTGCGGCGCGTGGACCGCACTTTTTTCCCCCACTGCGTGTTACGCAAGGGCAACACACCACAGTTTCTGGGTTATAAATAAACTGTGGCCGGGAGCTGTCGCTGGGGTAAGAACAGTCTGGGCTGCAGTGAGGGTAATTGTGGTGATTAGACAGCACCATCTCCTGCCTACACAATCACTCAACACAGCACCTGCAGAGAGAAAGAGAGAGAGAGAGAGAGAGAGAGAGAGGGGCGCTGTGTTGCTCTGCACCATGCAGCAAGAAGAGACTGCGTAAACACAGGGACTCCCAGATATAGTGCCCTTAGAACCACACAAACGTAGGCCTTGATACAATCAGAGCCACAGACAGAACCTGTCATCTCAAGAACCACTCAGACTGACGGAACCTGATAAAGAACCAAGAAAGACAGATAGAAACCAATAAATAACCACAGACACAGAAGATTCTGGCTTAAGCCAATCAGAACTACAGAGACAGACAGATAGAAGGAGATAGAATCCTCAGAGCAAAAACCAGCCAATTAAAAACAGCACAGACAGACTGACATACTGTATCTAGAGCTAGAGAGTGACTGATGGAGCCGGTAAACAGAGAACCGCAGGGAGCCGTGTGGAACAGGCCTGCTGACCTGGTTCCAGCACTGCCAGCCTGACGGGCGTGGAGGAATTAAGACATTGCAGAACCCTCAGAAGGCTGATGGAAATTCCGTGCATTCCTCAGGGACAATCAGCACACAGAGGAAATTCCATCCGTCTCTCCTCCTTCCAGCACACAGACACACACACACCCACACAGACATGCACACGCACACACAGACATGCACATGCACACACAGAGACACAAACACACACACTGCAGTCGCACCACACAAGCACCCACTCAAAACGCACCATAGTCACGACAGTCACATAAACACACTGCAGTCAGATCAAATGCACTTAAACACACCAATGACACACTACTGTCACGACACACATCCAGAAGTTACTGGCAGTGGCCTTTGTACAAGCGAGCTGGAGACAGTCAGGAATCTGCTCAGCGGCACTGCTTTCATTGACGCGGGTGCTAAAAACCAGAGACGATAGACACAATATGCAGAAAGAAGAGGCTGCCATCAATGATTAAAGCCAGGGGTGGATAAAACTAATGCAGAGCCTACTTTTTGAGGGGAAAACAGCGCCTGGGGCCACAGACGAAGTCCAGGCACGGTGCCTTGATTTGAGCAGCTGCCAGCACTCGGTGCGCATAAAGCGCTACAACTTTGGCCGTGTGTGTGCGAACACGTTCAAAATATGAACGTGCATTGCACTGGGTCTGCTGGCTTTGGTCAGTCTCAGTCAGGCCAGGGTCCAGCTCTACTCTGGTCAGTCTCAGTCAGGCCAGGGTCCAGCTCTACTCTGGTCAGTCTCAGTCAGGCCAGGGTCCAGCTCTACTCTGGTCAGTCTCAGTCAGGCCAGGGTCCAGCTCTACTCTGGTCAGTCTCAGTCAGGCCAGGGTCCAGCTCTACTCTGGTCAGTCTCAGTCAGGCCAGGGTCCAGCTCTACTCTGGTCAGTCTCAGTCAGGCCAGGGTCCAGCTCTACTCTGGTCAGTCTCAGTCAGGCCAGGGTCCAGCTCTACTCTGCAGGAGTATTATGATGCGTCTTATCCAGTCAGAGATGCTTTTGATTAATTTGTATTTTATTTTTCTGCTCTGGGTTGCTGAATCCTAACCCAAGAGCATTAATTACAGCACGGTCACATGAGTGCATAGTAAGCTGGTATTAACCATATGGTCTTCTGTGTTCTGCAAAAAGAAACCTTACATCATAACGAACTACGCCAAAGAGAGCGTGTATTCATATGCCACAGAGTCGGTATCAATGCACATCAGGTTAGACTAATAACGGGCATTATACAACAGTGAGATCTGACCAAGTAATATGATAAGCAGAGGTACGTTCCACCATATACATCGATAACGGCACTCAATTTGCATCACAGTGTTGCCCAGCAGCAGTGTGTGTGTGTTGGCTGTTTGTTGTCATGTTGCATAGTAACAGAAACTATATTTGTTGACGGAGCTGAAATAAATCATATGATCTAATCAAAAGTTAATGTTTCAATATTTTTTAATTTATTAGAGATGTGTTTGTTTGTTTTTTTTACGTCTATGGTTGCGCTGTTGTATAAAAGCATTAGATCACGAGATGGAGTGTGTTGTTGCAGGATATCATCACGCCTATGACGCCCGTGCAGCAACGAGGCCGCAGTCTTTACAACAACACACAAACCTCAAGTTCTGATTAATTAAAATACAAATGGAACACCTGAAGGAAAATGTAGTGACATTAGTTTCATGCATTGAGGCATTTAAATAAAGTTGCCCAAGTTGCATTGATACTACTGTAATCACAAACAGTTTTCCAAAAAATAACACAATAAAATGAGCGAAACACTACAGGCATGACGGACGCTCACATGACTCCAATAACCGTTCAATGATGAGGGCAGGGAAACTCCTGCATACTCCCACACAGAAAAGTGCCCTTGCAAATTACGAAGGAAAGAAGCAGAGACTTTTCCAGGGGCCAACACAAGGTCACGGTGGAGCTTTACTGCTGGGAACGTCTGTTTTAACGCAGGGAGTAAATTCTGAAGAAGTGCTGTCAAATCTAGATTAGCCAACAGTTTCTCATTTCCATCTATCCTGGGTGTAAGCTGTACCCTCTGACAGCCAACTTGCCATACCTGCTTTTTTTCACATTGTACTTCAGGTCGAAAAGACTCAAAACATGATAAATCCCAGTCCTCCAGAGAGGGGCTGTAATCTGCCATTGACACTGAAGCTTTGGAAGAAATAGCCTACACAGCTGATACAGTCCCCAAGTAAAGTATTGCATTAAAGGCCCAAGATGATACATTATGAATTACTAAGCAAGCACCGTTTCCCACAGCTCACAATTAAATATTATCGATTCATCAAGGAGACAATTTCATTAAAGCAAGTCCAGTTGAGCATCTTCCTTAACAGAACAGTGGTGCCCCCTAGGAGTCGAACCTTTGACCTACTTGCGAGATTGGCTTCAGTACCGAGAAGGCCATAACTTGCATTTTAATTGATTAACGACTTCCTCAGCAATCTAACTGAACGCTCTGTAAAGCTCTGCCAGACCTCAGAGATAATCTGATGTCTGCTTGCTATGTTCCAGCTGGGATATCTCGTTGCTAAAATCTTAATGGCTTGACAGACTAATTCATAATAGTTTATGAATAATTCATAATCGTTTAACTGTCAGTTGTTAAACGATGATACGGAAATTTAAATGACATTTAATAATCACGGCAACCAGATAATTAGGCCTAAACTAAATATTTCCTGCCCACTTTCCACAGACCTGTTGTCTTCTTCTGTGGGGTTATGACACGCCATTTGAAATCACAGTAATACGGTTTTTGGTTAATTTATTATACCTTCCTCTAAGGTGAAACCTTGTTCTCTTTGACTTCGAGAGCTTAAATCTCAGTAGCGAGTGCATCGTTTCTGATACTTGACATCTTCCCTCCAGGTGGCCACTTGGGCGTGTCGGTCCTTTGCTTCCTGTCGCCGAGACATAGCCTATTCCAACCCATGTTATTGCAAGGGAAGTGGGACACCCTGGAGTGCAAAAACCTCTCAAAGAGCTGGTTGTTCTATCCCATTCAACACTCCAGCATGCAACCCTGAGACAAAGATTCTACAATTCACCAGCCCTTGCTTGGCCTTTTCTGGAGTGGGAAATAAATTAAACAAGAGTGAATGAAATAGTGACTGTCCCCTCTGACAACAAAGGTCTTGTTCCAAGCATTAGACGGCTCCTTCTGTTGCTAGGTTGTTGTCCAGCATGTTCACAGTGTCCCTCATCTGTAAGAGCATAAAGAGCTGACACTTAAAGAGACTGGACACACACTTAAGTGAAAAACTGCACACACACAGAACTATTTGAGGTACACAAACGGTTCCAGTGCGGATCCTGGAAGAGTTATTGCCAAAGAAGGTAGTCACACGTCACTGGCCTGCATTAATCACAGACAATAAAGGGCATTTCAACATAACCCATGCAGTTATATTCTACTTCATGACATATTATAATTAACATGAACAATTAACAACAAAGAAGCTCGCAGGCTAGTTTCCAGAGATGCTAAGATTCGAGGATAATGGAATGGGTGAAAGGGGTGGAAAGGGGGCGTCAGTTAAAAATCTGTTGACAAACCGCTTCCATTACATACAATTGACTTTACAGTAAATTGCTCATGTATTTATTTATTTTTTAACCATGATGCAGACTTTGCCTAAGGTTTACTTTGAAGAATAAATGTTTTGAGTCAAGAAGGAGGGAGATTGGGATTAATATCAGAGGAGCAGATGGTGTGGACACCGAGTCGGAGAGAACGGTACCACCGGATACAGCTGGTAATGCAGTGAAGATCTTGTCGTGACAAGATGCGCTCTGTCAACCGTGCAATGATCGTCAATGACTCACTGCGCCGGAGGTGACTGACCCTGCCCCCGCAACAGGCACAATGCATCCATCGCTGACACGGAACAAACACGGAGTTTGATCCAGCTAACTTTATATGCTATATATATCCGATTTGTAAATTCAGATCGAATGGCACACTTTGTTTAAATAACAAGCTATTAGGATTTTCTAGATATATATAGGCCCAATAGGCCATATTTTTAGGATGTGATAGACTCACTGCCTAGCTTACAGGCTGTATAGCCTATGTGATGGAATGCGACTACTCGCTTTTGTTATTTTGTAAAACTGCCATAATACACTATTGCTTTAACTAGTTACAGCTTTAGGCTTAGTAAAAAAAATTAAAAAAAAACACGTTTCCCAGCCAAGCTAACAAACTTTCCAAGCAATGAAATGGACCACAACGCATTCTGCAAACACCAAAAATACGTCTTGGGATAATTCTATAAAATTCGCATTCCATTTAGTTAATCTAACGTAAAATACAGTCTAAAAATGTTCGATTCATAAATTGTAACACTCCACACTAGCAAGGCAACAAACTAGCAACATTTGGAACGGCACTTGTCACATCTGCGGAAACCCAGTTCCAACCAAAACAAAGTAGCCAGCGAGAGATCCAACTTATCCTGTAAACAGCGCTGACCGTTGAAGTTGCACTGAAGTTGCCAGAATCTCCAACTTAACTTTGCTCGCTATCGAACCCGAATAAAAGCGAACATACCGTCTGGGAGGAAGAACGATCAGCATCAGCTCATCGCTGACACGGCTGTGCGTTTTCTAGATCCCGAATCTCTGCTCGAAAGCTGCCAGGATTTGCACAAAATGGCAGAGGGCGAGCGGTTACGGAATCTCTCTCTCCTCCCGATGAGCCCAGCTAACGGAAAGGTCCTGCCTTAGCAGGAGACAGTCCGCAAAGGACTGAGCACACACACACAGCACCACTTCCTCCTCCCAGCTGAGCGCCTGTGTATGACGACGCAACTTGAGAATCTGCTTGTTTGAGCGTTACGGAACGAGGCTGATGAGAAACGGGGGTCTCTTTAAAACACTGAAATGTGAAGTTTTAATTATAGGCTACATAACATGCATACATATATAGCCTATATAAACACACATACGGATGGATTGTATAGGCTAGTAGCATACATTGGAGTAGTATGTATTTGTTTTAATTTAGATTGTGCTGAATTTACTTATTGGCTAAATGTATCGTCCTCATCTACACAATTTGTATAGGCTAACGTTAGTATCTCTCGTTTGAAAGGATTTGAATACGTCTATGTGTGTTTCCCCCAGATTTGTGGTTTAAAACATGTTTTAACAGAAAGTGTTATTTCACGGTCTCTACAGGAATCAGATACAGCCTAAATAGGCATAGGCTCTTCTGCATTAACATAGCTATATTACTTGCTAATTAAGTGATTCGTGAAACCCACCCCCCACTGAATTCAAGTTTGTGATTTACGACTAGGTTTCAGCAGCCTCTGGCAACCGGCCTGCTAGAGACCCTCCCCCTCCTCTACTAAAGAAACGCTGAGACCACACGTGACGTGACCACGGTACCTTCATTGAGGCCCAAAGTATCTCCTCAAAGTCAGGCCCATTTCGCCCCTACACTAAGGAAGTGCTAACGTTTTAATTTGAAATATTTAGGCTACAGCTAAGAACATTTGCATAAAACCTCACGCCTCAAATTTTTGTTTTGATTTTCCACTGTAAAGTTACTTAGCATACTTACAGTAAACATTACACAGCAAGCACGTTTTTTGTAGGTATGCTGGCTGTAACCATAACCATTTTATATCTTACTCTGAGGTTAGGAATCAAATCGCAAGTCACATGCTCTTCCTAAATTCTGACTGCATACCGCAATGATCTGTATCTCTTTCTAACCCAGTATAACCCACCGCCTCCTGTGATGATGATCACTAGAAGCAGACACACGCATATTTACACAGCTTGATATATTGTAGCGCTCAATGTTGCGGATACCGGGCAATAAATCACTAGGGAATGGGAGGCCAACGTTTTAAACAGGGTAATGCAAAGTTAAGTTTTTGCCTCTTGTGTGTGCTACACTTTTGTATCATTTAAAAAGAAAAAAGGTAGTCACACAACGATATTCTCTGTCTGTGCAACAGATGGTACTATAGCTACCCCTAATTAGGAGACTGACAAATGCTCCTGTGGGTTGAAGACATTTGCAAAATTAGGATCAAATAAGTTTAAAGTAGCAATCTGCTCTCCGTGCATTTCTTGAGAAGCTGCTGAACCTTGGCATTCTCGCCCACTCTGAACAGGTGTCGTTCTGTCCCCTAAAACTCCAGGTTTTCTGGGCTAATTCATCACTGCCCTTTGTGTTATAATTATCGCACAAACTTTCTCCCACTCCCAACAACCACCCCCCCCCCCCCCCCTATTTACTCTGTCCTCGCACATCCATTGGCAGCATGACTCATGGGAAATGAGTTCTGTCTAGCCGGTGGACGAGGTGTTTGCCGGGCGTTCTTGTCACCAAGCCTTCTCCACCCCCAGCCGCTAAATTCATGGTTACGGCAGTAATTACTGGGCACATTGCAAAAAAAAGAGAGACTATCAATTATGTGCTATGAGAGGAGCTTGGGAGTAGGAGAGCTCTTGCAGGCCTGTATATTATCACCGCCTTAGAGACAGAGAACTCTGCAGCGAAAGCAGATTAGAGCCCCGAAGGCTGTGGTTATTGCCAGGGTGGAGTTGAGAGTTGAAGGCCGAGGCAAATCTACAGAGTAACACATCATAGAGGCCACAATTTTTATTTTTTATTTTTATGAAGAGGGGGAGATGACAACCTTGACAGTCTCGTAGACACAACATGCTGTTAGAATTTAAGGAATAGCGCGTGGGGAGAAATCATACATCATGGAAAATAAATCCGACAAATTAAGAAAAAGTTGGCACATGGCCATTCTTGTATAAAACTGACTGTGAAAAATGTAACAGGTAAAATCTGTCCCATTGCAGTGGTTGGAGTAAAATTGCTACACCATCAGGAATGTTGCTTAATGATAACTGGAATCTTGGCATCACTGTGGCAGAACAGCTTTGTACATTGGGTTTTGTTTTATGGCAGGGTTAACGGTTTGAATGTGGGAACGAGGGAGTCCAGAGTCCCCTGAGGAAGCTGTCCTGGGGGGTTCAAGTCTAGCAGCTGGCTCTGTGGTATCGGGGTCAGCACCAGCACCACCCAATGTTCTGAACAGGAAGCCCTAAAGGTCCGGCTGGACTCGACTCATTTCACACAACACTGATATGTCACTCAGAACCAGGTCCCGAACCAGAACCGGAATTAACAGCAACTTCTATAATCCATGCTGTCACCCAAGATATACTCTTAAAAAAAAGAAAGTATACATATCAAAATATTGAGTTTGTTCCCACGTGCATAACAATATATGTAGTTTAAAAGGTGCACGGAGGCCCACACTCCAATGATTATGGCGTTAAAGACAGCATGAGCCGAAACACGTCCACCTTGAAACAAAAATAAAGTACAATAAGTTTAAATCTCTTGCTTGATTAATCATTGGAGTGCGGGCCTCCGTGCGCTGTATGAATTTGGAAGGCCGATGCACCACCTGGGATAAGCAAAGCGCAAGGTAAAAGCTTAATTGTCATAACTATATACAGCGCCCTCCACTATTATTGGCACCCCTGGTAAAGATGAGTAAAAAGATTTATAAAAAATGTACTGTTTGGTGAATTAGCTTAATGTCACACTGAAAAAAATATAAAAAATCCAACCTTTAATTGAAGTAAATCTATAGGAATCGAGAGGATATCGAGAGTCTTTTGATGTTGATGGGTCATAGACTTCAGGAAGTACCAGCATGCAAAGAATATGCGACCAAATATTAAATATGATACTTTAAAAATATGTTAAAGCAAAGGGTATGAATACTTATGTAAATGAAAGATTTCAGTTTTAGATTTTTTGCAAAAAAATTTTAAAACATGTTTTCACTTTGTCATTATGGGCTATTTTGTGTAGAATTTTGAGACAAAAAATTAACTCAATCTATTGTAGAATATGTCTGTAATGTAATAAAATGTGGAAAAGGTGAAAGGGGTGTTCAGACTTTCCGGCTTGACTGTATAAATGCAGGGGTGCCAATAATTGTGGCACATGTGGTTTTGTTAAAAATTATTATTTCTTGATGAGGGATTTAAAAAAAAAAAATTTAAAAAAATTAAAGGTTGGATTTATTATTTTTTTTTTCCAGTGTGACATTAAGCTAATTCACCAAACAGTACATTTTTTATAAATCTTTTTTCTCATCTTTACCAGGGGTGCCAATAATAGTGGAGGGCGCTGTATATAGTTATGACAATTAAGCTTTTACCTTTTACAACCTTTAATTGAAGTACATTTTTTTTTTTTTTTTTTTTTAAATCCCTCAAGAAATAATTATTTTTAACAAAACCACGTGCCACAATTATTGGCACCCCTGCATTTATACAGTCAAGCCGGAAAGTCTGAACACCCCTTTCACCTTTTCCACATTTTATTACATTACAGACATATTCTACAATAGATTGAGTACATTTTTTGTCTCAAAATTCTACACAAAATAGCCCATAATGACAAAGTGAAAACATGTTTTTAGAAATTTTTGCAAAAAATCTAAAACTGAAATCTTTCATTTACACAAGTATTCATACCCTTTGCTTTAACATATTTATAAAGTATCATATTTAATATTTGGTCGCATATTATTTGCATGCTGTTACTTCCTGAAGTCTATGACCCATCAACATCAAAAGACTCTCGATATCCTCTCGATTCCTATAGATTTACTTCAATTAAAGGTTGGATTTTAAATATTTTTTTCAGTGTGACATTAAGCTAATTCACCAAACAGTAAATTTTTTATAAATCTTTTTACTCATCTTTACAAGGGGTGCCAATAATAGTGGAGGGCACTGTATGTATACATCACTTGCATCTTCCCTTCTAAAGTGTTCTCTATACCTGTGTTTTTTTTACAGAAGAATATTCCTTCTCCCACCTTACACCCCTCCGCCACAAAATAAAGAAGTTAGACGAAGTAGGCCTCTGCTCAGACACAGCAGCAAACAGAGGTTTGATACATGTGTCAGGGCCCAGGAATCAGTGCTGGGAAGTTACTGAGCGGGAGGGATTCGGATGAGAGTGAAAGCCAGCAACGTACAAGAGAGAGAGAGAGAGAAGGAACAGGACGGCCGTCTTGCAGCCAGCCCTCAGGACAACAGACACTTGGGAGGAGGTTACAGCGTCTCCTGGGAATGTGTCTAAAGCAAACAAACACAGAAAAGCACACATTGGGCCGAGTCCAGCAGTGATTCATTGGGGAGAGCTGCATGGTCACACACGCTAGATCGAGCACAGGGCCGAATGCAAGCAGACCCTGTCTGACTCACCAGCCTTTGAGAAAGCAGTGGCCCGGTCAGGAGACAGCCTGGCATTGTGGGGACAGCCAGGGCAAGTAAACTAAAATATTATTGTTACTATGATTATTATTATTATTCATGTGGGTTTCCTCCGGGTACTCCAGTTTCCTCCCGCAGTCCAAAGACATGCAGGTTAGGCTAACTGGACTCTCTAAATTGCCCATAGGTATGAGTGTGTGAGTGAATAGTATGTGTGCCCTGCGATGGATTGGCGACCTGTCCAGGGTGTATTCCTGCCTCTTGCCCAATGCATGCTGGGATATGACCCACCCCTCCCGCGACCCTGACCGGGGTTGCGTTCGGATCCGAAATTTATCCTTTCCTCCTGTCGTTGCCTTCCCTTGCTTCAAGGGGGGAAATCCCCAAAATGCCAGGATGAAATATGGCGGCCACACCAAGCGTAATTCAGATCCAATTTCAGGGGAGGGAGTAATTGTATTCCCTCACTCCCTCGTTTATCTTCCCTTCCACCTAGGGTATAAAATGCAAGTTTCCAGCAAGAAGGGAATCCCACAATGCAATGCTCCACATAGAAAAAGTGGGCGATCACCACAGAACTATGTGGCGGTCACATTTCAACTCTATTGTGTCGCATTTCCGAAATGTTGCGAGGGAGTTTCGGTTCGGCCCAGGGCTGCATTCGGATCCAATTTAACACACTCCCTTCCATAACATTAACATTAGTTATTTGCCAGACGCTTTTATCCAAAGCGACGTACAATAAGTGCATATTAAAGGTCATTGACACAACTACAAAGCAAAACCGATTAAGCAAATCCTTCCCTCGCCGTCTTCCCTCGAGGGAGCTATCTTGTGATGCAATTTGCTACGTGCAGCAAGCAAACTTAAAAGGTGCTGTGCAAGGAAGGATTGACAAGAAACAAACAAAAACGGAACCGAACCACCCTCGCAACATTTTGGAAATGCAAAACCAGAGTTGAAATGTGACCGCCATAGTTCTGTGGTGGCCGCCCACTTTTTCCATGTGGAGCATTGCATTGTGGGATTCCCTTCTTGCTGGAAGCCTGCATTTTATACCCTAGGTGGAAGGGAGGATAAACGAGGGAGCGAGAAAATATACTGTAATTACTCCCTACCCTTTCTTAAATTGGATCCGAATCACACTTTGTGTGGCCGCCATATTTCATCCTGGCATTTTGGGGATTCCCCCCCTGAAGCAAGGGAAGGGAACGACAGGAAGAAAGAATACATTTCGGATCCGAATGCAGCCCAGGAATAAGCAGGTTAGATAATGGATCGATGGTGATGATCATCATCATCTGGAGGCGGCCACCAACTTCACAAAGCAGACCTTGAATTTCCAAACTATGCACATTTTCATGTCATATTGGCCCAAACTTCATGTGACAATTTGTCTTCTTTTCCAAAGTTCTGTCAAGCATGTGAACAAAGTTCCTCCCATGGAATCTAGTAACAAGGCAATCATGTTGTCCACCTTTTTATTTTAGCCTATGTATTCATTTCAGTTGGACAGAGTACACGTGATCATAATAGGCAGTAATACTCAACACTGAATGGATACACAAACAACCTCAAATGTGACTGATCTTCTGCTACCCAGAAACAGTGTCAATTGGGTCCAACAGGGCAGCCGCTAATCTTGTACCTCATACAAAAGACCAGTGGCAGCACTGCAGTAACTACCATAGACGCCATGTGGTAGGATATCTATGGTATTACCCTGCTATTGTGGATTATATTACTGATGTTTCTGATCAAGAACAGTTAAACCACATAAAACAGCACTTTTATCAATTCAATAATAAACGAGACAGAGTTTGAGTTTTTCCAGTACGAAATAAAATGCCTATATATATTTTTTGTAATTCTTTTAAAAGGAAAAAAGTGCACTGAACCAGTCCTGTGCGTCCAATAATAAATGGAGTGTACATTAACAGTAAACTTTATTTAGATCCGTCAGCGATTCCTATTGGTCAGAGAAACTCCGGCAGAGGCCACCAATCGCCGCCCGTGTTTGCTCTGTAGATAAAAACCGGTCTGAAGTCGCTACAGAGGAAGATGACAGAGAAAGACATAGGTTTGGCTCCTTTGTTATCTCTGTCAGGAGAGTTAAAGCTTTCATGGCATACAGACACCTTTTGAGGACACAGCATGTCCGCTGGGTCACCGTGAGATTCCCCGGTGACAGACAGACCAGGGCCTGCTGTGTCACCGTGAGATTCCCCAGTGACAGACAGACCACGGTCCACTGGGTCACCGTGAGATCCCCGGTGACAGACAGACCAGGGCCTGCTGGGTCACCGTGAGATTCCCCGGTTACAGACAGACCACGGTCCACTGGGTCACCGTGAGATTCCCCGGTGACAGACAGACCAGGGTCCGCTGGGTCAGCGTGAGATTCCCTGGTGATAAATTGGGGCCTGCTGGGTCAGTGAGAGACGCCTTGGTGATAAACTGGAGCCTGCTGGGTCAGTGAGAAGAGATGACCCGGTGATAGACCGGGCCTATGATTCAGGTGGTGAAGAGGGGACAAGTAGCACAATTGGTACTTTTTGAGTATAGGCACATACACACGTTCTCACAAATGATGCACACACTCTGATACATAATTTTACCCCAGCCACAACAGTATGCACACAGACAGACAACACACAATCGCCTTCTCCCTCACAAACTCAAAACACAACTTGCACACATGCACACTCACACAAACTTCTCCAACATATATCCACGGCGAATGCGCTCCATTTCCTCTCATCCTCACAGATAATTTCTCTCTCACATCTTTGAACGCGCGCGCGCGCGCGCACACACACACACACACACACACATAATTTCATAATTTCATCCCACAGTTGGGAGTGCACACAAATGCACATGAGCTATATTTCTCACGCTCACACAAATGCCCGTACCCCCTCCGTTCGGGTGATCAGCAGGGCCACACCCCCGTCCCCTTCCTGCCCTCGCTGATCACCCGGGGGGCGCTGCTCGTTTCGTCTTCCCTGAAAGAGTGCTTCGTCCTCCTCGTCTCCCTCGGCGTCGAGCCAAGCAGCTGTTTCCTCCCGCGACAGGAAGCACTTCGCAGTCAGTGTTTATATTTGTACAGAGATACAGAAAAGGGCAGTTTCCGCCTCCACCGCTCGTCCCAGCCCCCGTCGTCATCGCCACTGTCCCACAGCGCAGAGGTATAGACAGCCCCACCTCCTCCTCTCTCCTCCACTCCTCCCTCCCTCCCTCCCTCCTCTCCTCCGGCAGCAGTGGTGAGACAACGCCGGTGCGGTTCTGCGGTCCCGGTCGTCCCCTGGCCTGTCTCCTGCAAAGGGGTCCGTTTCTCCAGGGCATCCTACCGACCCTTGTTCTTTTTAGAATTAGCCTACGGGAGGGGGGAGGGGGAGAGAGAGACAAATTAATCATTCAGTTTAACATAGCAACGAATCTCACACACAAATGATCAGGCTATTGGCCCCACCTTATCGAGCCCATCAAGGTCGTTACAGAGTTTTAAGCGTTTATTTCCACAGCAGAACAGAGGTCCCGTTGATGTGTGTAAAATGTGTTAAAATCAGCTTTGTTTGTTCTGTTTGAGCCTTCAGGGTTACTGTTGTATGGGCTTCTGTAATGAGCTCTAATTGGGTGTGGGCCCAGGAGCAGGCCTGCTGGCCGATTTTAATGTGCTCAGGTCCTGGGACAGGAGGGCAGTCAGTGCACCAGCTGTGTGTGTGCCTTTACTCCTGTACTGAGCCCCGGAACTACTGCAGGACCCAAACACGCACACATGCACACATGCACGCACATACAAATACATAAACACGCACGCGTAGGCTCGCACACACAAAAACTGTAAATACATAAACACACAAACATAAATACATAAAAACACACATACTAACTTGCGCACACACAGGTGCACTCAAGCACACACACTCAGACCCACACACACACACATGTGCACACTTCATTCTCTTTAATCTATGGCTGCAAGAACAACCGCCCCCCTTTGTAACAACTTTCCCAGAAGTCTCCAGCAGGTGCTTATCCCATCAGAAGCTCCCAGTAAACATCACCGGGCCCAGACTGAGCCTCACACCGGCTGGGTATGTAATCCACTGGTCTTAAACTGTCAGTCGCAATTTTAACAAAATACAAGTTGTCTGTCCTCAGTCACGGACATAAAAGTAAAATGTTGTGTTAAAGTAAAATCTCTAAATCTTATGTGAGGGCTAAAACGTGGCCAAACCAAGTGAGCCACTTTTATATGGCCACCTGGAGGTTGTCACAGTTTAAGGTGTTGGCACTTTTATCCAACAAACAACAGACTGCAATGCAGCACTACTTAAAACACTCATATAAGGAATTATCTGAACCTTGAAGTCATATTCTCATGTAAAATAAAGTACAATATTATGATTATTGTAATAAATTATAATTGTAATAACAACATTATTGGGGACATATAAAGCAGGCTTTTTAAAACCATGTATATTTTGTCTGAATGTCTGAAATATGTTATTTATGAAATTTGGAAATATAAACTAAATATTCTTAAAAAGGAGATTGTTTATGAGATTTTTGAGTTTTCTGGTTGGATGGTTTGGATCCAGTAGATCAGTGCAATATATTTAACTATCTTTATTCTTCAAGCCATATTTTTCGATTGCACTACTTCTTCAAATAGCCTCCTAGAATGGGCCCCTTTAAAATAATGTAAAACAGATCCATGCATTAGCACCTTTCTGCCTAGTTTGAACGCATTACGTGATAGTTATCCATGCTCATAACTTATGTCTGCATGTGTGCGTGTGCATATGTGTATGCGCATTAGTTTGTATATATATGTAGGTATATGTGTCTGTTTGTGGACATTTTGCATATATGTGAATATGTATGTATGGGCGAGTGTGTGTGTGTGTGTGTGTGTGTGTGTGTGAGAGAGAGAGAGAGAGAGAGAGAGAGAGAGTGTGTGTGTGTGTGTGTGTGTGTGTGTGTGTGTGTGTGTGTGTGTGTGTGTGTGTGTGTGTGTGTGTGTGTGTGTGTGTGTGTGTGTGTGTGTGAGAGAGTGTGTGTGTGTGTGTGTGTGTGTGTGTGTGTGTGTGAGAGAGAGAGAGAGAGAGCGTGAGAGAGACTGCGCGCACCTTGCTGCTCAGTTTGAGCGTGTCGATCTCCTCGCGCTGTTTGCTCAGAGTCTCGTTCATGCTGCACAGGTGGTCGCTCATCATGCTCAGCTGGTCTTCGTAGCTCCTCTTGGTCGTGGTGAGCTCATCCTGCCAGGGAAGAGGAGCAGAGTCACGGGGAGGAGGAGCAGAGTCACGGGGAGGAGGAGGAGCAGAGTCACGGGGAGGAGGAGGAGCAGAGTCAAAGGGAGGAGGAGGAGCAGAGTCACGGGGAGGAGGAGGAGCAGAGTCACAGGGAAGAGGAGGAGCAGAGTCACAGGGGAGGAGGAGGAGCAGAGTCAAAGGGGAGGAGGAGGAGCAGAGTCACGGGGAGGAGGAGGAGCAGAGTCACAGGGAGGAGGAGGAGCAGAGTCAAAGGGGAGGAGGAGGAGCAGAGTCACGGGGAGGAGGAGGAGCAGAGTCACGGGGAGGAGGAGGAGCAGAGTCACGGGGAGGAGGAGGAGCAGAGTCACAGGGAGGAGGAGGAGCAGAGTCACAGAGAGGAGGAGGAGCAGAGTCACGGGGAGGAGGAGGAGCAGAGTCACGGGGAGGAGGAGGAGCAGTCACGGGGAGGAGGAGGAGCAGAGTCACAGGGAGGAGGAGGAGCAGAGTCACAGGGAAGAGGAGGAGCAGAGTCACAGAGAGGAGGAGGAGCAGAGTCACGGAGAGGAGGAGAAGCAGAGTCACAGGGAGGAGGAGACTGTATACAGGACACTGCATAACCATGGCCACTATGGAAAGAGCCTCCTGCTACCCAATACCTGCAGGCGTGAGATATTCTGATTGGCCACTTTCACATCTTCTGTCAGAGTTTCCCGGGATTTCTCCGCCAGGGCCAGGCGTTTGGCCAGAGCTCGGCACTGTGGGAAGCAAAGGCAAAACAAAAAGACATTTAAAAAAATGACCTTGCAAACAACATCAAACTCAAACAAACACACTCAGGAATAAGACCTCTGTACTCCAGCCATGCCCTCTATGACTCATACAGCCTGCGGTGCGCACAACCCTGCTGATCTCAGATCAGTTCAGCTGTAACATCCAGGGCAGAGTGGCTACAGCTGGCTATGAGAGATTAAACATGTGGCCAGCACAGCATCGGTGTCGTTACTGTGCTTTTCCTGTCAGGCAACGAGTGACCTCTCTCACACTCACTCACTCACTCACTCACTCACTCACACACTCACACACACTCACACACACACTCACACTCACACTCACACACACACACACACACACACACGCGAGGATATGATGGAGACAATGAGAGGAAAAGAGGAAGGAACACAGGAGGAAAGAGGAGAAGTGGAAGAGGACACGAGGTTGTGAGTCTACTGAGGATAACCAATGGTGGGGATCATTACGGCTTCAGCGCCAAATTAAACCATATGCTGCTCACTACTATGGAATCTCCAAATACTGTGAGACACACTCCTATAAATCCAGTCCAGTTCTTCTTCTACAGGGTCAGCCAGGTAACAGTGTGGGTGTGTGAGAGAGTGTGAGAGAGGGACATACAGAGAGGGAGAAACAGAGAGAGAGGTACTACTCTGCAGGAAAAGCCAGAGGGAGGGGAAGCCAAGATAAAGGAGTGAAAAGGAAGCTTGAGTGGAAAAAAGAGGGATGTGGAAACGGAAGGGAGATACGAGTGTAAAACATTAATAACAGAAATAGCATAAAGAATGAGTGGAAATCGCTGTTTGCACACCTGTACATGTATGTATGTGTGTGTGAGAGAGAGTGTGTATGTATGTGTGTCTGTGTGTGCGCGTCACAGCGCACACCTCTGCGTAGAAGTGCACAGCCTTGCTGTCAGAGACTTGTAGCTGCGTGGTCAGCTCCCCAACCCTCGCCATATAGTGGGTCTTTATCAGCTCCTCCCTCGACTGCTCATCCGTCACCTGTGCAGAGGGGAATTCTGGGTAATCGCCACGCTGAGAGTCTGGCTTGTGGACAGTTAAGTACAGTGTAATGTTCAGTTAAGTACAGTGTAAGATGGGGGACATTGCCCTTCTGGATTTCAGAAGGGTAATGTTTAAAGCAACTCCGACACTTGCAGTACGTTACAATTCCACCAGGCAAAAAAAGTAAAATGAAGAGGAGAATTTTGCTCGTGCCGTAGTTTTACTGGCTAGATTTGACCCTTGACGCGGTCATGGCGGAAGAGTGATAAAATGGACAAAGACTGGGTTAAAGTCATTTAGAAGAACAGTAGGAGTACTCACGACTTCACTGCTGGGAGTCACTATCAACATGCCGACCTGCGTCAGAGGAGAGAAAAACACGCTTACAGCCGAGCCTCACAGAGACTCAAAGGTTCATCAGAAAGCCCTTATTAACTGTTAAAACTAACCGCGAAAAGCCAGCAACAGACAAAGGCCATGAAACATGAACCGACCACGTGTCGACCGCTGGATGTAAATGAGAGCGGAGGACCCGTTTACCCGGAGCCTTCGGGCCTTAACGAGGTCAGGGTTAATCGTGCGCCCCATTAACTCCCTCTGTGACTGCATACAGGCCACGAGTGCACTCTGGGAATAAAACACGCGGAATAAGGAGGGCGCACACGGACTCACAGAATAAACTAATATATCAACAATTAAAATGGGCTGAACACAAAAGCTAGTTGATAGCCGCCACTTTAACGCGTCTGACGAGCGGACTTTATGAGGCGGACTCCGGCTCTTTGTCTGCAACGAGGGAGAGGAGAGAGATGTGTACTTTGTTCACAGCAGAATGCCTTCACACAGCGCATAAGGGCTCTCTTGTCAGCCGGGTCTATTATATAAGCAGCACAGTGGGCCCAGTTAAAATGGAAGAAAAACAGGCGCTTTAAAGTGATTAGAGCCAAACCGTGTATTTATACACAACGGGGAAAGATGGTGCGCTGGTAAGCCGGCAGCCATGGGTATTCAAGTGCCTGTGAGTATGTACAACACCAACAGTGAATCCATGTCCGTTCAATTTAATCTGTACTGGTGACTATAGGAGACTGTAGATCTATACCACTGAATGTTGGCGTTCAGGTCGGTCCTGGTGAATATTAGAGGTCTCCATTTGTAATAGTTACATATACTTGCGTGCCTGTCAGTGCAGGTGAATACGGGTCTTTAGGATACATGGGTCTTTAGTTATCTTTCTGTACAGTTGGAGACAGGCCGCTGGTTGCCTGCATGTACAGGTGTACATTTGCCTTTAGGTGCCTGTATGTACAGGTGTACATAGTGTGTTTCTATAGAGGTGTATATAAGCCTTTAGGTGCCTGTATGTACAGGTGTACATAGTGTGTTTCTATAGAGGTGTATATAATAGGGGCGAGTCAGAATATTCGATTATTCGTTCAAGATGGCAAGAATCAAATTTTGGAGAGGGGGGGGGGGGGCACCTTTGTGTAGGTAGTTTTCACTCAAAAAATAAGTCATATTTTATTTCTTGTGAAATGTATTTTGGGGATGAATAAATACATACAATTCATATTTCATAAATAAATATAAAAATAAAAGTTTGCACACTAGACTGTGTAGACCACAGGTGCTGGAGATACACAAAAGCTAAGTGTGAAAAACTGGGTGCGTCCCAATGTTCTTCACTCCCCACCTCCCTTCCTCCACTCCCCCACAACCACTCCTCTCCTACCCGGAAGTATGCAAAACTGTCTGAACATTTCGAGTACAAGTATTTGCTGGCACAGTATACAATGTATTTAATATGTAACCATTAATACGTAATTAAGATATAATCAGCAACATCAAATTAAAACACAAAGATCAGTTTCCGGAGAACGGAGGGGAGGAGGTGGTAGTGGAGGAAAGGAGGGTGCATTTTTTGAGTATTGGGATGCACCCACAGGGTTGCGGAGTTTATTGTTTCATAAATACAAATCACTGAACAGAAACATTATGCACTACAGTTCGTGGTTCCGTCAAACTATTAGTGAGAAACACGATAGCGACTACTTCTCGCTGGGGACGCATTAGCCTTTCCTAGGTAGCCACTAAGCCAGCAAAAATGTCCGTATCAAAAAAAGCTAGAAAAAGCTCAGCCTGGGACCAATTTAAAACAATCGGGGACAATCAAGTGCAGTGCAATATTTGTGATATTAAATTGTCCTACCACGGATCGACCTCGACAATGATGATCTCAAAAACATCCACAACGCAACCATCGTTGAAGAAGCAGAGTCCGGCCCGGTGCAGGCTACGCCTTCTTTCTTGCAAACTCGCAAATATGAACAACCTCGAGCTGAAAAAATATCCGCGAAAATCGCTGGCATGCCAAGGACACTAGATAACAGCAGTGTAACCCTTGCAAAGGGCAGGTGCATAAACAAGTACTGAAAACAGGGGAAACAGCCGTTATTTTGTTGTGGCTATCCTATTTCATGTGCTTTGGCGTGTTTTGATGATAGCTTAGATGTGTATTTTGAAATTTAGTTCTTTTTTAATTTCATATAAATATGTAATTTTCTTGATCTACGTATTTTATATTATAGAATTGTTACTCGTAAATTGTTTCAATTTCATTGTTAATAGGCCTACAATAGTGGCTGCAACAACAATATTGTTTCTTATTTGACGCCTTCTCCATTCAGAGTGACGTGCGGTCATACACCCCTAGTATATAAGCCTTTAGGTGCATGTATGTACAGGTGAAACAGGTGTTCCTCTCTCACTGACCAGGCTGGTGGTTTGAATAGGCTCCTTCTCTGCCCCTCTCTCCTCCAGCTCCGCCTCCTCCAGCCCGGGCGTGGTAAGGGTGCCCTCCATTGGGAGGGGCTGAGGGGCGGGGCTACCCGCCAGGGCCGCGGAGAGCTGAGCCTCCAGCTCGGCGATACGCCGGTTCTCCTTCTCCAGCCGGACCCGACCCAGCTGGGCTTCCAGCAGCCAATGCTCCTTCTCCTGCTCCAGACGAGCTATCTTCTCCTGACTCTGCTGCACCTAAGAGGTGAAGAGGAAGAGGGGTATCAGGCAAGGGGAGAAAGACAAAAAAGGAAAGGAGGGGACAAAGCAACAGAAAGGGAGGGAGGAGGACAGAGAGAATGGGGGGAGCGAGAGGAAGAGGGGGTACAGATGGACAGAGATGAGCGAGGTAAAAGAGAAAGCGAGAGGAAAAGAGGAAGGTGGAGAGATTAGACAGGAAGAGTTGCTGTACTCCATATTGGACAGTGTGCTACGTCCAACCCCTGTAAAAGAAAAACAGAGGCTGACAGGGAGCAGAGAGCAGAGAGAGAGAGAGAGAGAGAGAGAGAGAGAGGAACAAAGAAAAGGCACCTGCTGTGTGAGGCCCTCTCGGCTCTCTGTGGAGCTGGTTAGGACACGGCGGTTCGACAGAGCTTCAGAGTATGGCACTGACTCCGCCCTCGGCTGCACATCCACGGGGAAAGGACAGACACACGCACAGACAGAGACAAGAAGACACACACCGTGAAACACACGCACGGACACAGACACACAAGCACACGCATGCACAAATAACAAATCATTAGTTAAAGACTAAAATCGGTCATTCAAAGGGTGTCTTGTTTGCTGTCAGCTTCTGTAAGAGCCTTGCGCTGAAAAAGTTAATAAATACATGAAAATAACCCAGGGAACGTGGTTTGGTTGGACATTCCAAATAACAACCAATCAATGCCACTCACCTGGATGGTTTAAATAGGCTTATTACAGGCAACCAGACACTTTTTATACTTTATCACAGAAGAAGCTATTGAGAAGGGCATGCATTACCCACACGTCCATTAAACACACTCAGCCAGTTAATCAGTAGACTCTTTACATGTCTTAGCCTCGCAGGCTTAAGACCCTGCTAATTAGTGTTGATTAACTCGGTTTGTTGTGACATCTCATTTAGAATGAGGAACAGACGGGCAGGTGGTGGGCGTGACCAGCGAACACTCACCTTCCTGATAGACAGCAGGTAGGCGGCCGCCTGCTTCTTGTTACCCAGCATGCTCTCTGTCTGCAGGGGATTGAGGGTGCCCGTGCCCCCCCTCGGCCCGTACCCCGTCGACGACGCGAAGAAGTCCAGATTATTGCTGAAGAACGTGGCAATCTGCATCAAGGATGACACACCAGGGCACCAACCAATGGACGTTAAGAATGCCAGCGCACGTGTCACAAGGCGTCCTATCACAAAGCGTTACCTTAATCTTCACTTTGCCGGTCTATCCTGTTGGCATTGACCTGATTGGTTGTGTAGAGGTCTTTTAAATGTGTAATTGTGTCTAGTGAGGACCCCGTCTATAGCCCACGGCTGTACTAGAGACGAGAAAAGAACACAACAGGACTGCAACCTGTTTTCCAGTTTGTAAAGGCTATTAAACCTCTTGCCCGAGGGGCCAACCTTTCCTGAAATGTCATTTGTCACATCGTTTTATCACTTTCCCCTTAAAGACCCTCCATTCATGGCTGTCGCCATACAGAAAAAACAAGTGCCGCAGCCATTCCAGCGTTTACTTTTCAGGCAAACTGGACTGAATTTTTGCTGAATTATGAGACTGAAAATCTAGCTGTAATTTGGATTTCTCCCACAGAATTATGTTAACTAAATTTTTTTTTAAATTATTTTATTATTATTATATGCACGTTACATTTCAGTTAAAATAGAAAGATTAACTCATTCCTGCGCAGAGAAAGGCACATTTGTGCTTCCTGAGTAATTCGTTTTTTGTGCCAAAGCAGCCATGTCATCTGTTGTTTGGCCTTTTCCAGATGAGCGAAATGACCGGCGCTGGCTTTCATTTTAGCTGTGCACTGCCACTCTGCCAGATAAAGCCACATCGTGTTGGGATTGTGAAATGAACCTGGCAGCTCGGGTACAGAGTCTCAGTCATTTAGGGACAGAAAAGTCCATCCATCATCCTGTCACCTCGTCTCCCAGTGGCCCTGAGTGACACAACTGAGAGACTGCTATTCTGCTCTATGATGCACGCACGCACGCTCGCACGCTCGCACGCACGCACGCACGCACGCACGCACACGCACGCACGCACGCACGCACGCACATGCGCACACACACAACCATTTAGAAGCCTGCCCCTAACGGGTAGCGCTGGCTCTAACAGAAAGCTGCTGATTCACATAATTACACCCCTCAACGCCCCCATGAGCAACATGAGTCAAATACCCAGCAACATACTCCTCCAGCTACTCAGTTAAGTCCTACAGCCACCCTGTTCCTCACAGTCCCTAATGACCACTGCTGCCATGGGCTGTCAGTCACTGACTGGCATGAGCTGCCAGAACAAATCTGCTCTCCTCAGCACAACTCTGTGATTGGTTCAGTACAGCCTACAGTGGCTGATTACACAGGGTAGCTCCGCCCATAAGAGGATGATGCAGCCTCAGTTTCCCGGTTCGCGGGCTTACCTTCCCAGCACAGCTGGTGAGGGACACCAGAGAGGACAGAAGGCACTCATTGGTCGTGCTCAGCTTCTGGGTGACAGTGGGCAGCTCCTGCTCCAGGGTCACTTTAACGCTGTAGTGTTTGGAGAGCTCTGAAGGAGAGAGAGAGGGAAAGTGTGAGAAAACAGGAGAGGGGGAGTGAGCAGGAGTGAGAGAGAGAAGATGGGGAGTGAGCAGGAGTGAGAGCGAGAAGAGAGGGAGTGAGCAGGATTGGGAGTGTGAGCGAGAGAAAAGAAACGTGGGAAGAAATAACAAGACAGAGCTTGTCACCGTGTAGGCTACTCAGTCAATTCAGTCTTCTAGCAGGAGAGCGTGAAAGAATAAGAACTTTTCAGATGTTGCTTTGTTGTTGTTATTGTTATGTTTCATGTTTATTATGTTACACAAACAATACGCTTTGGCAATATGCATGTTAAAATATGTCATGCCAATAAAGCAAATTGAATTGAGAGAGAGAGAAAGAAAAAAAGAAAAGCCAAAATTCAGTTTCATCTTAATGAAAAACAAAGTCGTGCCACATCCAAACCAAACCCCAGTGAGCACATCATCCAGCTGGCCCACAATCTGGATCACAGACTCCGTGACAGCCACACCACAGCCCAGCCAGTCATTCCTTACAGACTTCTGCAGTCTGACTGGCTGATTGGTCAGATACTGATTAGTCAGTTGACAGCCATCTAGGTGTCTTCATACAGTAGTCATGGCCACTCAACTGGATGATAACGCCTGTGATTGGATGGGTTGACTTGGGTTTTTCTGGGAGCCCCGTTTCCTAGTTTTGGCTAAATCAGGTTTGCGAACAGTAGGTGCATCTTTAGGGTAAATCTGTGTTTACTGTGTTTATACAGTGTTTACCATTTCGATAACAACGTCACAGGAATTTTGTCACAGAAAAAAAAGCAGCTGATTTCACAGAACAGTGACCTGAGGGGGTCGGGGGAGGGGCTCTCCCCGTGAGAGCCGGCACAGTTCCCATGAACCCATCCCCTCCTGGACCCCAGGGGGTCTTACACTACACAGCACGGATGCTGTCACCGTGCCAGGCCAGGCACACTGCAAGCCCATTCCATGCCAACTGTGCCAGCTGAGCCAACTGGCTACACTTACGTTACACTCACAATGGAGTCTTTACTTGCCTCCCACAACACAGTGCGCCAAATACCATTACACTGAGGGCACTACTACATACCTGGAGACAGGTGAAACTAAACTCTCGATAAATTCAACACAGATTATTTTAAACCTACAACTTTTTAATGCTATTGACATTAGGATAAAGAGATTGGCTAAGACCGTCCCATCCTATAGGATGGAAAGTTTTGGTGATGTAACTGTCATTAGTATGGGGAGACCAGGGCCATGTTACAGTGGGAAACAGTGTGCTGTGATTGGTTGTGAAATGTTGCTTTACTCTGGAACATGGACTGGGATTGGCTACAGCGCTTGGCTCGCTCTGCTGTGATTGGTTGGCCCACCTCTCATGGCGTCTTGCAGGCCGTGCAGACAGGCAGCCAGCTGGGTGAAGACGGCTGTGGAGCTGCTCTGGGACAGGGCATCTGGTCGAACACCTGCAGGCAAACGTCAAACGCGTTACCACCACCGCCAAATCTGCAGAAAACAAACTATTACAGCTACTAACAAACATACAATCAAATACAATGCTGAAGCCCCAACTTTGCAGACACATCGGCGAGTCGCTGGTGCAGTTCGTAGGTCAGCTGACTCTCGAACTGTATACGAGTCCCCCCCGAGCGGTCGGGGGTTCGACCACCCGCCATAGCACCTTCTGAACTGTGATCCCTTCTCCATTTACCCTCTTTACTTTCTCTGTCTGATTTACACAAAAATACCAAAAGATGGTGGACTGTATGCTGTTCTTTAAAAAAAACTAATTCCCAGACATATTCACATATGACTGGCTCAAATCTACAGATACAGCCAAATAAGCTATGCCCCCCCCCCCCCCCCACTACATAAAGAAACAGCCAAATGCATCAAGGCAATGTAGATCCTATCAAATATTCGACTACCTCACCGCCTCGTCTTCCGTTCTCAATGTACAGCTTGTGCCTTACGCGCAGTAAATCCAACACCGGGTTTAAAACGGACGCCGCCGCGGCACAATTCACAGGAAAATCGAATTTACTCTCAGTTAAAATTCCATCCCATTTTTATTGTGCTTTTATCACCTCGGTGGAAAAAACGGCTGCCCATAAATTTCCACGTGCGAATAAAGCTGACGCTGCAGAAGCTTTTCATAAACACAACACGCCATCCCAACCCGACCGCCAAAACCGCGCGCTCTTCTGCACGCGTCAGCTCGCCGTTTTACAGCTACCTTCACTTACCGGACAGTTACAGTAACTCACCACCTACTGGAGTGAGCATAATGTAGAAATCATGACCTAGTGGTAAGTATGACTCAAATTTGTTAAGCAAGCAAACTTTTTTTGTTTTGTTTTACATCTAAAGTCGAAGATAAAAAAAAATGGTGATCCTAGCACTTGGTAAGCAGCTTAAAGTTTAAACTACTTACCTTAGTATTCTATTATGTTATATAAAGGTTAGTTTTCTTTGGTTGTATTTGGGCAACATCACTGATGTTGCTTCGAGTTTGATTAATACAATCTTAATGTTAATTATTTCAGAAAGTTTCCACATATTTCTCCAGAATTGCCATTTAAATTCCACTCCAGTGGCAATCAGTCACTCAGATAGAGTCAGTCACTCTCCCTTACATGTACAGGCTTATCTATTCCATACTCCCACGATTCCTATATCTGTTCTATTCCTCTTTCATCCGACCACACTCCTCTCTCCTTCTCTCTCTTCCTCTCCCATGCCCTGGTAGATAAAGAACAGCATTTGGCATATCGGCCACAGCGTATACTGTGCAAACATGCAAACAGGGAGCACTGGGAGGGGCTGTGATAGATCAGATCAGCGCTGTTCACAGACCTCGATCCCATTGCAAACTGTCACAACTTACTATCTCCTCTTCATTAGGTGAGTTTGCTATGCTAACAGTAAAGCTGATCCAAGCACCACTTGCTGAAACAATATGATGACTACAAATAATAGTAACAACAATACTATAACTTGCCTTACTTCACAGCGATTTTCAAAGTGAATGTTTTATTCAAAGGAATTTTAAAAAATGCTTTTGTTCAGTAATGCTGCAGCATTTTCTGAAATACGCACGTGCGCACGGACTCATTCAGTATTGGGTCTGCGACACGGTTATGCCCCCTAGTGGAACTAAGCGGCAGTGCCCTAGTTGGCGTTCAGCAAGCATAAATCGCTCTGATGGGCATCAATTCAGCAGATCAGGGGTTAAAGGTCACTCACTGGGCAGGGCCAGAAGGGTGATGTAGTTCTGCAGCTTCTCGAAGACGGACGTCATCCTCCTCATGTCGCTCTGCAGCTCTCTGTTCTTGGAGGTGAGTGCGGAGGTGCAGAGAGAGGCCTCGTTCTCCTCCTCCAGGCTGTAGGAGAGAGACAGAGAGGAGGTGAGGCACACAAGTACACGCACACAAACTCTACACACAGAATAGATAGCTCCAGGAAGTAACCCCAACATTTTTAAAAGGGATTCAAATTGAGAAAATCTAAACTGAGCAATGATAGATGAGCAAAATGATCAATTCAATTTACATTTAAGACACTTATGCACAGCGACATACACAGCTTACATTCTTTACATGAAATCAATTTATACAGCTGGATATTTAACGGGATAGTTCACCCATTTTGAAAAATGTTATATTGTTTTACTTATCCCTGAAATAGTATGTAAGGCTGTAGTGAGGCCGTCCTGGTCTCAGCGTTGTAGCTAAAATTGGCTGAACCTGAATTGGAACAATCAATGCAAAAAATTATGGATTGAATTGCCTCCTGGCTAACTTTTGTTTAAATAACTGCCTCAATCCACTCAAATGAGGTTTAACAACAGCTTTACAAGTGTCATTGCTGGAAACGAAAATGCATATATGATTACCGAGTGCACAAAGACAACATTTTTGCTCAAATTACTGTATAAAATTTAAGTTTCAGCCTTTAGATTTAAGTTACAAACATCCGGTGAGAAAGCCGGTAACTTTTAGTATCACACCGTGCGTCGTGGCAAGCTGCTTCTTGTTTTCTTCTTCTATGGTAAGCTTGTTGTGTTTATAAAGTGAAACGCGCCCCTTCCACGCAGATCCTAGGAACAGCACACTGCTGCACAAAGTAGGTCACTGTTGTTTTGGACAACTGGCAACTTTTCCATACGCTATTTCAGCATGTAAAATGTATACTTAATACCATCTAACTACCATTTTTGTTTATTTATCAATTTCAGTGGATTTAGGCGGTTGTTTAAACAAAAGTTAGCCGGGGGGCAATTAAATCCAATGGCAAGATGCTAGTTGTTAGCATTGTTCCAATTCAGGTTTAGCCAATTTTAGCTACAATGGTGAGACCACGACAGCATCACTACAGCCTTACATACTATTTCGGGGGTAGGTAAAACAATAACAGATTTTTCAAAATGGGTGAACTATTCCTTTAAAGAAGCATTTCAGGCTAGGTATGTTGCTCTATAGTACGTGCCGCACATGGGAATCAAACCTAAAACCAGAGTTGTAATCCCGATTCCCACTGTTATGCTGCACTACTGGCCCGACCCTCCAGCAAACAGATGACAGATGAGAGGACACAAATAGAGAGGTTTATGTGCTGCAGACGGACCTTTTGAGCTGGTAGGGCAGAATCTTCTGCAGGAAGCAGGTGTAAGATGTGAAGTGATCAGAGAAATCCTTGAGCTTCCCCACCGTTTCCTTAGAAGGAAAGGGAGCATTCAGGAATACTGAACAAGAGCATTACTCAAGAGCATTCCGGAATACCGAACAAGAATATTAACCAGCATTCCAGAATACTGAACAGAAGCATTACCCAGAAGCATTCCAGAATACTGAACAGAAGCATTACCCAGAAGCATTCAGGAATACTGAACAGGAGTATTACCTAGACGCATTCAGGAAAACTGAACAGGAGTAATACCCAGGAGCATTCAGTAATACTGAACAGAAATATTACCCAGGAACTTTTAGGAATATTGAACAGGACTGTTGCCCAGGATCATTCAGGCATACTGAACAGGAGCATTACCCAGAAGCATTCAGGAATACTGAACAGGAGTATTACCCAGAAGCATTCAGAAAAACTGAACAGGAATATTACCCAAACTCACCAACGTAGTGACTGTGTCCTCAGTGATGCTCTGGTGCAGTTGCAGTATGCCATCCTCCAGGGGGCGCACGTATGCCGCGTTCTCATGCAGATACTGGGAGAACTGCAGAGACATCAGAGTCACTAACAGCGGCAGAGGAGAGCAAAACAACACTTCAACATTACACACACTAACGGCATACAGCTTTGGGATTGCCACACCATAGATATTCACACACACTACTACGCTTAATATCTCCCATAAACTGTCTATGGTACGCCAACCTCCACGGAGGAGCACACAGACAGAGACACCCCCATGTGGTTGAAGACTGCTGACCTTCTGGTTGAGGGGAGAAATGGGCTCGATGGAGGAGTCCAGGGGGTAGATGTGAACCCTCTGCTCGGTGTAGCTGTGGAAGTTGAGCAGCGCTGCCACCAGGTCTTGGACGAAGGCCACGGCCTGCCCCGCTACATCCCGCGCTTTCAGCTGCTCAACGGAGGGAGGGAGTGGGAGAGGAGAGCGGAGAGAGGTAAAGAGAGAGCAGGAAGAGAAGGGAGTAAAACAAGAATGAGATGGAAAGGGAAAATAAGGAGAAAGAGGAGAGGGAGAGGCGGGAACATCGTCACCACAGTCAAGATGGCACCACAGTCATCGCACCCCATCGCCGCCATCTCAATATAGTGTCACAAACACTGACAACAAAACAACAATATGGAGGTCACATCTCCAGCTCACCTGGTGTCTCCTGTTGTGTGGAGGGACGTTCAGAGTGTTGTAATCACTGTATTCTGGTAGAAAAAAGAACAAATATAATAATAAATACAGACTTACTATCACTTTATCTCGCTGTAGAGATTGTTACAGCTACAGCTGGTTACAACTACTCTGAGTACTTAAATAACAAATCCCTGTAGACAGGTCTCAGAGCACTGACAACGCTGAACTCTCCTCCCTGATTGGCCCAGTGAGTCTCAAAGCCCGGTGATGTCACCCAGCATTTTCTTCAACGAGGTGTTAAATTAGAATGAGCTTCTACATCCAATGGGCAGGGCAGATATTGACACTCTATGAAAGGTCCTGTGAATGGGTGTGTATCACATGGCTCCCCACTCACTGGTGTCATTGAAGGGCACTTTCTCCAAGATAACGCTACTGCTCTTCTCCAGCTGTCTGCTCAGGTCCGTCTGATACTTCCTCAGCTGCTGCTGACTGCAGAGAGAAAACACTTTCACCAGCCATTCAGGGCCCACGTCACATAACTACTGACCATTCAGTGACCGTTTAACAGACTGACTATTCAAGACCCACCTACCACACACTGACCATTCAGTGATAATTTAACAGATGGACTGTTCGGCGACCGCTTGACAAAGACCGACTGTTCAGGGACCGTTTTACACACAATGACCCTTCAGGGACCGTATCACACAGCTGCCCGATGAGGGAGCACGTCACACACTGGCAGCGACTTACCATTCCTCTGTCCGAAGTCGACACTCTTTCGCCTCCCTCTCTAGAGTCTGTGAATTGACCTGCATGAGAAAGATCAACAAGCTAGCACTCATCAAAAAAATCATCTTCACCAGCAGAATGGCACTTAGCAATGAGTTAGCAACACTCCTGCTCCCTCCACCAAACTTCCTCTCTCTCTCACACAATCGGGCCTCCTGTCTCACTCACCAGCTCTGCCACCTCCCCCAATCTCCTTTGCTCACTCACTTTCTCTCTAATCCTAAAAATAATAAACAACACATGATGACAATCCTAACCTCTTTCCTCATGTCTAGGTAGCCCTCATTGGTCCATAGGCCCTTGCCCTCACTCCTCATCAGTTTGTAGTCAGCGCCGCATTTCGCTCACTTCTACTGTGATGTAATCAGTTTGTAGTCTCCGCCCCTTTCCCCTCACCTCCAGACGGGCCTTGTCGCTCTGCAGTTTCTCGATGGTCTCCATGTACTTGTGCGTGAGGCCGTCCACCACAGCCTGGTGCTGGTCCGAGTCTCGCTCCAGCTCCTCCAGATGGGTCCGGAGCTGGGCTTCCTGGCGTCGGTGCTGCTCGTCCGCCTCAAAGAACTGTGGGACGGAGACAGGAGAGTTTTTACTGCGTGCCGTTGCGCATGGTACCACGCGCTGGTGTTCACGCGCACGGACGCGCACAGACGCGTCGCTACGCACCTGTATGTGCAGTCTCTCGTTCTCCTGGATCTTCTTCTGCAGGTCTTCGTCAAACACTATCTGGGTCTGCAGGCCCTGCTGGGAGGGCGAGTCTCCTCTGTGCTGTAGGAACACAGGAGACGATTGGAAACGACACCCTGGGGCTGATCATGTGAGCAGTGACTCCTGATAAAGACCTGCTTATTCCTGGGCTCCTGAGGAGTGCACCTGGCTAATGTAATTATCGGAAGTGCAGAGAAGTGCCCTGTGGCCTGGATCAAATTAGGAGCATAGCAGCGCAGGCCACAGCCAGTGGACCCGCATGGTAATGCGCTATTGGCTATCGCTTCACCAAGGGAGGGATTCGGTTGGCAAGGCGACCCCGTATCACTGCTCACTAGCGACCCCTCTGGCCGATCAGGGGCATACAACCCGCCCTCATCTGCTCCTTCAGCCGCGCAGGCTGCGGTGGTGCCATCAGTGGACTGCAGCGCGGAAAATAAGCGGTAAAACTGCAGAGACTTGAGTGTCATGACGTGGCACTGTAATGGCAACATGTAGTCCAGCTGTCTGTCGCGTTCGTGTTTGTTGATTTGAATGTATTTTGTTGTGTCTGGCTTTTGTCTTTTTTCATGCGCTGTGTGTCTGTTGTGGTACGGGGAAGCGGGCTAGAGATTGTTCGGGGCACTACTGCTGCTCGTTTTTGTAATATTGATGAATTGTCTTGTCGAGATGGTTTTGTTCGTGGTCGTCACCATGGAGACGCATTCGCAACATAATTCTTGGGAATGTCTGTTGGATCTGCAGCAACAGGGTTTTCCATCGCTCTTCACCGGAGTTGAAGATGCCGGGACTGATCCGGGAGTGCAAGCAATCTCCAAAAGGCAACCAGGGAACAGAGAGGATGGTGCGGCGGAGGAGTGAGGTGACGACTGGGAAGGTTGACGCAGTTCGACAGTGTAACATTAGCCTACAGAGACCGTAACACTGCATGTATAGAGGAAAGTAGTGGAGGCGGATTTTGTGTGTTGGACTGCTTAGTGACACTGGACATCTCGGGACAGCGGGGGCTATTTTTAATCATTAATTCACTTAATTAGTTTGATTAATGCAATGGTTTTATTGAATGTCTTTATTTGATATGTTTGTTTGTGTGTGTCATTGCCACTGTCTATGTCTTTTTTGTTGTTGCTGGGGCTACAACTGAAGTTCCCTAATGGGAAAATAAGCTATTCTATTCTATTCAGACGCCGCACACCGTATTCCACGCCCTCCAGAATTACCGGAGGCCACAGGGAGGGTCCACAAGTGCGACCGGGCATCGTTTGACTGAGATGATGTGGGCTAGCGAAATCACACCTGTCACGCTGAGCATACGTCAGCCGTCAGACTTATTACTGGCAATTAAAACACAAGATCCTGTTACAATGTGTGGGAGAGGAAAAGTCCCTGGCTTAAATGCTTCTCTTTCCTACATTTTTATTTCAGTAAGGCAGAAAATGAAACCCATAGAAAAAACAGGGATCGGGATGGATGCACCGTAATGTACAGCACAGCCCTCGACACCAAATCTGCAGCTCTGGAGTGCTTCTGAGCACAGGTCCGTGCCCCCAAACCCCCAACCCCCATGCAAATGTGACTATCTGCAGCTCTGGAGTGCTTCTGGGCACAGGTCCGTACCCCCAAACCCCCAACCCCCACGCCCATGTGACTTTCTGCAGCTCTGGAGTGCTTCTGGGCACAGATCCGTGCCCCCCAAACCCCCAAACCCCCAAACCCCCAACGCCCATGTGACTTTCTGCAGCACACCAGTGCATTACAACATCTTTTCATAATCACTGTGGTATCTATATTTGTACCTTTTTAAAAATAATAATTCTTACTACTACTACATTTCTATTCATATTTAAAAACCGTGCACTTCCCACCCCTGACCGTTTTTATCTGTAAATAAGGGCTCAGTTGAAAAGACCTACATTCATTTTTAGGCATAAAGTGAACAAAAGCAGTGATGTGTATTTATATACACAGTTCTTCAGCTGCCCTTTGTAGATATTTATGCCAGAGAAGAAAACAGTTCATTTTATAATTAACTGAGTACTATGTGAGTTCATTAAATTGACTAACGATGCTACTGATTTATGTTAGAGTAATCAAATATCTGATCAATGCCCCCTGCCCCGGCCCCACACCCCTACACCCATAACATTTCCCATCACTCCTCCTACACCAGTGGGCGATTCCATTCCTGCAGAGCCGGTGTATACGCAGGTTTTCATTTTCACCAATTACACAGGCCAAATGAGCCAATTAGCTGAATACTCTTATGCTGGTTTAAACATAGATTAAGCTACAATAAAATGCTTCACTTCGCTTCACATCCTCTACTCTTCCTCTCCTCTCCTCTCCCCTCTCCTCCTCTCCCCTCTCCTCCTCTCCCCTCTCCTCCTCTCCCCTCTCCTCCTCTCTCCTCTCCTCTCCCCTCCCCTCCCCAGCCCTCGCTACCTTGCTCTTCTTCCCCTTAGCCTCGCTGGCAGCCAGCTCCTCCTGCAGAAGCTCCACCCTCTTAGTCAGCTGCTGGTTGCGGAAGCTGAGACTGTCCATCTCCTGCTCCACCTTCCGCAGGCTTTGATCCCTCTGCTTCAGCTGGTCCTGCAGGACAGACGCACACAGACGGGATGGACAGACAGACAGACCCGCTGCCTTGCAGGCTGGCATCATGTTCTTGTACAGGGGCGTTTGCCTTTTCTCCCTCAGCTCAATGGAAAACTTCTTAGCATAATGTTTATATTTCATACATTACATATTCAAAGTGATGGACAAAGGATTCAAATAACCACAACATATAAGTGGGATGTATCTACTACACACCCACCAAATATCTTTTCAAGAAAATGTCAATAGGTATATTAATATACATCTCAAAGTCAGCTAATAAACAATGAAAGTCTAAATCCACGCCCCCAAGCAGAGTGCCATCGACATCATCCAGCCCTACATGTTTGAACCATAGGGTTTGAACCACAGAACTGTTATTATACAGTTCTTAAACGGTTCTGTGGTTTGAACCCGGGGAGGAATTAATGCAATCAACTAAAAGTGAAATACAGTGCGGCTGCTATCAGGAGAGCAATCAAAGTGAGTTAACTTAAACGCTAAGCAGAGTATTGCAACCGTTTGAGCTAACGTTAGTCCACTTAAAGCAAGCTAAATTGCAAGGCGACGTTTCACCAAATGCACCTTCCACACAAAACATTACACAATGGTAGGTTTTATCGAGTTTTTAAATTTATTTATTTAAAGGCCCACTCTTTAATTTTGGTTCCTAATCGAACAAAAATGATGTGCATGGCAACTAAGTACTTCGGTGGTTCATGATTCTCGTATTTTTGTTACTGTAACCAGCCACTGAACAATACGACAAAACCATGTCCAAGACATGGTTTATTTGGCAAAATCTTAGCTATCTATTCTTTTCGATATATTATCTGACGAATGAGCAGTGCACCAAGTAAAAACGACACGTGAGTGATTAGTTAGTTTCCATGATGATGAGTTGTGCCAGGAGCAAGCTAATGTTCCAAGCTAGCACCACAGAGAGGTGGATAAAAAGAAGAGGGATAAAATTGGTATAGGGATAAGAAGAGCGGGAAAAAACACTCTAGCTAACTATTCCAAATCCTGATAACGCGGACAACTATTCTCAAGGGCAAACAAAATTAGTGTTTGGCTCAGACTCAAAAAGGATTTCTTTGTGGGACAGGACAGTTTTATTCACCTAAAACTATGGGAGGAGTTATGTAATGAGATCACGGTATGTATTGGTTGAGGTTTCATGTCTACATCACCATGGACCCGTTTTTCAACTCCACCCTTCTTTTTCAGCATACAGGAATGAAGAGATATGATTGACTGAAATTTAACGAGATTGCAATGGAATTTATTCCTCGCGTTTTCCTTGTCAGTCACTTTAATTTCAGATATAATTTACCTGGGCTACACATCCTTGGTAATATCATAATGAAATGTATGAGTATTGTATGGGACATTTATATTGTAGTAGAAAGATCCATAATATGTGATGCCCATTTAGATGTGCTTCAATGTACTAATGGACAAAGTGACCCAACATTCTCCCCAGGCACAGGGTGGCCATTTTACAGGGGCTGTGAGATTTTGCAAATCCATTTTCTAGAGAACAGGGATGGATGAAAAACAGTTTAATTGATAAGGATAAGTTAATGGATAAGGATGAGCATTGCTCATCCCAGCTTCGGAAAGCTATTACAACAGCACAAAGGTATTAAATATGCATGCTGTGTATATGGGCTGCAGCAGGAAATACAAATAATGTCATATCCTTCCCACCAGTTACCATGATCCTACTTTTTCCCCAATGCAGCAGCCAAAACACAGCAGAAACCTGCTTATTCCCGCATCTAAACTTCAATTTTCATTGAAGAAAATAAATAAATATCAAAACTGCCAACACAATAAGGTAGTGAAGGCGCACGTGAGCCATTCAAGGTTGATGAGAAATGTGACAGTGATGTCATACCTTCAGAGAGGTGGAGCTGGCCTGCTCGTCAACCACCGCCTTCTTCAGCACCTGGTTCTGGGCCCGGAGCTGCTGGGCAAGAGGGTAAACTTAAAACGCTATTCTACACACACACACACACACACACACACACAGAAGAATCCACGCATCAAAGCTGTTGACAGAGGTAGGTAACGAGCAGAAGTTTCTACTTCCTGAAACAGGAATCTTTTATCTGCACATGACCAGGCTCTGTCGTCTGCCACAAAACCCTCCAAAGAAAAGCAGACAGGAAATCAGCCGCGTGGAACACCGTCCTGAGCAAACAGGAAACCTCACCAGCCCACCACCCCCCTCCACCACAGAACTGCAGTCATCTGATCCATCAGCTTTCTGCACGCTAAGCATCTCCTGCAGCTAACAGACACTCACCCGTTCACATGGCACTCAATAATAATTTTCACAAGGTACTAGAGAATGAAGGATGGCAGTATAGATTGCTTTGCCATAGTAAATGAATGACTGGCTGTTAACCTTTGCAGAGGTGTGGGAGGTTTAACTTTATTTGCATAGCTTCTTTCATCCAAAACGCAGCTCAAAGTGCTTTACATGAGACAGAAATAAAAGCAACAAATTATGCAAAGCCGAACTGAATAACACCAACAGCAGGAAATGGGCCTTCACAAATGACAGAACCTCAGAAGAGATCAAGTTTATTCTCCCAAGGTAGCTTCAAAGTCCTGACCCTGTCAGGACTCAGGAAGGATGCATCTTTAATTTTTAATTATGAAGAATAACAAATCATATGCAATTACTAACTGACAAGCTCATATGAAAATACCTTAATGGGTAATGATAAGTTGGCCACATAAGTTGGTAATCAATCACTCAATCAATCAATGTATGGATTTATTGACTAATGGGGTACTTCTGGTGATTTCTTTAGTGTAAAAGGCGTAAAAGGTCAACGAGGGATAAAGCCACCTTTATTAAGGCCTGAAATCACTGCATCTTAGGCTATATGTTCTTTAAGGGTGTCCCTGCATTGGCCAAACATCTAGTCTCATTGGACTTCATAGTATGTCTTGGTTGTTCTCATCTCTTGGTTGACGTCATTGACGTTTTAGGCTTTACCCTAACTTACACAAAATCCCAAAAATGTACTGATAATTTGGCAATGTATGCAAAATATGAAGGCAGTACAAAGCAAATTCACCAATGAATTCACACACACAATGTGTTAGTTTAATTTGAGTTTTAAGTTTGGTTACACTCATCACTAGCTTTGTTTGGTTAGGCAAAATAGCTTGTTATTGCCTCTTTTGGTGGATAATTAAAAAGGTTTGCTAGCTAGCTTATTGCACATGCCTAGGTGACTATGTAAAGAATCACTCTAATCTGCATGAGCCACATATGGGCCAAGCCAAGGGGAGGTTAACATCAGTAATCAAAATTTTAAACATTATAAAATGACTTTCTATCTTGACCAACATTCCAAGGTGTACAGAACAAAAAAAAGTATTGAATTATCTATACTAGAAAAAAATCCATTGGGGTTGACGAACTTGAACAGATGCACTTTCCCCCTGATTCTATCCTATAACAATGGTCTTACTGAGCAAGTATTTTTAATAAAGTATGAATAAATTGCATTTTTATAATTATGATATGAATAGGCATCCCAGAATTTTTTTGACAGGGTATTCAGAAATGTCTCGATTCTCATTTTGGCCTGTCCCTCCGTTACCAAAAAACATTGTTTTTCAATGTTTTTTTACATGAATTTTCTACTTCGAGAGGGGAAACATTCCTAAAAAAAAGCTTATTGGGATGTGTCTTGATGTAGGATAACCAGTTTTGAAAAAAAGTTGGCAGAATTATGATTATGTGTCCCTCCGTTACCATTACCAACTGACTTTAAACCTCGCCCCATAAAAATTGAGCAGCACAAGTGGCTTACCATTTTGCATGTTCATATTTAAGTGGTAATAGTACAATATAAAAGAGAAAGATAACCCTTTTCACCTCAGGAACCGTATGATATGCATGTCTGAAAAAAGTGTAAAAAACAGACGTTAATTTTGCGTCCCTCCGTTACCGCCCTGTTTTTAAAAAACTAAATTTTACCCTCAAGAAGTTGTTTGCCCAAAAACTTTTTTTCCTCAGTTTTTAGTCTAAGGTAGGCTTTCTATAATACCAGCTGTTATTTTACTCAGCCTTGGATAGAACAGGAGTACTAGAGCAAAATACAGCAAAAGTGTCCCTCCATTACCGCTTGGCCTGGCCCATGTGCAAAAATGAAGACTACACATGTGCGCGTGAATGTGACGCTACCATAGTACGAGTGACAGGATCTACTGCACGTGAATGTGACGCTACCATAGTACGAGTGACAGGATCTACTGCACGTGAATGTGACGCTACCATAGTACGAGTGACAGGATCTACTGCAGCTAGTACAATCAACGTCTCTTCTGAACAAATATCCACATCTCAAAGATATCATTAATACAGGCCACACAAACATATTCAATGTAGCTAGCCAGCTAGTGCTAGCTCACTAATAGTAAGTAATGAATCTTAGTGTGGCTAACGTTACCCCCCAGTCTAATCTGGAAACCATCTTCGCTAAAGTATTTTTATAAGGTAAGAACTACATTGTCAAACACTTAAGGTTAGCTCGCTTTTGTATTGAAACCAACACCATTCTGACTGAGTAACAATAACATTAGTTGATCAACCAACATGCAGGTGACATGACGAGTACACTACATAGCTAGCTAAACACTTTCAAATACTTAATGTGCGATTAGCTGGTTCATTTGAAGTAAGCATTAAAAAGTTTCCCAGCCACGAAATAAAAAATAAAACGCATTGATGCTTACCTTCGAGTATTCCTGAGCCAGCTTGCTGTACTTCGCTTGCAAATCTGTAGCCATCGCTTCTATTTGGTCGAACGAATAAATGAGCTAACTAACGTTACGTTAATACTCTTTATTTTTCTGACGCTAGGTAACTAACGTTATGATAACAGAAAAAAATTATGCGGATGGTAACGTTACGTTAGCAACCGACTGGCGTGTAAACAGTGTCCCTGTAAGCAGGATGACTGTTAGCAATAGGCTAGCTAACTTAACTAGCGTTATAGCAGCCGTGTCTGTCGTCAGTGTCCCTGTACACAGGATGACCGTCAGCAATAGGCTAGCTAACTTAACTAACGTTATAGCAGCCGTGTGTGTTGTGTGGACACACAGGATGGCAGCTCATTCATGCACAATTCATTTTGCGAAAACTGATGTTCGCTAACATTACTGTACTGGCTGACTAGCGAACTGGAAAATATAGCAAATATCTTCTATAACGTTAGACATCTAACGTTAGCTAGCTATTAATCTAACGTAGCATTGCAGCTAACATTATTTAGATAAGCGTACAGTATAATACAGTATGATCATGAATAAAATACGCTCTGTCAGAGTTGCAATAACGTTAGCTAATGCAGTGTGTCAAATCGTATGGCACCATCCGAGTTAACTTAACTGACTATAAAGCAGTCTCCGGTTAACGTTAGTATTCGTTTCTGTAACGTTAACGTTGTTTCCACAACAGTGTCTTAAAGGAGAAATACCACAAAATCAAATATTTTTAGTTATAAAGCCGCGTATCTTGCCTCCATTTCATAAATCACATATATTCTATTGCTTAAACTAGCTAACGCTACGTTATATGGTAGCAGCAGCTATTGCAAAACACACCGCAAATCAGTTTTATTCAACAGTTATTTCTAACTAATGTCTATGTAATACACTTCGACAACGTATTCCAACCTTTAACTGATATCCCACTGACAAATACACTCTTTGAAACACAAAGCAAACCCATTTCCATTTTTAAGCACAGCATTGAAGCGGCATTCTCCAAAAATCACCATCCGATCAAGCAATCCCAGGCCCAGGCCGCAGCTTCCGGCTTGGGGTCAAAGTTCATCAGCAGTCAGGGTTGGTAGCAAAGATCATAAACATTACCAAGATGCTACGAAGGTTTAATGTCGCCTCTGATTCGGAACGTGCTATTTTATTCAGGAACTCTACAATAACTAATTAATTAATGGCAACACACGTAACCAGAATTTCTTAGATAAACCCGAAGAAAATGTAGGGTTCATGGTCCATTATGATAACTAGGCTACTTAGTTTTGTGGTTAACTAGAAGCTAGGAACAAGCTCTGAGGCTGAATACATTAGCTTGTCTTTGCAGGACAACAATGACCTCTAGTGTTTGGATGAGTAAATCGTGTTAGTGTCACATTCCATTGTTTGAATGTTACTATGAAGGTAGTCTCGTCAGCACATTTCATTAAAACTGGCTGAACTCGGTTTAAATCCATAGTACAAGACTGTAGCTGCAACCTCGAATTTCCCTACGTAAACGAAATGTAGTTTGAGTGTCTGCAGAAAGGGCAGTGCAATTACTATTACTCTGTGATCTGGTTTATGTAAAATAACAGACATTTAAGTCCAGGTAGACTGAGGGCCAGTACTGTGGGTTAAACTTTGGTTTCTTCTTGGACTTTATATTAGAAACCCTCCATTGCAAACTGAGGAAAACATTTAATCTGAAACAAGTAGATTTCAGCTATAGAAGTGATGTGTACTTCAAGACTAGATATTTAAGACAAACTGAGAAATCCTTATTTTCCCCAGCAGTTGACTCCATTGCTTGGCTCCAACAAAAAAAAAAAGCATATTTCGAAGTGAAACATTCGGGGATAGGAATACTTCTACTACTTACCTGGTCACTCAGGCATGAAACATCAAAGGCAGTACATCTGAAGAATTGTAGATCTTCTGCCTGTCATTTCAGCATTAGTCTGTCGTCTCACAGACGCCACACTATAACATTGTTCTCACATGAAACAAACTCTTTTGATACGGTCAGGCATCTGCCAGTCAAACAAACACACTCTTCTCTCATTGTCATTCACTCCCAAACTCAAGGGAAAAAATAAAATGAAATAAAAATAAATCTCACATGCTTTTCCTCTCACACACATTGCTTTGCAGTGTCCTCTCACACAGACACACATTTGTGTCATTTGTCCCCAGTACACACAACACCAGCACACTGCTAGAGGCTTCAGTTCTGTCTGGTTGCCTGGTAACTGTTGGCGTAGTGCAGTTGCTAGGGTGGCAGGGGTTGGTGGGTTGCAGGGGGAGGGGCATTCTGAATTTCTGCAGAATTGAGAAATGGGGGGGGGGGGTGTAGGAGGGGCAAGCTACAACAGGCATGAGAGGAGACCCCTGGTATTGAACTAACAATCAGGGTGAGGCCAATAGCTTCAGGGGCGTGTCCTAGCAACCCATGATCCGGTCCCGCTTTGTGCAAGCAGCATCCCCATGATAAATTAACTAATGAGGAGGCGTCGTCAGAAGCGTTTTAATGGAGCCGCCACTAGAGACACACTGAAACACTTACAACCCAGATTACCAGAATGCTATTTGGGCACCGACAGGTAGACATTGGGGATGAGGGCTTTTCGGCAGTGGGGATCCTTTTCCCACAGGTCCCAGATCCCAGGTGACGGCTCAATGTTAGGGACCCTAATCCTTCAATTCTAGCGATCTGGCCGGATTAAAATTTAATCGACATACCACTTTTTCTGTTGAGAAGCCAAGCATTCTCACCACAGGAAGACAGTGTACTCCCCCTGTTGCACCTTTTCAGAAAGGCCACTATCCCTCCTCACCCCAGTAACATTTTGAAATGTTATTAAATTGATTACTTTTTTTAATGCCTTTCCATAAAAAGTCCCAAAGCACCTCAAACATTGTTACTTTATACTTTACTACTTGAAATAGTACTCAGCTGGGTGATGTTTCAGGCAGTTTGTACTATGATGTAAAAATACACTGTATTGAAATATGGATATAAATATATACGACAGTTCATATAAAAATGGCTTGCAGCAAGCAAATAATGACAAGATATATGTGTGTTCTGTTGCTGTAGGTGAATAAACAGGTACAGACAGGTACCATCCACCTGTGCCTTCAAGCGTGCCAATGTTCAACTGCTTAAAAACACACACACAGTGAGTACAGGTTCAACAGACTGAAGTGTCGTCAAGATGTCGGGATAATAAATGAAAAATACCAGTTTACATTCCAGACAGAAGGTGGCGACACTGCTCAATAACATAACCACAGAAAAATTAGGACACAGGGTTAAATTCCATGGCCTTTTCATCAGCTTTGTCGTTGCTATTGTTGAACAGTTTTTCACATAATTTGCTAGGGTACTTAACCAAACGCATACACAACAACAATCACATATAATTGTATAGACAATATTCCATGTAAAGTATACATCTTAGGCACTATAATATACAGTTGGAAACAAATAATATCACAAGAAGAAGTGGTAAAACAAGAACATCTTTAATTCAGTAATACCATATATAATGCAATTGCATATCTTTGGCGAAAATAAACTTTATAAACATTTTATTAACAGAGGTTAGCATACAAAAAACCAAAGGTGTGTCTGTCTAACAGACATGGCAGACAACTCACGCAAACTGATACTGGATTGGCAGCTTTTAGTTAAATGTGACAAAAATAGTCATAATAACAATCATCATAATAATCATCATAATAAATGTCATTTTTAAAAATCTGTCTGCAATGTTTAATCACTCAAATAATAAACCAACTGTATTATCACTGAACCAGCCTGGACATGTTTCCTTGTGAATACTGTCACTGGCACAGAATCTCTCTGGTTAGTTAAACACTCACGAGAGATTCCTGTTATTGTGGACATCCCATTAATACCCCTCACCCACTCGCCACAAATCTGCTCTCAAAGTTCTCACAGGATTCTCACATAATTGTATTTTTTAAAAATCTATAATACAAAAAGAAATTCTACAGAACACCCTTCTACCACCTAAAATTTTTGCTACATCTTAGCTTAAACAGGTAGAGTGTTGGCATTCTTAATTTTCACCCAGACCTACTGCGGCCCGGCGCTTAATAAATACCCAAACAGCAGGTAGCAACAGACACTATGAATCGGTCGAAGTCGATGGCGGGAGCCGCGGATGCTGTGCATCACAGCGTATCCGTGGCGGGAGGGATTATTGTACTAATGTACTATTATTAAGCTCCTGGCATTTTACACCCCCCAAAAAAGTGATCACGTCACACCCAGCCGCAATACTAAGCCGCAGACGTGGGCTGCGATGGGATATCCATGCTGAAGACATGCGCCGTGCACGCTCCAATGCCCGCAGTAGCAACAACATGCACAGCTGGGTTATTAAAACGGGGTCAAGACGGATCGTGACGCGTCTACTAATTGGTGCCAAACTGGAAGAAGCAATGGAAATAAAGAGTTGCTTGTTCCGGCTGAACACCACTAAAGGTATATATCAGTCTGTCCTGGCCCTATTTTAATAACCCAGAGTAATGCTGGGATAGGTACTTTATTATAGGGAGCGGAGGACGCTCTTATGAGACTTGGCGCATTGTAAAGGCCAGCGTCTCTAAACGTAGCCTGGACCCACGCTATCAGGGCCCCTTTAAGGAGGCGTGGTGGGCTTATCGGCCGCTAACAGCCAACGGCTCACGCTGCCGACACCTCGGCCTCCAGGTCACGTCTCCGGTCTCTTAAGGGATTCCATACAAATGCCTTTTTGCTTCCTGACGGGTCGCGACCACCTCGCCAATCGAGAGCGATTTTCGAGAACACAGCGCCTGCTTCCGTGCTCAGGCGTGACAACCAAGGCAGTGATCGGTGGCTGCTTCATATAAATAAACCCAATATAAATAACTAAAAAAACATAGAGCTGTCTAATGCATAAATTAATCACTGACACAATCCAGACAGTTTGATGTCCTAATTTAGACCTTTCATTAGAATGGGAAACGGCAGTCCTTTTTTAAATGTAAATCTTCCAGATTACATACTCTGGTCAACGGTGGATTATTAAAATACGGTTAGGACAGACCATGCTGCATCCACACACTGGTGCCAAACAGGAAGTAGATCAGTGTAAATAAATGAAGATCCTTTTCAGTTTGGCACCGATTTGCAGATGCGTCACCCGCTGCCTGACCGCTAAAATAACGCTGCTGGGAAATCGATGTTCATGAACCTCTCAAAAAGACAGGAACTGGTACTATGACTATAAAGAGCCAGAAAAGCATGAAACATCATCACTGACACATATCAGAGGAAACGCTGGTCTATGGCAGTGAATAGATCTGTGGTCTAATAGTCAGACACACACATCACATCTTCACACTTCAGTGCTGTGTTCAGTGGACAGGAGGATGTTGAGGCTGAGAATGAAAGAGAGAAACAGAAAGAGACGGAGGAATAGAAGCAGAGGCCAGCCCACACTGGGCACACCGAGGCCTTGACCAAACTGCGCAGTTTACCCAAAATTGGCGGTCCTCTCACAGATGGATCCTCTCAGACATAAATAAGTTGATAAATGAACAGCAAAAGCTGTGCACCAGTTTAGTTTCTGGATTTTGATTGGCAGGTGGGTAAACAGTTTTGATTGGTTCAAGGCTTGTGTGTAAACAGTGCGGGTCTTGGGCCTGATTTTCTATGAAACGTAGAATTGAATCGACTCCAATTGGCACTTCAACCCAGGTCCTACCCAAACAATGAAGAGACTACTGAGGAAGACTTTACCCCCCCCCACACCAAATAAATACTGATAGATATATTTTCACTAATGGCCTGCATATACACTAGCCTCATGTGTTTCAGTGGCACTAGATATTTACAGGTTTGGCACGTGTGCGAATCATGTTATTTTAGCAGTATGGTTAATGGCATGCAAATGGAAACTGTATACATCACATTTCACACTGGTGAAAAGCTCGTATCGATCATTGCGTTCGCTAGCTTTCGGTCTGTTTTGTACAAGTGCTGACAGGTAATATCACCAAGAGGGGTTTAAACCACTATGTACAGGTTTGTGGGCGGGGCCAGGGGCCACTGGGCCTACATACGCACACAAGGGTGTGTCAAGCTAAGGTGGTGGAAGACAAGAGGGAGAGAAAGAGCGAGACACAGGGGAGAGGAGAGTGGAGGTTTCTGCTCACAAATTCCCCCAGCTCTACTACTTCCTGTTATTCACTCCACACTCTTCACAAGCAGTAAACTCTGTCATCTCCCGATAAACACTGGCCTGGCAGGCCAATGAGCGCACGACTCATCACGCTCTTTCCGTTTGACTTCCGTTTTCTTCTCAACCCGTTTCCTGCTAAATCTGGGAATCATCCAGGGGCCTCAGGGACACACCCCCATCCCCGCCCCCCCATCCAATTAGTCTCTCGCTTTGACTGAAGAGGCACCTCCATGCATCCCTCTCTCCTTTAAAAGGGTTTCTGCATTTGAATATTAGCGGAGAATATACATACTGTAGAAGACGGTTAGCTTAGGAGGCTAGGCGAGCAGCGTGTGTAAAAGGCATGAGTAAAATAGGACAGTCAGTAATGTGCCGAGACCTGCCCTTCTCCTCATCTCCTTTCCCTAGGTAAAGAGCACAGCCCACGAGCCGTTTTCAATATTTGCATATTTTTTTCCTCGGCTAATGTACGCTCCAATTGTCAGCTCGAAGGACGACTAAAACGGCGCAGATTATATTTCTCACGCTGTGTCTGAGGTTTTTGGGGCGTCCTGGACTCCGCACGCCCCTCTGGGTACTGACGTAACTACCCTGCGTCGGCATTGACGGTGATGAAGATGAGGGTGAAGGTGCGAGCACCGCGTCTTGTCATGGCCGTTGCTGCCTGCCTGTCGTTGTAAAAGTCTTTCCCTTCCTACCGCAATGCTTCCTATTGGACTGGTTCCCTCCGTCTCCGATTGGTCAGATTGGCAGTGCCCCCCCACTCACCCCTGCCAACGCTGGCACAGCCCTCGCGCACAGGAGTTTGGGTTAAATAACCCCCCCCCAGAATCCCCCCCCACCCGCTGTGCTGAGTCTTGCATAGGATCTGAACCCAAAACCCCAAGTAAAAGTCTGCCTCAAATTCCGGTTTCAGTTTGCACACGAATACAGAAAAACTCAGGATGGAAAAAAACGCTGACAGTGAAAGACAACAGGAAGAGAGGGATGAAGAGGAGGGAGATGAAGAGCAGGTGGGGACAGCCCTGGAGTAGAGGGGCCAGTTCCGCAGTCCCGGTTCTGTTCCGATAGTCTCTGACGTGGGTTCATGTTAAAACACTCCCCGCAAGCAGACATGGAAGGGAGGGGTAAGTTCACCTCTGTTTTGGGGGCTAAACCCCTGGCCCCCACCACTCTGCCCAATCCTGCTTCCCAGATCCTTGTGGGGCAATCACAAAGTTCCAAAAACTGTCACATCCGCACCCCATGGTTCCACCAGGAAAAATAATTGTACAAAAAAAAAAAGGTTTTGGAATAATTATTGCATTTCTCTTTGTATGGTATTTTAAGACCACGGTCTTCTATTCAAAAACAGTGTTAACTTCATTTTTTTTTTTTTTTCCTTTTCTGATTTTTTTTTCCAACATGGTGGAGGAAAGTGAACTAAGCCTACGGGAGGTTAGGTTTGTATGTTACAGACATGCATTCATTCTCTGTAGAAATATTTCATCTGGAAGTGAACACACGTGTATGAGTAGGAAGCATGCAACTGTTCTATTAATGAAATTCCTACATTGTTTTGTTTTTTTTGTCTTTTCATTTAATAAAAAAAAATCTGAATTGCACCAAGATGTAAATCCAGTTGAAGTTGGCAGTTATTTTTGTGATGGTGTGTTTTTTTTTCCCCCAGTAGCAAAAGTCTCAATATGGCTTTGTTCTCCTGTGTGAATAATATTGCCATGTGTGAAGGGGAGGATGATCCCGTGTTTGGAGAAGGACTTCTTTTTTCTTTTTTTAAATCCGAGAAAAATCCCAAGAACAGAAAAAACAATGATTCACTAAACAGAAGAGCAAGAGGAGGCACCAGGTCACAGGGGTCAGGGTTCAGGGGTCAGTGGTTACAGGGCTCTGAGGGTCACTCATTTCCTGCTGAGTTTTCTGCTCTTGGCGCCATGTTTGGAGAGCTCCAGGCAGGTGCGGATTCCAGCCAGGTGCAGGAGCGAGCCAGCCGCCTCCTTCAGCTCCTCGTCCACCTCCTGCTTGGCTTCGCGCCGCGCCTTCTTCCCTGGCGGGCCGCTGGCGGGGGCCGGGTGGCGGGGCGGCGGCCGGCCCTGGCGCCTCCTCTCCTCCCCCGGGTCAGAGTCCTCGTCGCTGTGGAAGCCCTCGCTGCCGGCCCGGCGGGCCTGGGGGGCCGCCCGCCCCCCCTCCTCCAGGGAGGAGAGAGAGGAGGAGCTACAGTGGGAGGAGCAGCGCTGCAGGGGGGCGCTGCTGTAGTTGTGGTCCTGTTTCGGGTCGCTGCTCACCAGGACCGAGTCCGGACGGGACAGGTCCATCGGACTGTCAGGATCACCTGTGAAAGAGAGGGAGAGTGTGTGTGTGAGTGAGAGAGAGAGAGAATGTGTATGAGAGTGTGAGAGAGACAAAGAGATCAAAAGTGCATGAGAGTGGGTGAAAGAAAGACAGAATGACAGTGTGTGAGTGTGTGTGTGTGTGTGTGTGTATGAGTGTGAGAGAGTGTGTGTGAGAGAGTGAGCAAGAGTGTGTGAGAGAAAGAGAGAATGAGAGTGTGTGTGTGTGTGTACGAAACAGTGTGAGAGATTAAGTGAGGAAGTGAGAGAGGAGAAGTGTGAGAGGGAGGCAGACAGAGAGAGGGAGAAAAAGACAGGGCAGCGAGGAAGAAGGAAAGCGGGAAGAGGGAGAGAAAGAGAAAGAGCGCGGGAGCAAGGGAGGCAAAGAGAGAGGGGGAGGGAGAGAAAGAGCGCAGGAGGCAAAGAGAGAGGGAGGGAGACAGAGCGATCGAAGGAGAGAAGTGTAAAAAGAGAAAGACACCCGTCAGCACAAAGGACCAATCAGAGTCGCTCGCGTGATGCAGAAGAACGTAAACAATCGCTGATTAATATATTCTCATAATCAAATCAGCCGAAGGTTATGGGTTTGTTTATGCAAATAATTAAGGATCCATTACAATTAGGATGCAGTTCCAGCGCTGCTAATGACAGCAGCTACAACAGAACTAATGTCTACACATCAGATGCTCAAAGTATGTAATTTAATTAGGGTAATTAGAGGGTGCTGAGGGGGGGTGAAGAGAGGGTTATAGTCTCAGCGTTAGACAGCCAGTTGGCGGAATGGCGGAGGCGGAGGTGGCATCACGCGTGCGGCTAGAGCTGTGAGCGCGCTCAGAAGAGGGCAGCTCAAGGCAAGGGAACGCACGCATGGATACCTGCCTCATATTACCATCAATTACACTCAGAAAAGAGACGTTAGTCCGCCTGCCAGGAGAACTCTGGGGCTATGACTACAGCGTTACCAGGCTAATGAGAACATGGGACACGTGACCAAAACCATCGCTCCTCCTGGTCCTGTTGCGGTCATAACCCCCCCCCCCCCCCCCAGGGCTGGGTATCGAACCTCTTTTGAGCACTGACCGAATCATGTACCAAGTAGCACCAAGTATTGAAAACTCAAGCAATTTTCTGTACTTTTTGGTGACAAAAATGTCTAAAATGATCTCTCAAGCACAGATTGTTTAGCCCTGCCAGGGGGGCTTTCAGACTCTTTTTCTTGTTTTTATTTAAGTTTTGGCTTATTTTGCATAATAGAAAAACGTGTTTACACTCGGCAAATAAAAGGTCTTGAAAAAAGTATCGTTTTGTTATCGAACCCCAGGTATCGGTATCAGAAGTGGTTTTGAAAAAAAAATTCAAACGATACCCAGCCATACTCCCCCATAAGCTCCAATACCAAACAACGACAACAAAACTGCTTGTCCTTCAACAAGGCATAGAAATGGGACTCCCGGTGCAAATCCATTCCAGGTTTTACTAGTAGCGTGCAACTGTACTGAGCGGAATAAGTGCTGTCCGATTAGTAACTAACGTGCTTCTGGTAAGTCCTGGAATGGCTCACACCCGTACATATTAGTAGTGCTATTTCCATTCTTTTGTGAAGAACAAGGAAGAGGAGGAAGGGCTCAAGCCATTCGCTCGAGTGTGTGTGTTTTCTGTGATCCGTGTTTGCTTGGTCTGCTATGGAGTAGTGGTTAAGACATGCAATCCAAATGTTGCAGGTAACAATCCATGGCTGCAGCGGCCTTGTCCTTGTAGTCAGCCATGTAAATGGCTGAATATCTGAGTGATTAGCTGCTAAGAAAATAATAAAATGTGCTGGCCTGAAAGGAAGGGAGTGGAATGTATCTGATGCGTTAACATACATGATTAACGTACAAAAAATTTACATGATCAAATTATAGTTGTGGTCATGTGGAAAATTATGGTCAGCCCACCCCCAATCCCAATTCAATTCAGTGAAAGACACCTTTGAACCGCGGCATTTTTGACTGTGACACACAAGACCGAAGAACAGAAGATAGAGAGGGGGTGACATGCAGGGTGCACCAGACGGTCCCGGCTCTGAGTCTCCAGCTATGAAGACCAGGTAAATGTGAGCAGACCAGGTAAATGTGAGCAGACCAGGTAAATGTGAGCAGACCAGGTAAATGTGAGCAGACCAGGTAAATGTGAGCAGGCTTGTTGGGAAAAGAGGGAGGAGGGTGAGGGAGACGGAAGGGGCGAGACACAGAAAGGGTGGGGGGGCAGAAAGATAGAGGACAGGGAGAGAGAGAGGTAGAGGTGGGGGGAGGGATAAAAAATGAGAAAGAATAAAGAGTTGAGAAAGAAGGGATGCGAGGGTGTAGAGAGAAAGAGAAAGATAGCCAGACAGAGGGGTAAGACGGGAGCACGGCTGATTGAGAGAGAAAGACAGACAAACAGAAGAGTAAGCACGGGCAATTGGAGGATTGAGAGAGAGAGCGAGGACCAGAGGAGAATGCACAGGTGAACGGGGGGTGAAAATGCGGTCTCTTACATGGGTCCGCCCGCTGCCCGGGGGCGGAGTTTAAGAGCATCATGGCAGTGGCCGCGTCAATGTCAGACTCTGGAAGAGGAGAGAACATGCATTCTACAGTCAGTTACGATGATGGGGCTCCAGCGCGGGAGCCCGGGAACCTGAATTATTCATCCCCAAATGAGGCCGAGACGCGGCTGAAAGCAAGCGCTCCTCACTCGGCTACCTCAGCGCCAGGGACTCCGTAGTCAAGGTTACGGAAGATAGCCAAGCCAAGACGGCGCGAGAGAGAGAGAGGGAGAGGGAGATGTAGAGAAAGATACAGATGGAGGGGGAGGGAGGGAGGGAGGGGGGAGAAAGAGGGGAAGGCAGAGTAAAAGCACAAAGACAAACGATAGAAAACCGGAGACTCTGAATCTTAGCAACTAATTTCTCGTATTTCCATTTTTTTTTTTTTTCCCTTAGAGAGAACGAGAGAGAAAAAGAGTTATGCCCTTGTATGGAATCACCCCATCAGATATAACCCTGAGTTGGTGGAGGACCAGGCTGATTTTTCGATGGAGATGACAGTATGAGCGTACAGTATGGGCGTGTTGAACTTGTAATAAAAAAAAAACCAATGATGCAAATGATGCCCTTGGAACCTTTCCCAAATGCACTAACATGCTGGATGATGAATTGTGCAGGAGATGGAAGCATTAAGCATGGCTCATATCTCTTTAGAGACCCAGACCCCTAAAAATGAAAATCGCACCCATTACGTGAAGCGCTCCAGGGCAAATTTCTGCTAAGAACACTGCACGTGTGTCAGTTCTTTGAGTGCGCCTGGGGAGGTTCTTTCTCCGACAGCAGGCGCGTGCTTCACATGCGTTCTGCTAACAGGGAACAACCGACATGCTCTCCGAACGGCTCCTCAAACTGACCGCTTCGTCACCTGAAGCGTGTCGGTCCCGCGCCGTCCCTGCGCTCGCCATGGAGGGAGGAGACGCTTTCAAAAGAGGAGAAAAAGGGGAGGCGCAGAGGTCCACTCACCTTTGAGGGAGCAGCTCTGGTCCTGCAGGAAGAGGTGGCGCGGAGGGGAGGAGGCACTGCCAGGGAAGAGAGAGAGAACAAAGGAGGGGAGCAGGGAGAGAGAGAGAGAGAGAAGGGATGGAGACACCACAGTGAAAGAGGTCAGAGGACTTTGTAATGGTCCATCTTATAAGCACATTGTGCTTCTGTGTTCAGTAACAAAAGTAGCACGAGTCAACCGTGGGAACATGAGCAACGGTGTTGGGCGTGACTGCCTAACGCCCCCACGTCCCGACGCATGTCAACACACATTCTCCAACTCTCTCTTTCACCACGCGCCGCCGTGACCCGGGGTACGGCCTATGTGGGTGGGGTGGGGGCCTCACCTGGGCGGGGAAGCGGGGGGTGTGCAGAAGGCGTGGGCGGTGGGGAAGTGCTGTTTCTTCAGGGCCTGGATCAGGTTGGGACGGTACTCGGGGTCCACGCACCATAGGGAGCCTTTTCCATTGGCCTGGGGAAGCAGGGGGGTGAAGGAAAGGCACAGTTAAAAATGCACAGGGGCTTGCTGTTGTCCTTCCGCCCGCCCGCTTGCCCGCCCGCTCCGTCCTGCAAACAGTTCCCGCTGAATAAATAAACAACCCCATTTAAGGCCAGTAACGGTCATGTGCTTCTTTTTAAAGCTCACCAAAAAACAGCAGTTACAGCTGAGAACTTGACCCGCCAGGCCTCAATACTATTATCGGCGAAAACCCGGAAATAAGTATATCATCCATGGATTTAAAAAACACTAAATTTAGACAACATTTTGCCTACTTAACTTTCACATCCAGGGTACTCAACTAGCATACTCAATAGTATGGAAGGGCACAGCCTACTGTCCTACTGTGTGGCGTGTACTGGCTTCAGCCGGCATGTTCCCTGCACGGGTGTGGCCGGGAGAGGGGTGACTCAGGGTACATGACCGCTGAGACTAATTCAGGGAGAGATAGTAAGGGTGAAAGCTTCAGCTGCGCAATTAAGAAACCCAAGCTGAGGTGACACACTCGCGTTAACTCCAACATGGCAGTTATTAATAAAGAGCTGACGTCTGCCTAGTCGTGAAATTAGTCATCGTCTTGACGCCTGCCCTGTCATTTTCAATTAAAAAAGCTTTGGGAATATGTGCAAGTTGTTTATAAACAAAAAAAATAATAATCTTTGAACAGCTTTCTAAAGAAGGGTCGTTTTCCCTGGAGTCGATTCCACAGGGAGTCGCGTCACAAGGTCGAGTCTCATCTCCAACAGGCAGGCTGGTAAAAATAACGGCCGATTTGTCAGCTAGGCAGAGAGAGGGGCATCGTGGGACGCGGCTGGGGAAGGTGCGAGTCCCCGCTCTGCACGGTTTTTCCTAATTTTGGCACAGCCTGCTGCAGGTAGTGCGCCGTGGGACATCATCGCCGGAGCGCGTCTGAAATGAGGCTGACTCCCTACGGGTTTTACGCTGAAAAAACACCCCGTTATTTCCCGAGCCCGCTCCCCACGCACACGCAAACAAAGACGCGCTAACGGCTGACGGCGTTCACAAAGCCCCAAACTGTAAAGAGAGTGTGACATAGTTCTGTGGTGAGAAACTGAGTGGGGAGTTTGCACGCGTCCGCAGTGTGAGCGGCTCGTCTGCAAACGATAAGCATGTGTGCGCTTGTGTGTGTGTGTGTGTGTGTGTGTGTGTGTGTGTGTGTGTGTGTGTGTGAAAACGTGTTAGTGCGGGTGTGTGTGAGAATGTGTTAGTGCGGGTGTGTGTGTGGGAGAATGTGTTTGTGCGGGTGTGTGTGTGAGAATGTGTTAGTGCGGGTGTGTGTGTGTGTGTGTGTGCTTGCGCATGTGTGCATGTGCAGGTGTGTATGTGTGCGTGCCTGTACTTGTTTGTGTACAAGTGGGTAATTTGTAGGTGTTCATAAGTGGGTACAGTATGCACCATAATTAATTGGACAGTGACACATGTTTTGTTATTTTGGTTCTGTACTCTAGCACTTTGGGTTTGATGACAATGACAATGAGGTTGAAATGCAGACTGTCAGCTTTAATTTGAGGCTATTTTCATCCATATTGGAAGAAACATTTAGAAATTATAGAACCTTTTGTACATAGTCCCCCCCCATTTTCGGGCATCAAAAAATATTGGACAGTTTAACAATGTAGAATAAAGTCTAATCCCACCCCCATTCAAATGCAGAGAGGTTATAGTATCGCTCGTAGGAGTACCATAAAATAAGATATCAAGAGTCTTTTTGATATTGTTCGGTCACAGACATCAGGAAGTCATGGCATGCAAAAGATATGTGACCAAATGTTAAAAATGATATATAGTTTAGACTAGCCTATTCATGAATATTTTAAAATAGCCTAACCGGGAGAAAAAAGCAAATATTAGTCTGAAGAGAGGCCGTTTTTGCTGTCATTGTCCCGCGAGCACAGTGATTTAGTGGGCGCGTTATTAAGTAACTGAGCGCTCACGATGAGAATGCTCAATGTGATCACTGAGCGGATTTGTGAATTACTTAACGTTCTGCTCTACGTGAGTGGTGAGCAACTGTCAACAACCGGCTGAGTTTGGAAAAATGGTGACGTACACGATTCAAGCATAGCCTACTTATTTTAGGTTGAATCTGGTCAGTTGTTAGCTGTAACGTTAACTTACCATTATCGCTATCTTATCATTTCCTATAGCTAATACTATATACAACTAGGCGCATATGGTTCGCTCATTTACTTAACGTGCCCAGTAGCTTCCCCAACACTGGCAATCGAAAAACACAGGCAGCCTATAATTGGCTACGGCGAGCCGGTAAAAAAAATAAATAAAATAAAAAATAAATAAAAAAAAAGACATTTTCACTCACCCATTGTCAAATAACATTGAAACACAAGGCCAGCAAAGTTTCTTAATTCAACTAACATTAGCTAGCCATTCCGTTTTGGTCGGTCTACATGGCTTTGAAAGCGTGTTCCACTGGCAGACTTTGTTATATCCGTCGCAGTATGGGAAAAAACGTGGCTAGAGCCGTATATAAGAGTAGCGGTATTGTCAGCTAGATAAAGGCTACAGCAGCGCTACACCACTTCTTCAAAGATCTCAAGAAGGGAGCTGAAATCGTAGACTCTAAACAGTTATGAATAATTAACTTTACAAAACAAATTAAACAAGTGATTTTCCCTATAGCGTATAATTATCATTTTCCCTCAAGCAAATGGGTCAAACGCAAGCACATGGCTTTAAAATCACCCCTCGCGCAGCATACGTAGATTCTATCGGTCGGAGTTATACCTCCTGCTCTGTTGTGTCCCAAATTTAGCTAGTGTCCTCTTTTTTTAAACTTTTAACATTAGGCTAACGTTATAGCAAGGGCAGTGGGTGAAAACAGTTTTTTTTATAAACATGTCTGCACTTTGTTTTAGGAGAAATTGATTGCACAGGTTTTGATTAAACCGAACGTTTTGCTCACTTCATTTTGTTCTCTGAGTCTGTGAGAGCTAACGTCAGTGTTGCCAGGTTCCTGAATAATTCCCCCCCAAAAATTCTGAAAATCCCCCATCTTCAATTGAGTCCCATACAATTTTTCCCCCATACCTTCTTTTAAAATCCCCCATTGACTCCCCAGTCTGGCAACCCTAAGTAACATAGCCATGTGAAAGCTAAGGAAACAAAACTTAGGCACCTGAAAGTTAACGAAATCTAACCTAGTCGATGTCCTCCTACCCTCTTGTGTTGGATTTAAGAATTTTTTCCCCCCAAACCCCAGTTGATATGCATGTAAATTCAAATCGCTAACATTATGCTGCGATTTGTTTAAAATCAACTGTTTAACCGATAAGATTAATCTGTTAAAATTCCTATTGTCGGTTAACGGTTAGTCGGTTTACCATTAACATCCCTAGTGTGTGCGAGTGTGTGTGTGAGAGTGTGTGTTAGTGAGTGTGTGTGTGAGTGAGTTAGTGAGTGCGATTGTGAGAGTGAGTGTGTGTTAGTGAGTGTGTGTGTGTGTGTTAGTGTGCACTAAATATTTCTCTCAGTTTTCACTCTCAGAGCTGCTCTCCAGTCTCAGTCTAGAAGGAATATAACCTTGACTCAGATTACCAGCCTCACTCATAAACAGGAAAAAGGAAATGTCACCATGGCAACAGAAACCAGGCTGTCATTGGAAACCTCTCTCTCTCTCTTTCTCTCTCTCTCTCTCTTTCTTTCTTTCTCTCTCTCTCTCTTTCTTTCTCTCTCTCTCTCTCTCTCTCTAAACAGACGGCGGGATCTGCATCGAGTCACACCTATCCCAAATCCACCCCACGCGCCCAAACAGACAGTGGGATCTGCATCGTGTCACACCTATCCCAAATCCACCCCACGCGCCCAAACAGACAGTGGGATCTGCATCGTGTCACACCTATCCCAAATCCACCCCACGCGTCCAAACAGACAGTGGGATCTGCATCGTGTCACACCTATCCCAAATCCACCCCACGCGTCCAAACAGACAGTGGGATCTGCATCGTGTCACACCTATCCCAAATCCACCCCACGTGTCCAAACAGACAGGATAGACAGACTCCCTTCCAGCTGCCCGAAGTGCTAACCTGGACCCCCCTCCTCTGACCTCCTAGTGCTGTGATCCCAAAGCATGCGTTCTTGTGTGTGTCGTGTGTGTGCATGTGTGTGTGTGTTTGCGTGTGTATTTCCTATGTGACCTTCACTTAGCGAAGGTCCAGGGGAGTTGGAGGCCTGCGCTCATTCACAGCCTGGGGCACACTGCAATGATATCCACATAACACTACACTACTTTAACACACAACTGCACCTTCAACCATTATCTCCCATCTTTGTGCCAGTTACAGTGGTGTAATAAGCCTAATAATAAAAATGGGTGGGTCTCCCAGGTTTGTGGATGTTTCTCGCAGGTTTGGGGGTGTGTCTCTCAGGTTTGCAATTACTCACCTTGCCAAGACTCCTCTCCACCTTGCGGAAGCATTTGTTCAAGGACAGGTTGTGCCGCACTGAGTTCTTCCAACCAGTGGGGGCGCTAGAGAAGTAAGGGAAGTGCTCCAAGATCCAGCCGTAGATGTCCTTGACTGGGAGGGACTTACTGGGCGACTGCTCTATGGCCATGTAGATGAGCAGGGAGAAGGAGAAAGGTGGCTTGGCCTTAAGAGAGTCCTTCTCCCCACCCCTCCCGCCCAGCAGTGAAGAGGAGGAGGTGGAGGAGGAAGAGCCGGAGGACAGGGAAGAGAAGGCGTGGGGGGCCCCGCCGTCACCCTCAATGTCGAAAAGGGGGCTACTGCTGGGCTGGGCCTCGGGCCCGCCCAGGGTGAAGTTCTGCAGAAGGTTCTCATGGAGCCAGTTGAGGTTGGTGAGCTCCTCGTCCTCGGCCGTCCCGCCCGTCCGGTCCAGGCTGGTGGCGCGGGGGCTGGCGGCGCTCTCCGCCTCGGGCAGGGTCCCCGCCCCGCATGTGCCCCTCAGCCCCACCCGTTCTTCCTGTACACCCGGGGTTTCCGCTTTCTTATCCGGCGACATCCCGATAATCGGACCCATTAAACCAGGGGGGTCTGGAGGGCAGAGAAGAGGAAAGAAGGTTAGGAATAAAACATTTTTTTATAAATAAACTGAAATGTGTAGCCTGTTTACTGCAAATACAATATATTTTACAGCAGTGTATTATGGGAGAAGACAACCACTGCAGAACACAGCTTCACATTCTCTTCTAAAAGGACTACAAAACCGCATAATGAACCCAATTTAGTACGAGGAGAGGAGAAGGAGGTAGAGAGAGCTCTACTCACAGAAGACTCCTCAGGAAAGAAAACCCCCACAATCCCCACTCCCCACTCAGGGTGATTAACAAGAGACTCTCCTCCCCCCTCTCCAGGTTCAGAGGAAGGGCCACTGACAAGTGGCACTCAAGTGCCCCCGATATGGCTCACGTCTCCCGTCCCACTCCGCCCACCCACCTCCAGACAAGAGGCGGGCGCTCGTTAACCGCTGATCGCGGAGGCGCTCCCGATTAGAGCGATTAGGCGCTCCCGGCCTTTGCGCTCCGCAAAGGCCCCCCCGTGGCCCATGGTCCACATCTGCGACCGTGTACGAACCCCGACCCCTCCCCACCCCCGTCTGCCGAGGTAACGAGAGCCATCGGGGGTTGCTCCGGCCCGATCGCGGAGGGGCCCCACTGAGAATCACGGCGCAGTTTTGGAAAGGCCTGTTAGACCTGAGGTATGACTCACCGTCTGACTCACCCAACTACGGCTCGCTTCACTCAATTATTAATACGCCCTTAATACACACAAAAAGTCATCAACAAAAATGGATAAATAAAACTCATTAATCTCTCTCAGCAACCAACGTGGCAGCAGAGCCTGATCCGCAAGAGAGACAGAGCCTCTTCAGACAGACAGACTAAATCTGAGCGACCAGCCCGTTCTGAAAACACTACGCAGTCCACTAACTCACTGAGAATCCCTTCCTGCTACACAGCCCAGTATAGTCTACCCAACAAACACCAAACATGTCATTAATGTCACAGGGATGCTAGAACAACCTATTGTTAGCATGCTGTAGTAATATTGTGAGAATGCTACACGGTGGCTCAGCAGCAGACACGGTGCTGAGAGACTCACCGAAATGCAACGCTCCCTCCTGCTCAGAGCAGGCTTTATCGCATGTTCCCATGTCACCATGACAACCCCGCTGTCATTTTCATTAAATAAAAAATCCTCAAAACAAAAAAGAGAGAGGGGAAATTCCCGCCACCGGCCGCCCCCACGCCGCGGCGAGCGATGGGTGCCCGAGCGCACCAGTCTGGGGTGGGCGGGGGGAGGGGCTCTGGGTGGGGGCAGGTTGTCATCTGTCAACGTCGCTCCACTGCTGTCGTTTGATAGAAAAATGGGTCAAATCGAGGCTACAGTGGAGGCGGGCTGAGATAAGAGTACAAGGACATAGAACAGAGAGCATGGAGACTAGAGCTGTGGGGGGATGGGGGCGAGGACCAGAAACCCACAACCCACAACACACACACACACACATACATACATACACACACACACACAGACGCACACACATACATACACACACACACACACACACACACACAGAAGAGGATGACGATGATTAGACTTCCAATGTGATTCCCATCATTCCTGGTTTCCCCTACCAACACAGAATGCTCGCGGGGAAGAGGAAGTTCTGAAGCGCAGGGGAGGGGTGGGTTCACAGGGGTTTCATCCGGGATACAGGGAGCGGGAGTGGACCCCTAACTGCACCTGTCTTTTATTTACACCCTACAGATCCCCGGATTAGAGGGAGGTTCCCCGCGAGCGAGGAGCAGCAGCGTCGCGGAAGAAGCTAATTAATAAATAAGCGATCTTCGGCCCGCGATGAATCACGGCTCTCAGCAAAGTGGAGCAATGGGAGATGTCAGCTGGTTGTGATACGCCCAGTTGTGTTAAAGCAGTGCTCCCCCAAATAAAAACCTGGCTTTCCGCTTGGAACATCCCGTGTCCCTGGGAAAGCGCTTGTGTAGCCCGCGAGGCCTCAGCCCCCTTAAATACACAGGCCGGGGCTACTTAAAACCACTGATACCTGTCCCATGGAGACCAATACCTGTCCTAAAACAACACCCAGGCTAAGTGTTTGGTCTGAAGTAAGATTCATTTTAATAATTTTCCTCTCTATCGCCAACATGTCATGTATTGCCTTTTTTTGCATATTTTTTTCTTTAATTATACCTGAAGCGGTAGAACTTCAGAGGCAACGTGAAAAAATGATCTATTGGATGTTGGTAAGACAATCAGCAGCAAGGTCGTACAGCTTCCATGCAATCACGTGATGTGTTTTGTCAATCACATGATCATTATTGCACTCTGAATTTTGTTTTACTTCACGAAGCCTAACTGCAAAAGCTATAGGCCTATTAGCTGACATTTGCTGTACCACATTTAATCGAAAAATATTTTTTGAGTGGTTTACAGTGTAATATTTTAAATATGTAATGCAGCCGCTGTTATCTGGGAAAAAGGACAAAGTGGAAAATTATCAACACCAAGGTCATTAAATCTGCTAGCATATGAAAATGGAGGGAACTTGTATGGACACTTTGGTTCTAAGTGTATAAATACAGAGAGAAACGTGACCATAAAAAACAAAGTGCATGGTGCATTTTAAATAGCCTTTTCATACAAGGGCAGGACTGTGCAGTGTGACAGATATGTCGCACGTGCTACGAAAAAATCGGTCAGTGCGATAAATTAATTTACTGCAGTAGCACCCGTGCGATAGCCTGTGTGTGAGAAAATTATTATTATTTTTTTTTTTTGGCGTTTGTAGTGAATCGATGTGCCTCGCTATTCTATTTGGTAGTTGTAGTCTACCGTGCGATTGAAAACCATGTCTCCGTAGAGTCCATACATCCAACACCAAATCCCACAATTCCTAGCGAACAATCTCCATTTCCTCATCGAGTCGAACGAGCTATTTATCTATCTGGGACACCGGGATGACGACCAAACGAAGAGGTATTTTCAAGTCTTAAATCAAAGTAAAGAAGAAGAAGTGCAAAACCAAACCCCCAAACGAGCCCGCGAGGAATCACTGCCAAATGAAAAAGGCGAAACCAGAGAGAAGATTTACAGGTACAATCCAGTGGAAAAAGGATTTAGCTAGCTAGCTGGCACTCAAATAACGGCAATCAAACAAGCTTAACGTTTATTTGGGAACACAAGCTGGCTAGCATAACCAGTATGTTTGTATTTTTCGTTTTTTTACAACTAACTTAGTCATTACCATTTCTCTTGAACGTTTGTATCACAATATACCTGATGGCCACCTCCATTTAATTCATTAGCATATTGATGGTGGACAATTCGAGGAAAACCAGAAAATCTTTGTCTTATATAACCATCACATTAACGTGTGTGTGTGTGTGTGTGTGTGAGAATAGATGTAGCTAACGTTACAGATTAGCCTCTGTTAACTAATTTACGACATTTATTCATTTAGGACAGCTTGATCAGAGTGACTGTGATCTCCTACGTGCTCTATATCGCCATCTGGTGTTCTGAAACTACATAGTATACCTTTAATGGGAAAATGCATATACATTCTATATTTTCCACAAATAGCTACTAAACACCTTAAGCTCTGAACTCTGTGGATTTAGAAAGTCGACGGTCTGCTGAGTAGAAATGCCACTATGCGGAGACATTAAGCATAGTTTTTATGTACAAAGCAAAATGTACTTGGCTATGGGAAAATGTATTGTAATAGCGCCCCTCTGGTGGTGGGCTCTGGTACATACATGTGTGACACAGTGGTGGGAGACAAAGTGCTAGATCTGTGACGCGCACGCACACACACACACACACACACACAAACAGTTTGTTGTTTTTGTTCTCTTATTAGTGATTTACACACTCTCAATTTAAAATAAAAAAATATTGTATGATATGAATTTAAACTGAGATTTGCACTGCTAATTTGAAGGGTAACATATTGATGTCTTGTATTCAGTTATGTTGCTGCAATTTACCATTATGGGAAAATAAAGAAAAAATGTTTGTCTGAAAGCATTTCTTGTTAAGGTTTGGATTTTGTGTGCCCTGTAACATTCATGTCCTTTGCCAGTCACATACCTGTTCAAGTGAAGAACTGCATTACTTGTGGTTGTTTTTAGATATTTTAGAGACGTTTTATACTCGTGCTACAAGTTTTTGGCCTGTGCTACAAAACTATCAACCTCTGTAGCACCAGTGCTATGTGCAAAAAAAGTTCACGTACAGCCTTGAAGGGTAGTGCGACTCGTAAACAGTAGCACCTGCAAGCAAAACATTCTTTCATAGCAAACTTCCAACAGCCGCTCTGGTTCAGCTAGACCGGTGGCAGATACTGAAAACCGATCTGACTCAGCTCGACCGGTGGTATATACGGAAAACCGATCTGACTCAGCTAGACCGGTGGCATATACGGAAAACCGATCTGACTCAGCTCGACCGGTGGCATATACGGAAAACCGATCTGACTCAGCTAGACCGGTGGCATATACGGAAAACAACTCAACAGCACTGAGTGCGTGAAAAGGAAAAGCACTTACTGACTTAATCGCCGTCTAGTTTGCATTAAATAGCCGACCAATAAACACGGTCGAGGATGGGGGTTAGAAGCAGTCCAAGAGCTAGCATTGGATTCCAAGGAATATTTCTAAAAATATTTCATTAAGAGGTTTAAAGCTTCCCGATTCATCTACCGATTAATTCATGGGGAAAAATTTATTTATTTATTTTTGAAATCAGTTGATGGCTGTAATTTACAGTTACATACACACACATACAGCAAGTGGCCACAAAGGAGGAAACCTTAGTTGCCTGTAATTATGGTTAGCACGGCTAGAAGACGAGGCCTCGGTGAAAAATTGGGGCACATTTGGTGTCATTCTGGTGTAAAATGTGGTCGATACATGCGTTCCATAGTCATGGCTAATTAAGCACATGTATGAATCTGTTAATATGACATCCCCTTTAGTCACCAGTCCTGACGTCCCCTCAGTCTAATTTGACATCCCCTTTAACCCTTGTGATTAGAATGTTCTTAGCGGAACATTCTAATGCTGATGTAACAATCACTGCTGTTAATAGAAAGCAATGGAGTTCTAGAACATTGAATTCAAATTTAGAAAAAGAAAAAAAACATTCCAAAATACCTACTCGTCAAACTCGTAATGTCACCAGCACTGACATCCCCACAATCTTGTAGTTCTGCTTGTTCTCCGGTGTTCCCTGTCTCTCCCCCGTTGGTGGGGGAGAAACCCCGAGCACAACGCCCCCCCCGCTTCGGCTCCGGGCGGGTCCCAGAGAGAGGGGCCCTCATTAACCCCCATTAGCAACACAAAGCCGGCCTGGTCCCTCAGATCCAAGGGACGGGAGGCGCTAAAGAGAGCACCCGTCTCCTTCAGAGGCGCTGGGCCACTCCCCCGTCATTTCAATATCTATGGCAGGGTGAAGAGCCGCCGCCGTCCTCCTCCTCCTCCCGCGCCGGTCCGGGCAGTCATTATCGCCATTACCGTTATCATTATCGCCGCCGCCATCAAAGGCATCACGGCCGGGGGCCCGTGCGCAATACGGGTTTGAATGGGGCACTCGCGGGAGGGACCAGAGAGGGGCGGGGGGGGGGGGGTAATGAGGGAATGGAACCCGTTGACTAGAGATCTGCTCACGCTGCATACGCAGTAGTGCTGCCATCCTTACAGTCTGAAGCCTGCATGTTAAAACCCTGCCTGACGCCAGACGCAGGGCCACTCTTCACTCCATCCTGTCACAGTAGACAAAGACGTCAGCTGCAGCAGCAGGCTCAGACAGGTGCCAGGATGATCCACCCAGCTGCACAGGTGCAGCGCTGAGGAATGTGGGATCCGTACACAAGCGCTACTTAGCGAGTTAGGCTACAGCGTGGCAAAACATCAAAGGGCTTCACAGGGCGGGGCTGGAAAGGGGACCCAAACCTCTCCCTTACAGAGTGAGCCTGGAGACTGAACGAAATGTTACTCAAGCAGGGCGCCGTCTCCAGCCCCGAATTCCTGCAGCGGCGTTTCTAAGGAGGCAAAAGCGCGCGACGCCCCTCCACATCCGCGCGCCGTTGCCACGGCATCCAGTCCTGTGAAGGACGAGGCTCCTCTCCGGATCGTGAGAAGTGCCTCTAATGTAGGGGGATCGATACACAGGAACTGCTGAGGCCAGCATTATGTGGTAAAACCAGAGACTCTCATTACAAAATACACACACACATGCACGCGCAGACAGAGACACGCACGTATGCGCGCACACACACACACACACATGCATGCACGCATACACAAACACGAACGCACGCGCGCACACACACAAACACACACACACACACACACATGCATGCACGCATACACAAACACGGACGCGCGCACACACACACAAACACGCACACACAAAAACACAGAGAATGTCTTCTTCAATAAGAAACAAGAGGTTCTCAGCAGATTTGGGGAACGGGCTTGTGTATGTGTATGTGTATGTGTGTGTGTGTGTGTGTGTGTGTGTGTGTGTGTGTGTGTGTATGTAAAACAGCAGGCAGCTGACTGTGCCCTCCTCCCCTTCCCACTTCCCCTCAGGCCAGGCCAGCATTCTCAGGCCAGGCTGCGCCCATCCCTAATCACACACAGGTGTGTCGCACGCCTCCGGTCCTCGTGAGTCACCCTGCTGAGAGGCGCAGGTAAAGTCCACACCCCCGGCTTCCCGCCCTCACGTCGCCCGCTCGCTTCGAGGAGGCTGCCAGCACAAAGAAGGCCGGTTTATTTTGGTCGCTGTTCTTACTCTCCCGCAGAGCTGAGCCAATCGAAGGCCAGGACGTGGAGGACACGGCCCGGTAACTCAGGAAACCCCCCTCCCAGCTCTGCCAGGCCTAGTGCGCTGCGTTTGTTTCCTGTAAACACCGTCCCGCACACCTGCTGCAGGTGGGCATGGCGGTCTTGTGTCGACCTTGGAGGATTCCGAGTGCTCCGCAGCACTGACATCTCTGGCTCGCTCGATTGTTTTCAATGTACACAAATGTATACCAAACAGCCTAGAAAATATCACAACTTCAACTAGCACACCATTACTTCAGTTCTGCTATCAAAGAGCCACGCCGCCTCTGTACATGCCGACTCCCTCCATTTTCCAAGGTTCAATCTGTGGCTTCTAGATTAATCTTTACAAGACACAAGTGATTGTGTGCAATAAAGTGAAGTTACCGCCGGTCTGTTACACAGCCTCTGTCTGAGGTAAACTGTCCCAGAATCCTTTGCACAATGCCCCTGCTCTTTTCCCAACCTAGAGTCCCACGCAAGAGAAGGCAGACGCTGGCATAGAGTGCGAGGCGGGGGGTAAATTATCCTGAGTTCCAGCAAATGCCGGTGATCAATAATTCAGGAAGCAGGAGACGAGTGGTTCAATATGCAAAAAAAAGCAATGGGAGGAAATGGAGAAGAGTGCATGAGTGGATTTTGGAGGGGGGGGAGCAAATGGATTGGAGAGGGGGGGTCACAGTTCAAATCCCAGGTCGCCAGTTTACAGCTCACCCTGAGTGGCCCCTGTGCAAACCCAACCGTACTGGATGCAGTATGAGAAACAAACGTGTGAGTTACCCAGTTCTCCATGGGTGAGGAACTGAGGATCATGACTAAAGATATGCTGTCTGAATGTATGTTCAAACAAATGTATTACAACATCCTGTAGACTATGCGTTTCTTTGCTCTACGCTCATCACTGGTGTCTCCCATTTAAGAGTAGAGGCTAGTTTCCTGACACGCGAATAATTTCTCACGTGTATCACATTACTAATAATACATAAAATAATTTTTAATACAAATAAAAATTGTGATTATAATTGCAGTACGCAGTCAACAATATTGCTACAATTAACTATAAAACATAACATTGTTGCTCTGTATTAATGGACTAATAATGGCATTATGGTGAATCATATTAAATTAATGCTCCTATCTGTTGTTGCCCATGAGACTGTGCCCTGGCTGTGTCAGTATGTATGACTGTGTGGGGGGTGGAGAACCAGTCAGGGGCATCTGCACTGAGGGCCCTGGGGTAAAAGTGTTCTGCCCTGAATGTGATGTGAGGGGAAGGGACCTTCCCCATCACCTGCCATTCGCCAAGCAACAGGAGGTCTGAAGAGATTTCAAGTAATTCTCCTGGAAAGAGTCAGTCCCCAGAGCAGAGCAAGAGTGACTAATTCCATAGGAGCCCCCTCACCCGCTGGCCAGAGTGACTAAAAATCACTGGCCATTTTCAACATTTCACCAGCCACATTACCTTTCACGATATAGCACAACCAGGTTGGTTACCGCCAAAGTCGCCGCTAGAGTACAAGATCTCACTAGCCACAATCAAAATTTTACCAGCATTTGGTGTTAATTTCACACCCTGCCCCAGAGTAATAAAAGATTGGCAATATAAACCGAAAAAGACCAGGCTAGCATGCGTCACACATTTATAAACCCTGTATTTATTTATTAAAATCACAGATTTATACATTTTCCCCCAAAATTTACAGAATGACCTACAATTCACATGCCAAACAGAACATTAAACATTTAATCCAATGAACCATCATTATTGTTGGTTGCATCATACCAGCACAAACGAGCAAAATAAATCACAGCCAATCAGCTTAAAGCACAACGTAAAAAACCCTGAACCAGAAACATGACTCTAATTCGACGAGGATGTGGGATGCATCATAACCTTAAAATGATATCATAGGCCTATATGAAATGAAACTATAATGCCGGATAGAAGCTGTATAAGACTGTACATCACCCACTCCGTATAAGACTACATTACCCACTCCGTATAAGACTACATTACCCACTCCGTATAAGACTGTACATTACCCACTCCGTATAAAACTACATTACCCATTCCGTATAAGACTGTACATCACCCAATCCATATAAGACTAAGCTTCAGCTTTGTCCACAACACCCCTAGCTCTAAACTGACTCTTTCTCCTTCCTTCTGACGATCTTAACGTCTGAATGCAACGATGACGTTTATAAAAAACTGAGTGCGCAATACCGCGTGGCTCTCGGGGGCTGGGACGAGGCCTGCCTGCAGCCAGAAGCGCGGGGCTCTCAGCCAGCGTTTCCTAGACCGCCGCGAGCTGCGGGCGGTGAAACTGTGGCATCAACCCACTTGTTATTAAACCAGCCAATTATTTCATTAGGCGATAAGCGCGCGATCAGCAACCAAATTACGGAGGGAGGGACTTCACCCGGAGGTTAGCTGGGCATCAGAGTGAATCAAAACAGAATCCCAATCTACACTGTGTTGGATGGGGCTGTGTGGTGTATTATGCCACGTTGCCCCTCCTCCGGAAGCGTGTCTAACAGGAAGTCGTACGCTACGGGTCCTAAAAACGTCAACACGGCCAGAATGGCTGTGTAAAATGAAGGCCCCTCTGACTCCTGCTCAGACAAAGAAGCGCTTGTTTCTGCTCCAGTGGCATTTCGCAGCCTCCCCGTTTTATAAACGCCTACCGGAGCCGAGCGACCCTCGTTTATTCAGCATATCTGGAGGAAGTTTGTTGGCCAAAAAAAAGAAAGAACTGAGGAAAATAAGGAAGTGGACACAGAGGTTATAAGAATAAAGCTGTAGGATGTTGTCTTCACTCCAACAGGCTGACGCTGCAGTCTCAGCGATGTGCCTCCACAGTGAGGAGAATTACTGACCGGCTTACTGACTTTCATATTTCTTCACACATTTTACACACATGGTCCTGCAGCCGCCTGATGTGTTGCCGCCACGCCAAGGTCGGCTTAAAGCGAGAAAACTGAAAAAAGAGGAAGTACCGACAACGCGAGGGGGAAGTACGCCGCTCCGTGACACGAAAAACAGGCTAACCTCCCCTCCCCAAACCACCACCACCTAAACGCATTTACGGTACCTGCTGCAAAGTCAACTCAGGGGAGGGCTGTGGGTTAACCCTTTGGGTGAAAACCAGCAGGAAACACAGGATTCCCCTGCCCTTGCTCCGCCCCTAGGCTCGCCCACAAACACCTGAGAGGGTGTGTGTGTCAGACCGGCGGGTGTCGGATTGGCATGCGGTGACACTCGACACCCTGGCTGGCTGTCACTGAACCTATAATTTACCAGTGTAAACTGTGCCGGTGTCCTTCCAGCAGACATCACAGGGGTTCCACAACCTTTTATTCTCAGCACCGATACCTTTAATCAACACCCAGTGCAATCCAGGAATAGCCGAAACGCAGTGGCCTACTTAACAAACTGATAAGCCCACATGGAAGCATGCCTAAAACAGGAATGTGTGTATGTGTGTGTGTGTGTGTGTGTGTGTGTGTGTGTGTGTGTGTGCGTGCCGGTGCATCCAACCAAGCCCTGTTCCCAAGTTTACTTTTCAGAAACAGAATCCCTTTTTCCAGATAAATTAGGCAGATGACATATAGCTCAAATATATAGCTCCAATATTACAACTCAAATATTAACTCTGCAGACCAGAAGTGAGCGTTTAACAAGAAAATGACAGCGAGAGGCCTTTGAAAGCCCGAGTCGCTTCCTCAGAAACGCGTCTGTGAGAGGCGCTGCACAGTAAATGTCCGCTATCACCTTTATCTGCTGCGGAGATGCACTTCGGATTTCACACCGTCCCATAAGCCACCTCACCTCTTTGGCTGCTTTGAAAAAAGTTATTTTTTCCCCTGATCAAACATGAACTGAAAACAGGTCATTACAAACTCAGCTGAAAGCTGGGCAGTCCAGAGAGCAGACTTTGGGCCTGATTTACTAGGACCTTCAGCAGGTGCAAAACCTATAACATCACCAATGATTGGTCATGGTATTTGTTTTGCACCAATCATTTGTTGTGTTATTAGTTTTGCACGTGCTAAAAGTTTTTACACCCGCTAAAGGTCTTAGTAAATCAGGCCCTTTGTCGGTTATCTTGTAAGCTGTAAAAACGATGACAAAGCTTCATCAAACAGATGAAGACCAAAACCAAATTCAATGCCAAATTTGTGACATCAGAGTATGCTTTACTCAAGCTAATCCTTAACCTTCAACCTGAGGCCTAAGCCCTTATTCGTGAGTTTGTGGTCTACAACGGATTTCTCAACCCAAAAAAAAAGATAGATGATAACAATCATAAAAAAAACTTTAAAAAAAAAACACTTTAATCCACAGCAGATGAGAATAGCAATGTAAAGCACAGTTTAAAAGGCTTCGGATGGCAGGGGTCAGAGTTGGTCCAGACGGCTTATTCCCTAATGAGATGTCTGACACCGAATGTGGCCTGACCCTCCTCCGCCATTCCGCCAGTGCAGATCAGGTGAAAGTAGGCGCTAACATGTAGCCTGCGCCAACGTGTAGCCTACGCTAAGTTAGCAGTGAGTTACTTATGCGGTTCTGATTCTAATCTCTTTTGGCATGTGTAGGATCCTTACAGACTTAACCCCCCTTCACAAAAAAAAAATTATTCAGGAGGAAAATAAATCCCAGACCAGAATGCTTGTGAATAACTGGTGAATATTCATGAGCATGGCGGGCGGGCGGGCGGACACTGGTGCTCGCGGGGATGAGAGGGGAAAAGGGGAGAGCCGGGGGGAGAAAGTGAACGCTCTGTTTGGGCCGGGGGCTGCGAGGCTGGGCGGGAGGGAGAGCGCTGTTCTACAGCGCCCCCTGCGGAACCTTCACCGCCTCAGCGGGAGAATGGGGTCTTCTGTCCCATACGCTATACCTCCTAACCCCCCCCCCCACCGCCCCCGATCTGGGTCAGCCCAGCGCAGCCTGTGGCCTGTGTGGCTGTCACACCGCCATCTCAATTAAACAAACCCCGTTTATTCAGGCGGGGGGCGACGCACACAAGGGGTCATTGTCGAGCGTGACACGGGGCGTGGGGCAGTCCTGCTCCCATACCAGCGCTGCGCCACCATTAGCGCGCCTATCAATGGGGAGAGGCTCCAACGGCAAACTGTCTGCCGAAAACTCGCCTCAAACCCCCCCACAGGCCAGAGAGAGGGGGGGCTCTAACTCCCTATAGGTCTGAGAGGGGGGGAGAAGAGAAGGCGGGGGTTCAGTCTCACTGCACAGCGACCGAGACCGTGACCAATCCTGAGATATGGAGCTCCACGCTGGGCCGACTTACAGACGCCACAATGGGGCAAAGGCCCATCGACGTGCGCGCGCTCACACACCGTCACGGACACACACATTTCGCCAACACGTACACACTCAAGTCACATATACATTGACTTACGCACTCAAAACACATACAAACATTACTTCCACGGGCACACCCACGCACATACATGTCACCGTGCACAGACGGTTTTCTCAAACACACATGCACTCAGTCAAAAACAGTTGCAAAGCACGCACACACAAACACACACATACACACACCATGGAATATGGCAGTAATGTTGGTACTAGTGTGGACTGGGAGGGGAGATGGGGGGGGTGGGCAAAGTTGTGACAGTGGGAAGAGGGGGACGCTCCCCAGACAGAGAAGAGCGCACATTTGCAACCCAAATTCAGAGCAGCCGCCTATATTTGATTACCACGCTCTGATGTCACGTAACCAAGACAACTAAAGCATTATGGTCTCCTGGGGACATCCCGCCTCCTGGTCTATTGCTCAGGGCAAGAGAGGGGGGGGGGGAAAGGGCGAGCAGGAGATGAAAAATGAGCGCGGCTGGAATCATTATGAAGAGAAGTCGTCGCTAAACAAAGCCCAGATAATTACAGCGGGGCGACAACAGGGGAACGAGGAAGAGGACAGCTCAACGACAACACCGTTCGTTTTGGGTCTGGAGCCAAACCACGAGCACGTGGTGCGATACGCCACACCCCGCTGCACCCCCCAACCCCTCCGAATAACCCCACAGGGGTAGCAGCGAGATGAAGAGATAAACCGTCGCGGCTTCTCCTAAACAGCAGGCAAATGTGTGCACCGACTGGCTGTTTCTCTCAGACTTTTCTCTCCTGATAACATGTGTGCGAGTCTACCTTTCCCACGGAGAGAACGAGGCCCGTCTTCCCTCAAAGAGCTCAGCAAAGAGAAGGGACGCTCCCCATTCTTTAAGACGCGCGCGCCCAAAAGGCAGGTGGACGCAGAGCGAGCGGCCCTTCATCGCATTCGTCTGGCTCCTCCTCTTATTCCTCCACCCACTAATGTGCATGCATAGGAAAAACAATCAACCATCTTGCCGGCAGGCTGACGGGCCCAAGCCTGTTTCTGTGGCCATTTTACGATGAAAAATTGCTTTGGTCAACGAAAGCCTGTTCTGGCACAGCTAAACAAGCCTTGAACTAAAGCTTCCATCATGAACTTCCTATTTCGAAAGGCAAAATTAGCCCCTCTTCACTCACATACACTACAGAATTATTTAATTAGCACGTGTAAATAAAACTTGCTAATCCTACACGCCCACAATTGTTCATAGAAAAAGGCACCAAATGTGGATTTAAGAGGCTATAACCCTTGTCTGTTGTACAATCAAACCTTCAAGGAGGTAGCTAATGTGGAACAATTTCTACATGATAGAAAACACACCTTCTCATGTACGGTAGGCTACTAGCAAGCGTGAAAAAAACCGAGACCTCGTTAACCTACCCTAACCAAATCGATTTTTATCTTTCACTCAACTCCCAGCTGAACCACAACACACCGGTCGGTTTTCAATCGAGAACTCTGACTGCAGGATCAAACTATGTCAAAGGCTCATACTCCACCTCCAAGCACGATTCCCCAAGCATAAATAAGCCTTGCACTTTCCGCTCTCCTTATTTCCTGGTGTGTGAGACTCAATGTTTCTGTGCTATACTTATTTTTTCCTGGAAGACGATTGAACTTCCCTTAGCCAATCCGCAATATTCTTAAAGATCTGTACTCAGAGAGACGCCATGCATGGCGAACAGAGAACTAGAGAATGCTTTCAACCCCCAGCACCGACTAAATCTGAGAGTTCTGCAGCCAACACATAAACACGCTGAAGCCGACATCTAATCGGCAAACTTCAGATCTGAGCTCTACAAATAACTCATTCTTTCTCTCCCTCTTCCATGGAGGAGTACCCCAAGATCTTACTCAACAAGATGGAAACAAGAGAAACCCTTCTCACAGTGCAAAGGGGCACTGCATTCACACAAGTTTTGGGGACGGGTGGGGAGGGTAACGAGTCATTACTCAAGCAGCCGTTAGCCTGTCCTGCACAGTGCTGCTTGGGGGAACGCTGTAACACTTTGCTGTGGCATTGCTACCTCAACATGACCCTTCGTCTTCCTTCAGCGGGGTCATCCAGGCTTTCCGGCCTCTCGCAGCCGCTTGGGGAGGGAGAAAAATATCCTGTATCCCACACGAGGAGGGGTCACCAACCCCTCCCTCGGTGACCAGATAAGTAACCTTCCAAACACGCTCGATGCCCCCCATGTTATCTGAATGGGGGTCCCGTTCAGTTCTTAACACTGAAGAACTCAAATGGCGTGTGTAGTTTTTTTTTTTTGTTCTTAACGGCCCGCTGCGGAAGGCTTCGGGTCCGACGAGGGCCGCAGAACGTCAAACAACACAGGCGCAATTAGAAACGATTACTGCAGTGTCTTCCGCCGACGGTCTAATTAACCTTGTAATGCGTAGCGTGTGCGAAGTGGAACCCTCCTTCCCTCCCTGCACCCCGCACAGCATGTGCCCTGCGCACCAGTACAGCAGGCACTGCAGAACAGCATCACATGCCAGCACAAGCAGTCAAAAGTGCATAATTCATATGGCCAGTCTTATTTTTAGGAATGATCGCCTGGCAACCTGGTGCACGGAACACATCTGACTTCCTATTTATGGCCATAATTGAAATATTTAGCCTACCCTTTCCCTGGTGCACACACACACTAACGCGCACACACACACCTGTAACAGACCTTAACATGTGCATATACTCTGTGCGTCCCTTTTGCCCCATGGCATATACCTTCCCAACACCTAAGGCAACCAGCTTACCAGATGGCTTCATGGTATAGGAATACACCCTCATCCACACACGCACATTCGTACACACATACACACACTATGCCCAGGCCCAAATTCGTGGCAGCAGAACAGCAGGTTGATCTTTTATTCTTTTTTATTCAACCTCTTTTGTTTGCAGTTTTATCTCTGTCACAGTTGTCAGCAAACATCTGCTAAACCAAATAGGATAACGACGCCCCGCCTCCACCCTGACGACAGACTAACGACACCATGGCAGGCCCACACAAAAAAAGAGAAGCAACTCTTTCTGGATCGTCCAAGTCATTTCAAGGGTATTCCTTCGACGGTGACACACTGCCTGCGCGAAAAACACAAACAGAGAGAAAGAGGTAGGCAGCAGGCGTGCACACACACGCTCATGCACACACAACCAAAGCAGACACAACTGTCAGTGTCACGCAATAAGTCCACTGACCTGCTGAACGTCACACGCGTGGCGGCAAGTCTTTGCAGAGTGACGACGCACTAGGACCTAAACCGAGCACCAGTCAGCGGAGTGAGAGAGAGATTTGGGCAGCGGGGGGGGAAGCTGTGTTTGGAATGCATCTTCAAACTGGAACAAACCTGTGGCAATCTATTACATGATGTACTTAAAACAGCCTCTCCCCCAATTGTCAACATTAACCTTTGCACTGCAAAGGCCATGTCCCAACACCAGTGCTAAATTCAGAGAAATATATAGGGTACAAATGCAGAAAACTGGCTTGCTGTTTAGCATAGCATTCTATAATTTCCATATGTATATGTAGCAATTGCACCAAATAATGCACAGCTGTAGTAGGTTGAGATTTAAAAAGTGTTTGTGGTCACTCAGATTAAAATATATAAATTCCACTGGATCATGCCAGCATTTTCGGGACGCAATAACTGTTTATCCAAATTAGTTACCGGTGCCAATGGGGTTGATATGGAGATACTGTAATTATCGCAACGAGCCGATTGGTCCCGTTTTATTGTGCACGTCAATGTAACAGATTGTAACGTCAAAGGCCGTGCTCCTGCCCGTGAACTGGAAGGTGGGGGTGGGGGGGGGTCATAAAACGAACTGCTACTATTAGAACAGGGCTTTTCACGGTAATCAATTAATTCTGACTCTGTGGAGACAATTAAAAGGCACCCAGCGGTGAGGTGTCTATAAACAGACTTTACACAAAGACAATTCTGTGTCTGTGGATACAGCCATTGACAAGCGAATGGTTAATAAGCGTACAGTAGCGATCCATCCACAGCCCAGCTACGCGCTCCATTGTTGGGCTGTACGGTGTCCCTAGACTGGATCGCGCACAGTTCTGCCCGCTGCCAGGGCTAAAATTAACGCACACGACACACAAAATTGCTTCCTGATAGCAAGCTCGGTTGCTTACTTCCAGATTCCAGAGGAATGGAATTTAACTGTTGTATTTCACACGCGGGCATGGTGTGTGTATTCAGCTAAAGTATTGGAGCGAAAACACATAATATTTGTAGCAGTGACGACTCGACGGGCTCCGTTCGCTCCTTCAGCTCTCTGCTGCCTTGACCACGTGTCTGTCACTCGACGCAATAATCCACTGCAAGAATCACCGGAAACAACACACACAACTGCAGTGTAACAGCATTTAATCAAGAGTTAACGTTTCAAAAACGGGACTGTCTCGTATCTGTTCAAAAAGAACACGTCGATCTAAATTAAAGTACACAACACACAGGGAAATCACATAGCCTTAGCCTACCCCATCCACCGCCACATCCAACACTCGTGTTACAAAGTTGCCCTACATTCTCGTCGCAAAAGGACAACTAGTCAGCGAACTCAGGCCAGCTACCCTTGAAATACACAACGGAATACATTGTTTTGGGAGTGTTTACATTCAGCCATTCACTGAGCCAACCCGCCAGTGTTTAAGACGGTAAAACGCGGCGATGAGAAAAGTTCACTCGCCAAGAGCTCTCAAAATGTCACACCCTGTACACAAAATACGCTTCAAATCATTTCAAAGTAAAGCGTGCACACAATATTTCCCGTTTCCCCGTTGTAGCAAGAAATGTAATATGAAGTAGCTGATACATCTAACGTTACATTCAAACCAAAAAGCCTGAAGCTAAAAACGGAACATTATTCATATGAAATCAAGCTAGCTAGTTAGCTAGATAACGTTCTTGAATCGCATACCCCCAGTGTAGGCTACACACGCGATGTTAAAAAGACAGCTGGCACAAATCGAGTGTGCTTGAAATGTTAAGAACTAATCGGAAAGAATTAGCCAGCAACATACCGTTTGTATAGACAACAATGTCAAAATGTTTAACTTATTATCCAGAGAGAAGTATAGCGAAAAACAACGTAGCCTACTGTTCGCCTGCGTCGACCACAAAAGAAGTTAGCCCACAGCTTGCGAGATAGCTGACTAGCTAACGCACATGGGCGAAAAGAACAAAAAACATGGCTCGGACACAGGAAAATGCAATACGCCAAATGACTATTTAAGAAGCGAAGCGAAGGCTTCACGATGGTGCGTAAAATAATCCCAAATGCTAATGCTATAGAGCAGGCTATACATGCTGCCGCGTCACGTTCCAGCTTCACAGATAACAAGCTTGCTTGCCAAGTTAGCTTGCTCAAATATACAGCTTATTATTTGTTATTTTCATAGAAAGCAGTAGTGTATTGAATGATACGGCTAAATAAAGCTCTATATAATAATTTAAAAAGTAGTATACACCCAATTATGATACTTACATTCATGCACGCTGTGCCTGTTAAGCAATATGGCAGAGATTCTGTATACAGTATGTTCATATAGATGCCTGCCTCTCTCGCACTGTGTCAGAGATCAGCAGCTGCTTCCTCCATCCAGGCAGCGCAGAGATCACGCCGCACGACAACGCTACCAAACCCCCTGCCGTCGCCAAGGCAACAAGGCCAGTTCAGCCAATCATACCCCCTCCCCTCACATATCCCCTGGCAACTGCCGCAGCAGTCGCTCTCTTTTTCATATTAGTTCTGGGTACGCCATTTTGGCTCGAATGTACGTTGTTTCCAAAAGAGTGGTGCAGTTTCTAATTTGGAAACAGTATGGCGTTGACTTTGGCTCGTAATCAATGAGGAAAAAGTATCGCACTGCCTATTTCTTAATTAGACGACTATGATTTTTGACGCAGGGAATTAGTTATGGGTTCAGTTTACAGATAACTAATTTGTGTAATACAGTGTGTTTGCATATCGTGGCATCTTTTCTTCGCCTTGGAAGAGAATAAATAATATTAGTTATTAAAACAATATTAGTTATTTACATTATTTAATCAGTATTATTTAGCAGTGTGAATACTATCCTATAAGGAATATACATTATAATGACGCTCAGTTTTTTGTATATTTAAAGTATATTGCTTTGTTTAATTTGTATCAATATTGCAGTAAAATGACAACTGGAAACTTCTTCCAGGAGTAGTAACTAGCCTACAGTCAGAGTTGCGGTGCGTTACAGAATATCAACCAATCAGGATAGTCTCTGTCCCAATGGGGATTAAAAAGCTTGTGCGTCATTTTCGCGGGGGAGCCCTGACCATTGTGCCCATGATGTCCGCCGGATTTTACGCACTATGATAGAAGCCTGTTTATCTGACCTTCACTAAAAGCCGTCGCCACTGATTTACATAAGCATGTCTAACACCATGCAGTTGCATACACTAAGGGAACCTATTTTGAAATGGCCTCGAATTTGTGAATAAATCATGTATATCATTGTGTTACTACTGCTGGAAGTATTTTTATTTGCATTGCTCACATCCAACAAATTAACCCTGTCAAGACATGTATTCTCAATTGGGCCAAAGTTTTTCATATTTTTGTCCACAAAAAAAGATGCATTGCACTGGAGAGAGAAAAAAGTACTTTTCTCCCTCATGAAAGACTGTTGACTTGACCCTTATCTGTTCAGTGTCCATGTGCTGACGCACGTGTGCGAGCACACACAGAATGCTTTCATAACATTGTACATAATATCTGATTGCCTCACACAGTGATTTGTCTTGTGGGATGCCCTATGCTGACTGTGGCAGGGCAATCGGGAGGTTCCAGTCGCAAGCTTGTTCAACCCCCCCCTTGAAGGCAGAAGCAACCGTTTCACACTCACAGTCCATTTCCAATGTGACCCGACCCAAATTCACCCCGCCCTTTCTAGCTGTTCTACATCACTGAGTATGTTAAAGGCTTGCTCCCGAGCGGTTGTGTTTTTTTTCCCCCATGGTGCATTTAGCTGCCTCAGAACTCTCTCTGATTTTCACGCATGGCGCTTGTGGTTTTGGTCCCCTGAAATAACCATCGTCACCACGCAGTTTAGAATGTCATTTACGTTACTTTCTCCTTTGTGATCCGGATGCATTGCCTTGCCTCATTTTCCCTGTGTAAATTATTTCAGCTGATTGAATGTGATTTCCAATGAGGTGAAAACAATTGCCTGGAAAACACAGCCTGCTAATGCACATGGAACCACTGTGGCACATTTATACCGCTTACCCAAAACCATTTATGCAGCTGATAGTTCCCCTTAAGCTCGCACACAACTTACAGTTGTGCTATTTGCAAAGTGTCTACTGGTTTCCGCAGTGGTGCGGAACAAAAAAATAAAACCATGATCTGGAGCAGAAAACATTGTTGTAACATTTGCATGTCGTATGAGATTCGGTCAGACCGGTGTCATTCTGTCGCGCCTTGAGTGTGCGTTTGTCATGGGGAGTCTGAAAGGGCTGTGACCAGCAGAGGTCAAAGGTACTCCTCGTATCGACTGTCAGAGGGAAGATCCTTTTGTTCAGGCTGCAAGTTTGTCCTCTAATAGGAAAAACCCCATTACTGGTTCCTCTTCTCGACCGGTCTTTGCATTGACCGCCGTCAGCTTCTCTGCAGATGGTGCGTTTGTTTGGTATCAGCTGACCGAGCAAGAACAGTGCGGTCTGTTTGGTGACGGTCACGGTCACCTCTGGAGACGGTTTAACATGAGGGGGGCTGTGTAGACGTCCCGACGCGGTTGGTCTGAGGGGGCACCCTCTCGCTAGGCCAGATCCCTCCACTTGTGAGGTTTTTATGAGCTTCATTTGTCGCTGCCCTGTTACTCCCCGCCACATGATCCGTCGTGTGATTGGTGGAGGATGGACAGAGAGCAGGCAGCTATCTGCCCGGGGTTCTGGTATGACACAATTAGTCTGTGGGGTCGCAATGGCAACGTCAGACAGTGGCAAATATCTCATACAATGATTTTTGTGTTCATTGTATTCTATATTCACATTGCATTTTTTTCCCCGGACATCTTCCTTTGACATATCTTGGTCTGGCAGAATATTAAAACAATAATCTGCACAGAAACAACATCAAAATGTTTAACAACAGGCAAACACACTCATAGGTATCTGGTCTAAACATTAAGTTCTGTAAACTAGGTTCATTGCCTCTCAAGTGACAAACTCACAGGCAGATAGGTTCAGTTTGCTCTATTTTCTATTATATGTGGGCCTCTGCACCCTCCCCTCTCTCTGATTGTATACAAATACACACACAAAACAACTTTATCTCTCTCTATGTGTCTTACTCTCTCAGCTTGTATACAAATGCACACAAATAAACACTCTCTCGCTGTCTCTCTCTATGTGTCTTACTCTCTCAGCTTGTATACAAATGCACACAAATAAACACTCTCTCGCTGTCTTACTTTCTCAGCTTGTATACAAATACACACACAAAACAACTCTCTCTCTCTATCTGTCTTACTCTCTCAGCTTGTATACAAATGCACACAAATAAACACTCTCTCGCTGTCTTACTCTCTCAGCTTGTGTACAAATGCACACAAATAAACACTCTCTCGCTGTCTTACTCTCTCAGCTTGTGTACAAATGCACACAAATAAACACTCTCTCGCTGTCTTACTCTCTCAGCTTGTGTACAAATGCACACAAATAAACACTCTCTCGCTGTCTTACTCTCTCAGCTTGTGTACAAATGCACACAAATAAACACTCTCTCGCTGTCTTACTCTCTCAGCTTGTGTACAAATGCACACAAATAAACACTCTCTCGCTGTCTTACTCTTTCAGCTTGTGTACAAATGCACACAAATAAACACTCTCTCTATCTGTCTTACTCTCTCAGCTTGTGTACAAATGCACACAAATAAACACTCTCTCGCTGTCTTACTTTCTCAGCTTGTATACAAATACACACCCAAAACAACTCTCTCTCTCTCGCTGTCTTACTCTCTCAGCTTGTGTACAAATGCACACAAATAAACACTCTCTCGCTGTCTTACTCTCTCAGCTTGTGTACAAATGCACACAAATAAACACTCTCTCGCTGTCTTACTTTCTCAGCTTGTATACAAATACACACACAAAACAACTCTCTCTCTCTATCTGTCTTACTCTCTCAGCTTGTATACAAATGCACACACAAAACAACTCTCTCGCTGTCTTACTCTCTCAGCTTGTGTACAAATGCACACAAAAAAAACACTCTCTCGCTCTCAATGTGTCTTACTTTCTCAGGTTTTTTACAAATTCAAAAAAATAAACACTCTCTCGCTGTCTTACTTTCTCAGCTTGTATACAAATACACACAAATAAACACTCTCTCGCTGTCTTACTCTCTCAGCTTGTATACAAATACACACACAAAACAACTCTCTCTCTCTATCTGTCTTACTCTCTCAGCTTGTATACAAATGCACACAAATAAACACTCTCTCGCTGTCTTACTCTCTCAGCTTGTGTACAAATGCACACAAATAAACACTCTCTCGCTGTCTTACTTTCTCAGCTTGTATACAAATACACACAAATAAACACTCTCCCGCTGTCTTACTCTCTCAGCTTGTGTACAAATGCACACAAAACAACTCTCTCTCTCTATCTGTCTTACTCTCTCAGCTTGTATACAAATGCACACAAATAAACACTCTCTCGCTGTCTTACTCTCTCAGCTTGTGTACAAATGCACACAAATAAACACTCTCTCGCTGTCTTACTTTCTCAGATTGTGTACAAATGCACACACAAAACAACTCTCTCTCTCGCTGTCTTACTCTCTCAGCTTGTTTACAAATGCACACAAATAAACACTCTCTCGCTGTCTTACTCTCTCAGCTTGTATACAAATACACACACAAAACAACTCTCTCTCTCTATCTGTCTTACTCTCTCAGCTTGTGTACAAATGCACACAAATAAACACTCTCTCGCTGTCTTACTCTCTCAGCTTGTGTACAAATGCACACAAATAAACACTCTCTCGCTGTCTTACTCTCTCAGCTTGTGTACAAATGCACACAAATAAACACTCTCTCGCTGTCTTACTCTCTCAGCTTGTGTACAAATGCACACAAATAAACACTCTCTCGCTGTCTTACTCTCTCAGCTTGTGTACAAATGCACACAAATACAACTCTCTCTCTCGCTGTCTTACTCTCTCAGCTTGTATACAAATGCACACAAATAAACACTCTCTCGCTGTCTTACTCTCTCAGCTTGTGTACAAATGCACACAAATAAACACTCTCTCGCTGTCTTACTCTCTCAGCTTGTGTACAAATGCACACAAATAAACACTCTCTCGCTGTCTTACTCTCTCAGCTTGTGTACAAATGCACACAAATAAACACTCTCTCGCTGTCTTACTCTCTCAGCTTGTGTACAAATGCACACAAATAAACACTCTCTCGCTGTCTTACTCTCTCAGCTTGTGTACAAATGCACACAAATAAACACTCTCTCGCTGTCTTACTCTCTCAGCTTGTGTACAAATGCACACAAATAAACACTCTCTCGCTGTCTTACTCTCTCAGCTTGTGTACAAATGCACACAAATAAACACTCTCTCGCTGTCTTACTCTCTCAGCTTGTGTACAAATGCACACAAATAAACACTCTCTCGCTGTCTTACTCTCTCAGCTTGTGTACAAATGCACACAAATAAACACTCTCTCGCTGTCTTACTCTCTCAGCTTGTGTACAAATGCACACAAATAAACACTCTCTCGCTGTCTTACTCTCTCAGCTTGTGTACAAATGCACACAAATAAACACTCTCTCGCTGTCTTGCTCTCTCAGCTTGTGTACAAATGCACACAAATAAACACTCTCTCGCTGTCTTACTCTCTCAGCTTGTGTACAAATGCACACAAATAAACACTCTCTCGCTGTCTTACTCTCTCAGCTTGTGTACAAATGCACACAAATAAACACTCTCTCGCTGTCTTACTCTCTCAGCTTGTGTACAAATGCACACAAATAAACACTCTCTCGCTGTCTTGCTCTCTCAGCTTGTGTACAAATACACACAAAAAACACGCTCTCACTTTCTTACTCTTTCAGCTTGTATACAAATACACACACAAAACAACTCTCTCTCTTACTCTCTCAGCTTGTATACAAATACACACACAAAACAACTCTCTCTCTCTCTCTCTCTCAATGTGTCTTGCTCTCTCAGCTTGTATAAAATGCACGCACAAAACAACTCTCTCTCTCTCTATGTGTTTTACTCTCTCAGCTTGTTGCACACACATGAATCACAGCCAGAAACACAAAGGCTTCTCCTGCACATGCGGGTTAGCAGGATCATGGCTCTGTGCTCTTCACAGCTTGAGGAAGATGCTGTTTCACAACAGCTGATAATACAGCAATGTGGGGGGCCTCAGAGCCTTTACAGTTTATTTTAAGCAATAAAAGTCATGTGTCAAGCAAATAAATAACAATATTACCAATAATAACTCAAGGACACCGTGCCACCTCTCCCCGGCACTAGTCATGGCTGCATATGTAGGCCTGTATGACCCCAGTACCCTGTGTGATGACTGAATTCTTATTACCTCAGACCTGTGTGTGGGAGTGCTTTATGATTTATGACCCACGTCATGGCATCCTTGAATCGCTTGCAATCGCTCGGCTCCGTCGGCTCCTGTTCAGGGTGGGGCAGTGTCATTTCCACACACTCCCAGGCTATTCATAGGGCCAGACCAGCATGAATGGTGCAGGGAAGTTGCTGAGCCGGCAGGGTGCTGTGACTGGAAGATGAGAGATAGCAATACTGGAAACGGATCTGATCAAGGGCCCCGTTCCCCAGGAGAAGTCATCTGTTCGGTATTCCCGTGACAACATTAATACGGCCTTTTTGGAGGGAGTGAGGATTGGAGGAGATGAATGTGTGAAGATCTCAGAGCCACAGTGCCCATTACCTCCAGAGAGGTAGAGTGGGCCGGTCCGACAAGAGGGTCATTTCACTCTGGGGAAAATTAAATGGTTTGGTGAGGTATTTCCCTGAGTGAGTTAATGTGTGTGTGTGTGTGTGTGTGTGTGTGTGTGTGTAGGAACAGAGTTGAATGGGTGCCAGAGGGCATGCATTACAGAAAGAACGTGTGGCTTGAAAGAAAAGGTGGGAAAAAAAGGAAGAGGGATTTGCGAAGCAGGA